>JAQQTO010000035.1:1200000-1800000 GCA_029884595.1 Ormosia semicastrata | reverse complement strand
AGGCAACCGATAGGAAAATGGCGGATGAAATCAGGAAGAAAAATGAAGAGGCTGCTCAGAAACTTACTACGGTTCTTAAGCTGAATGAAGACACTCAAGCACGAATTACCGAGTTGGAGGCAGCATTGGCCACCTCTGACTTGGCCAAGAAGGCACTCGAGGAAAAAGGTCTTTAAGCCGACAATACCATCAGCACCCTCCAGGCTCGAATAATTCAATTAGAAAAATATATGGCGGAGTTGGACACTATTTCAGGAAACATCAATGGAGAGCAGTTCCAGAATGTCGTGGCCCAAATTCAACATTTCAACCCCAGCATCACATTTGCCTTGGAAGACCTTGATTCAGAAAAAGTCTTTCACGACAGTTAACTTGTTTGGGCAAGGGAGATTGCGCAAGCCGATTCCAGTGCCAACCCAAATGCTATACCGGTTCCAGAATGAGGGGAAGCTGATACTTAAATCTTTTCCTTTTTCTTCTTCTTGCCCCTTGCGTGGGGTTTTTTGTTTTTGTAATGATAATTGCCCTACATCCGGGGTTTTTAAATTAACTTTTTATTTTTAGTGAATGCTTTGCCTTGCCAATTTATTTTCTTTCCGTGATTCGTTTTGGGTCCAATGCCCAATGTGGAATTTATCATTACCATTCCGTGGACTTAGGAAATTATTTTCTTATTGGGGAGACCATGGTCTAGTATCCCACACTCATAATAACGAGTGCTTGGCATTCCTCTTGACTTAGGTAAAAATGACGCCTTAGTCCGTGGTCCAATGCCTATCATAACCAAGCGTTTTGGAATTTAAGACTTAGGCAAAAATAACACTTTAAATCCATAATCCAAGGCTCATAATATCGAGTATTCAAAATCTTTAGATTTAGGCAAATATAACACCTTAGCTAAGGGTTTATTGTCCAAGAAAATTTGGCGCACATGGTCCCTTATGTCTTAGGTATAATTATCAATAAACCTTACCCGAGGTCCTTTACTATCCATAAGGATTTTTTGAGATATCATCTGGCTTAGGTATAATTTTCAATAGACCTTACCCGGGGTCCTTTATTTTCCATAAGGAGATTGGGATCCCACCTGGCTTAAGTATATGGGGAGGACCACGGATGTTGAATCAGCACTGCCTCTTGATTTATTGACCTTAAGATGGTCAATGCCAAGTATCGAGGATGGGTATTGACCCTACAACTTATTACCAAAGCTTGGTGTGTTAACCATCTTAACCTGGGCTTGTTGATGTATCTCATATGAAAAGTAATGTCTGAATAACTCTGTTTTATTGATAATTTTGGGGGACAGAAGTCCGTACAGAGTATAAAATTCAACATTGAGACAGATAAAACGTTAGTTTACTAAAGGACTACGTCGTCATGGGCATCTAGCTATAGTATTTTCTAAGTTTATCTGCATTTCAATAGTTCTTTATTGGGGTTCTCGTTAACGTCTCCAACGTCTAAGCTCCTTTACCAATGCTGACAACAATACAGTAGGGGCCTTCCCAATTAGGTGCTAACTTCTCTCGAGAGGCATTTTTTCCCTCGATATCCATTTTTTTGAGTACTAGATCTCCTGGTTAGAACCTTCTAGGGACTACTTTTTAGTTGTATTTGACCATTATCCTTTGCTTGAGGGCAACATCGCGTATATGGGCTACGCGTCTTCTTTCTTCTATCAAAGCTAGGCTTTCCTTGATCAAACTAGGATTATTGTCCTCTGAAAACTGTTGGTTGTGCCAGCTTGTCTCGCCTATCTCTACCGGAATCATGGTTTCACAACCATAGGTAAGCTTAAAGGGAGTTTCACCCGTGGTAGAATAGGGTGTGGTCCGATAGGCCAAGAGAACATGATTAAGCTGCTTGGCTCAATTTCCCTTAGCTTCATCCAATCTTCTTTTAATTTCACGTACAATAATCATGTTGGCTGCTTCGGCCTATCCATTAGTTCTAGGGTTCTCCACAGAATTACAATAGTGCTTTATTTTTAAGCCTGCTAGTAGCTCTTCAAAGCCCTTATCCTTAAATTGGGTTTCGTTGTCCATTATAATGGACTCCGAAATTCCAAACCTGGTGATAATATGACGCTAAGTAAACTTCTGAATCCATACCTAAGTGATTGCGGCCAAGGGCTCTGCCTCAATCCACTTCGTAAAGTAATCTAATGCTACCACCAGGTACTTTAATTAACTTGGGGCTTAGGGAAATGGGCCTAGGATGTCCATACCCCATCTGTAGAAAGGCCAAGGTACCAACATTATAGATAGCTCTTCTGAGGGAGCCTGGTAATGATCTGAGTGGTGCTGACACTTATCGCAAATTCAGAAGTGCATATGAGAATCAGCTTCCATCGTTGGCCAATAATATCTTGCCCTCAGTGCTTTTGGGACTAAGGCTTTGCCTCTTATATGATATCCGCAACTTCCTTCATGAATCTTGGCTAGGACATATTCAGCTTCTTTCAGAGTGAGACATTTGAGAAGGAGGGATGAAAAATCATGACGGTATAACTGTCCATCGTAGACGGTGTACCTTACAGCTATCTTGACTAACTTAGAAGCTTCTTTGGGATCTGAAGGTACAACCCCAGACTGCAAGTATTCCATGATAGGGGTGATCCAAGATGACTCTTTCTCCTCTACTTGAAATATGCCATGATCCATGATGGAAGGCTGAGAGAGGGTTTCTTGAATCACTAACCAGTTATTATTGAGACCCTTAGTACTGGCTAGCTTAGACAAAAGATCTACCTTAGAGTTCTGTTCTCTAGAAATGTACTCAACCTTTGTCTCTTGAAAGTTCTTAAAGAGTTCTTGTACTTTGACCAAGTATCTCTGCAAGAGAGGCTCCTTAACTTGATATTCACCTCAGATTTGGGAGGTTACAAGTTAGGAATTACTACAAAGTCTGATCCTAGTTGCCCCCATATCTTTGGCCATTTCTAGCTTGGTAATACAGGCCTCATATTCAGCCTGGTTGTTTGATGTTGATAATTCAAACTTCAAGGAATGCTTTAGTCTTTCTGAGTTTTTCAGAATTACTCCGACGCCACTTCCCTTGGGATTCTAGGATTCGTCAACAAGGATGGTCCAAGAAATTCCATTTGGGTCACCGGGGTCTGATGTAAGTTCTGCTAAGAAATCAGATAGTGCTTGGGCCTTTATCGCAAGCTATGGCTCATATGTGATCCCAAACTCAAAAAGTTCAATTGACCAAGCAATCATTCTTCCAGCCAAATCTGGCTTATGCAATACTTGGTGGATGGGTTAGTCCGTTCTGACTACTAGCGGGTGGCATTGAAAATATTATCGCAGTCTTCTCTCCGTGGTGATTAGTGCGAAGGCAACATTTTTAACTTTCTGATAGCGAAGCTCAGGGCCTTGCAGAACCTTTCTGACAAAGTAGATCAATTTTTGCCCTTCGTTTGTCTCTCAGATTAACACAGAGCTCATTGCTTCCTTATGAACTGAGAGGCATAAGTAGAGCATCTCACCGGACTCTGGTCTTGTCAAAATAAGAGGGGAAGATAGCAAGTTCTTCAAGGATAGAAAAGCGTCCTCACATTCCTGGGTCCATTCGAAATTCTTCCCCTTCTTGAGTAGCTTGAATGGGGGAAGAGATTTGTGGGCTGCTTTGGCAAGGAATCTCGTGAGAACTGCTATGCAGCCTGTAAGCTATTGACCTTCTTAACACTTTGAGGACTTCTCATGTTAAGTACTGCCTGACATTTATCAGGATTGGCCTTAATTCTATGGTGGGTTAGCATAAATCCCAAGAATTTCCCTGCCTGGACCCTGAAGGTGCATTTTTTGGGTTAAGCCTCATGTTATACCTTCTGACCCGGGCAAACACTTCCTCAAGGTCTGTCGTATGCGATCCGCCGTGTAGGGTTTTCACTATCATGTCATTTATATAGAGCTCTAGCATCTTCCCCACTTGATTCTCAAAGACTCTATTCACCATCCTTTGATAGGTGGATTCTGCATTCTTCAGGCCGAAGGGCATAACCCTATAGTAGTAGCTCACCCTGTCGGTGATAAAGGCAATTTTATCCTCATCTCCGGGATACATGGGAATATGCATCCATGAATGATAACCACCTGAAACTTAAGGAGCTGTCCACTAATTTATCGATATTAGGGAGTAGGTATGGATCCTTGGGACAAGCCTTGTTTAGATCTGTATAGTCTACACACATTCTCCATTTCCCATTGAATTTCTTGACCATGACCACGTTGGATAGCCATGTAGTATAAGAGATTTCCCTAATGAAGTTGCTGCTCAGTAACTCCTTAATTTGTTCTTCAATGACCTGTTGTCTTTCTGGGCCGACCTTTCTTTTCTTTTGTGCTATCGGCTTCACACTTTCTCTGACGGACAGACCGTCACAGATGAAGCTAGGGTCGAGTCCCGGCATGTCAGATGCGTCCAAGCGAAAAGGTCTTTATTCTTCAGCAAGAGTTCTGTCAGCTGTTATTTTTCTTTTTCTTCTAAATGCACTCCAATCTTGGTAACTTGATCCGGTTTGGCTCTAAGTTGGAGAAGTTACAACTCACCCTCTGGCTGGGGCATGGTACCATAGATTTCTTCCCTAACATCCAATTTGGTCATAAGTATATTGACCTGGTCCAAAACTAGGCCGGGGGTGGTAGAATTTCTATTTTTGGGGATTCTATGAATTTTCAGGCTCTCATTGTAGCATTTCCTGGCGGCTACTTGATCTCCTTTTACAGTGACGACCTCATTATTCTTATTCAAAAATTTCATCACAAGGTGAGTAATGGAGACCACGGCTCTGAGATCATTTAGAGAGGGGCGACCTAAGATGATATTATAAGCCGAAGGGCAATCCACAACCAAAAACCTCACCTTGACTGTCTTGAAAAGTTTAGAGGATTCCAAAGTCAGGTGGGTTTCGTAGTAACCTACCAGGGTAATCTTTTCACCCTTGAAATCTGTCAGTTCCCCATCGTGAGGAGTCAAATCTGATGACAGTAGTTCTAGCTTCTAATAGAGGTCCAGGAACATAATATCTGCTGAGCTTCCTTGATCTACGAAAATTTGGTGGACCTCGGCATTGGATATTATTCCCGAGATGACGAGTGGATCATCTTATTCTGGGATAATTCCGCCGTAGTCTTCATCTGTAAAAGTGATGGAAGGCATTTTTCTTTTAGCAATCTACATTCTAGGTTTGGAATGGGATACACTAAACACCGCCATCCTCAAGGCTTTTTTTAGGGCTCCATTTAATGAACCTCCACCAACGAAGTCGTCTACAATAGTGTTAATCATTCTGTTTGGTTCAGAACATCGGTCACCATTGTCATTAGTGGGAGCGTCCCTGTTCTTATCTTACTGGT
This sequence comes from Ormosia semicastrata, assembly GCA_029884595.1. Taxonomy (NCBI): domain Eukaryota; kingdom Viridiplantae; phylum Streptophyta; class Magnoliopsida; order Fabales; family Fabaceae; genus Ormosia; species Ormosia semicastrata. The sequence continues at coordinate 1,794,634 of JAQQTO010000035.1, read as the reverse complement.
CATTATTGTCTCGGAGAGGTCGAGTTTGGGATCTTCTCTTGGGACTTCGAGTCCTTCTTCTTCTATGGTGAAGGGATGGGCTTCGACTACCGGGGCCGTGAGGAATTATGGTTAGGCTTCTAGTGAGAGGGTTCACATTTGTCCCACCTCCTCTGGTCCACCGTTGCTTCCTCTAGGTCCACGTACTTTTGGGATTGCCTCTGGAACTCACCCAGGTTCTCTTTTTTCTTTTTCACCAAAGATGCAAAAAACTCAGAACCTACCCGAAGACCACTTCTGGCATAGTGAAGGGTTGTTCTGTCATCGAAGTTTTTCACATTGGTGCATGCCGTCATAAAATGCTTAACGTAATCGCAGAAGGGCTCATCCCTCCCTTGGCGGAGTTTTTCCAGGGATTCAATAGATTTGGGTTGTTCCTTACTGGTGATGTATTGAAGCAGAAAGCGTTGTTTGAGATCCGGCCAATCAACCATGGACCTTCGTGGTAAGCCTAAAAACCATTTAAGGGCTCCCTTTTTCAGTTAAAGTGGAAAAGCCCAACATAATAGCTCCATAGATCCTTTGTGGAAGCAAATGGACTGCTCATAGGCATTAATATGCTCTTGGGGGTCCGTGGTTTCATCATAAATCTCCAAGTTTACTAGAAATTTAAAACTCCTGGGAACGCTGTATTCCATAAGCTGATCAGAAAAAGGATGCTCCTCGAACCTGCGGTTCGGATTGTCATTCTAGATATTAATCACTGAAGCATCAACATGTGCCCTTCTTTGATTGTTTCCCACGCTAAGACTTCTGTCACGACGGTGAAGCCTGGGTTGGTTTTCGAGCATGGCCCATTACATGTCTTCCAACCTCTGATATTATTCGTTTAGCATAGCCATATGCTATTGCAGCATGTCTTGGAATTGACGTTGGGATGCCTAGGACTGGTTCGTGCATTGAGAGCGAGATGCACAATCGCCAATTTCATGATTAGGCATTCCCAAACACTGATGAACTGAAATTCTGCATTGTTGGGCATTAGGGTTGCCTCCTGCTGTTAGGATTCCAAGTCTATCTCTCACAGAAATCTTACGCAATGGGTTTGGGCTTTCATCGAAAACCGAAGTAAGGTGCCCATCGCGTTGGTTTTCAGCATTGAGTGCATGGTTTCTTGCAGCGGACGTTTCAGCTGCAGGTGGTGGGGCAAGAAGAGGAGGGCATTGTGTGGCAGGGTCCTGCCTTTGGTTGGTGGAGGCCTGCTCAGTGACTCTCTTTGAATTTTGTCTCGTGTTCACCATGATTAGAGTGGGATTGAAAGTTTCTGGTTTCCCACAGATGGCGCCAATGTTCTGAAGTAGATTCAGAGGGTACCTGAGATAGGCACGTATGTGGTGGACTCTTCCGTGGCATAGTTGTTACCAAGCGTGTTGACCCAGCGGGGTACCTGCAAAGGGACTCCAACACTCAAGTCAGGATATGCACCAATAGGGTTTATGCTATGGGATCAATCGTACCTGGTTAGGGTGATTTAGCCTGATATTTATAGAGGTTGGATTGATTTATTCTCTTGATGAAGAGATACATTCCCATTATAATTGCAGGAGAAGATATGTTCCTTATTTAGTTATAGAGAATCCCTATATTATCGCAAGACTAGTATGACAGTTACAGTACTATTATTTCATAAGATCATGATTGGCAATTAGGAGATTTATCCATTGCACAGATCTTGTAACAATACTATTATCATCTAAAATTGGGATCTCATTATAAGCTGACTCTGTTGGAGACGTGTAGGCTTAGACTTCTGCAAGTATATGTACCGGGCTAGATTACATATTGAGAGCCTAAGTTACAGTCCAGAACATTAATATATCTACTTAAAAGTATTGCAGTACTTTATTTGGTTACCAATTAATAAGAATTGATCATTTATGATTAGCCCCTAAATTTGAAAAAGTTTTAATTTTATGAATTTGAAATGGATCATAACCATATACATATTTTTACCTCATTTGCTGCTTCAAATAAAAAAGAGAATGGTGCTTTAGAAGAGGAGAAAAACAAGGAAAAAGAGAAAAAGTGGGCAATGCCCCTGTGCCTCAACCAACAAGGTGTAGAAACAACAAGTTATAATGAAAAGGTGTTGGAATACTAAGTCAACCCCTATTCAAAAGTTGAGCCCATATTCCAAGCAGTGCTGATAAGGATGCATAATAAAGATTAGAAGGGATGGGAGAATGATACCTCGATGAAGCAAGTTAAAAGTCTTCAAAGGAGTAGACGGAGTAGAAGAGACACCTTTTTGGTTTTCCAGTTGAAGCACGTACGATTTTATTTTTGAGTTATGGAATTGGCAATTTTTAGGGTGTAAGTTAAGTATTGAGAAGAGCTTGGGCTAGTTATTTTCAAATTCCATAGAATTGTCATATGGAATTATGATTCTAATTTAAAAGGGGCTTCCAAACATAACAACTAGAATTAATAGGTCTAATTCCAATTCCAAGCTCCAATTTCATACTCAATTACAAACGCCAAATGACCACTAAATGATTTCTATGACATTAGGAGAAGTTTCTAGTTGAAATTATACTATGTAGGAGGTTCTAAATTTCTAATACAAGTATTTAGAGAAAAGGAATGCCTTGATCGTGATGAGATCAAATAGCTATTAGGATAAAAAACACCACAACAGCCCTACCCAAATCCTAATCCAAAACACAATCAATCAGTAGAGCCTAATCCTAATCACAATCCCATTGTCAATGAACAACCAAAGCCCAAGTCAGCACCATAACCCAATGTTGACCCTCAAACTAAACCAGATCCTATTTCTAAGCTTGAGCTATACCACGGCCAAAATTTGAGCCCTATCTCAATTCTCATGTAGAACCTATTCTAGACCTCGTTCCCATGGTCATCTCATTTGATTCTAAAGATAAGAATGATGAATTGCTGGATGAAGAATTGTCATTTAATGTGCTTCTCAATGAATGTAAGGTATCTTCACACCTGCTAGTATAACTGTGAACTACTTAGTTTTTTTCCCCTTTACATAGGTGTCAATTTCCTGATATTGCATCAGTCCTTACTAATTATAGTCATGTTTACAGTACTGTGAAAAAACTAGGGTACTCATTATCAACAGTAATTTGAGATCCTGCACACTCCAAACAAAGCTTGTGAGGTGAAAATTCACAAGGCTACATTTTGTGAATGCAATGGCCTACGGTAGGAGACAGGGTCTTCTTTAAGATTGTCATGATCAAGAAAAAACTTTGATTGTGAAGATTACTCATGGTTAATGATTTGGATTTCATATATATCTTAGAACAATGAGTTCGAATGGTGGACATGATTAAATGTGTGAATAACTTGACTTGTTCCCACCATTCTTGGAGGAATTTGGAAAAATTAATCTATTGTATATGTTGTTAATCATATTATAGTACATTGTGCTTATTTTTTAGGGAAAATCCATATATCCTCCAGGTGGATCTCAACCCTTCATGTTAGCCTATTTTTGGGTATTGGACTAAAAATGCTTATATGCATAAAGGGGCTACACTAAATTTGGATGCATAGATGCTCATTCTTACAATGCATATATGCATTATGGGGAGCAAAACTGGCCTAGAAAATCAACTATTGATCATATGTCCTTCCAAATGTTACTACATTCAAAATTTAGCACAGCTCACATACTTTCCCCCATATTTCCTCGGTGGCAGTTCCTGAATTCATTAAAATAACATATACAATGATTCAACCTACACATGTCATCTCATAATCAAAAATTGGATAATTACTACCAATGTAACATCCTCTAACTTCACCGATGTAAATAAAAATATAAAAAATTAATTTTATTGTCCTATCAATACACGTAATTGTTCACTTTTTGGTTCTTCCTTCTTCTTGCGAGCCATGCCAGAAGTTTCCACCATGTACAAGGTGTAAGCCAACCACATACTGACATATACAATCCACAACTTTGTCAACAATTGCACAAATCTTGTTGAAATTACTTTATTTCATGCACAAGACATGCAAAGACAAACCTACAGAAATAATCCAGGATATAATGGAACCGAGGCTATTTGGGGGTACATGGGTAGCCTAGGATATTGGGAGTAAAGCGTCAATCCTTCACCAATGTTAGGCCTATAACCTGAGCCAAAACCATGTACTGTTATAATTGACCTTGACCTCGGTGGCATAATAACTTGTTGTCCTCTATTTAGAGAATTATGTGTCCTCAAATTCTGTATCAAACAAATTAAACTAATAAAAATAAATAAAAAATGAAGTAATTTACGTAAATAATAATTAATTAATCATGCATTAATTACATATTATAAATATTAATTAAATAATTACATAACATGCGATGATTTTTTTTCCTTACAATTTCCCTCATTGAGTTTTAGGATAAACAATCCACTTTCTTATAACGTTTTTTACTTGTAGAAGCATTCTTCAATTCCACAATCTGCTAAAAAAAGATAAAGAAAGGAAATAAATCAAACAATCATAATGAATTCTTCTAGCATTTCATGTCAATTAGATCTATAACAAAAAATACTATATCCTATGCATAATTTCCCATTTTGTTTTAATGTCTTAGTTGAGCCCATCTGCATCGATATGGTCTGAATGGAACTAGTCTACAATGTGTAGTTGTCATCCAACAATACACCCTCGTGCAACAAAATACACAGTAATAAGCTAGTCACAACTATTTAATTACATTTGCTAAGTACCAAGTAGGATAATTACATTATCCAACTGTAAACTTATCTTTACTTTAGATTCTGAACATGAACTCCCATCCAAACTAGTACAATTAGCCTCCTCTCGAGTTAGATTTGGGCATTGCTTAATATAATGTCAATATTCTGTGGCAATTGGAACATTATCTTCTCTTCGTGCCATACTTTCTCCAAGATGGTGGAGCACCTTTTGTCTTAACCAATGTATGATCACTAATGACTTTACTAGAATCACTATGCTTGAATTTTGGATCATGTCGCTTCTCTAACTTAACAGTAAGTTTCAATATTTCATCTTTTATCTCACTAAAATCATCCAACATTTTTGTAGCAAAAAGACACAACTAGTTGCAAGCAGCAAATAATGCATCAAAACACATCATCTCACATTTTTTGAATCATAATCCCCCACAAGAATCAATGGGACATAAGCACTCTTAGTAGACTTTATCCACCATTTGCAAATTAAATTGCTTGAAAAGGAGAAAATATGCTCAATCTCCATGGCACGAAAGATATGACAACAAGGAATGCCACGAGATTCAATCAATCTACATTCGCAAAAACATATTGACTCACTTCTATAATACTTCACCTTTTACATAGTGGTTGGGATGTAGAATCTATTCATCTTGAAATTAACATTGTTGCCATCTTATTCTCGTGAAATAACATTTAAAGCACCAACTTCTTCTATCTTTTCTTTTACTTCTTTAAACATATGTGTTATGTATATCTTTGAAGCTGAAAGCTCAATCTTATTAAGGGAGGTTGTAAGCATAGGATCACCATACATTGACTTAAAATTAGCAGTAAGCTCATTATTTCTATAATATCTCACAACACGATCAAAATTGTGCATGAAATCAACAAGACTACAATTTTTCCTTATATGCCTCTAGATGAATGAGTTAATCCCTTCACACTAGGATGTTGTTCTTATACCACCAGAAATTTTTCACGAAGATAAGCAGTTTCACATATCCTCTTTCTTTCAAAGTCTTCGTAACCTACTCATTCATTCCAAGAGAATATTTTTCAACCATTTTCTCCTAGTAATCTTCAAACTCTTCCCTTGCAAAATTGGAATAAATTCTTGTCTTAAAATCCACCAAGAATTTAGAAATTTTTAACTTATCACATGCATTATTGTGAAGATTCCACGCACAAAGTCGATGTGTTGCTTCCGGAGACACACTCAGTATAGCCTTCCTTATCGCACGATCGCCATTTGTCACCATCCCAATAGGATGCTTATCAAACATTGCTTCAGAAAAGTCTCCATAACCCATTTGTATGTCTCCTCTGTTTCATAAGCAACCAATGCACATCCAATAATAGTTGTTTGACCATGATGAATCTAGCCTTAAAAAATTACCAATGGCTTATTGTACTTGTTCTTTTTGTAAGTCATATCAAATGCTACAATGTCACTAAAGCACTCAAAATCAACTTGCCTAGCTCCATCAAACCAAAACAAATCATCATTTATCGTGGTGAACTTCGTAAAAAATAAAGGATCAATATCGACCTTGGCTTGTAAATAATTCAAAGCAGCATAAGCATCCTCATCTTCTATCTTAGCCAACCAAGTCTTGTTAATGTAATTGTACTAATCCTTCTTGCAGAAACCTAAATAAGCTTAACCACCTTTCTATCCTAACATGAACTCCATTATGTGACATGTTCTCATCCCAGATAGATGCATGGCTTGAGCTATATCAGTATTTGTCATGCCTCAATAGGCGGAAAGTAAGTGGACAAAATTAGGCTGGATTAGTACATGGATGCAACCCTCCACAAAGCTCGTGAGACACTAAATGTTCCTGCAACTTAGCAGTGCACTTTGCTCGGGTTATTGGTCTATGCAGCCTTCTTCTATCCACCCTCATGTAGTGCTTTTTGTGTCTCAATCACTCTTTATTGCCTACTAATTGATGCATAATGATTTTCCCCTTCGCATCTTGACTTACATTATCTTTCCTACTAACAAAACCATGGCACTTGGCATTACTTTCATAAAATTCGCAAGCTTCAATTTCACTTCCAAATTCTAATCCCCAAATATCATCAGTTGTCAATTGTGACACTCTTTTAAGTCTTTCTTCCAATTCCTTATAAGCTCACAATCATTACGGCCATTGCCTGAACATCCATCATGGTTCAAATCTTCAAAGTCATTATGATCATCATCTGGACCAACATCAGATCTCAAATCTTCAAGGTCATTCTAGTCATCATACAAATCATCTATATTATCATTAAAACTAATGAATTGTTCCTCACCAATGCTATCCATCTACAATCATCTACAAACAAAATAAAAATTTAACCATTTCTCCATAATATTCCAATCTCAACAAGAACACCAAAAACCCAATATAAATTATAGGACTTAGAATATTAGAAACGGCAGAAGAAGATGAATGTTGTTACGCACTTATCCACAATGAGTATGAAGACGCTTCAACAACGAGATTGGTGAATAACACTTTGAAGGAGGAGGAGGACACCTATTTAGGGGTCAAGAAGACAAACTAATGTTCGACGAAAGAAGACGAAGATATAAAATAACGATTTCAAGGGTCATTAATGGCAGAACAGAGCTTCAAGGATTTGGAGATTTAGAGTTAGGATTCTTCATTTGAGTGGGATTTAGGAATTTAGGATTAGGGTTCTTCTTTTCGATGGGACATTAAGACTAAGGGAAATTTGATTCTAATTTTAATTTTAGAAAGAAATTAATTTAATGTTTTTTAAAAAAATATAAAAGGCCCCTGAGGGCAATTGACAAATATAATAGTCAACAAAACCTTCAAGACTAGACTACTAGTGTGGACATCCTCATTTATGATTAGATATATGATTGGGATACGTGTCACAATTTGGTTGAGTCACCTAAGTGTAGTATCCACATTGCCTAGGTACCATAAAAAATACCTTATTCTAATTACTAAAAGAAAGAGAAAATAATAAATATTTATTTATTAAAATATAATTAGATATCAGTATAAAATCTTTTTACGCATACCAATTAAATTCATAATTTTATCCTTTTATTTTCTTTTGTAGTAAACATATTTTAAATCTAAAAATTACACTCCCTTCAATATTCACCTCGTGTTACTCTCGTACGTAACGTAGGCTTAAAGTCTAAAAAACCAACACTAATTCCGGAGATGAACTTGACTTCAGATTTGATTTATTCTATCACACATATTGTGATAGTAATATTTCCTATATTTGCTCTACCAATTCCCACCCTCCTATATTTGTGTACATGTAGGGTTATGTTCCATTGTTTTGCTGTTTTCGTGTTCCAATTTTCGTAATCATCTCTAACAAGACAGCTAATCAGGTGCTCATTACACCACGGAATGTTAGGCATCATCAGCAAAAATTTTGGCAGAAAAAAGTTTTTTTTTTTTTAAGAAAAAAACTAAATGAAAAATAATGCTTTCATTACATGGCAACATGAGTGTGCAAGGTCAGTTAGCAACGGTGGAAATGAGGATCACAGGGTTGCTATTTTTTGATGACTATATCCGAGTCCAATTCTCATATTATGAGATTTGGAATTCTTCTATTTTGGGAGCTTGACCCTGAGTGTTAGGGATAGGATTTAATCATGTATGGTTAAATCCACAGGTTAAGGTGGGGGCCCTGAACTCTATAAAAGGTCGTTGCATTTTACCCATCACCAACTCGTTGTTGCTCATTACAGATAGTCATTCCAACCAGTTTCTTTGTTTCTGATTAGTTGTTTAGTCTTCTCTTCTAGCTTTCCTCATTTTCGCATTAAGCTCCAAATTCTGGTTCTTACTACCTCCCCTACTCCTTCAAAATTTTATCTACAATATTCTTTCATTTTCTTTGCACATATATGGTTATTATATTGATGATGGTCGTCATGGCCTATATATTGGCTTGAACTTGACCCATGCATTGGAGCTCTAGTTTAGCGTTTGAAAATTGTTATTATTATTATCTATTATGTATGACACAGTTTTCCAACTTTATTGCAGAGAAAAAGATGCCGACGAGTGGCAGCGTTACAAACGGGAATGGTCTAGCGAAGATTGAGACGCGGAAGCAGAACAGGGTTTGTCACGACGAGGACAGTGCTCCAACGGTGAAGGCTCAGACCATTGATGAGCTTCACTCGCTGCAGAAGAAGAAGTCTGCACCCACCACTCCCAAGGGGTCTCAGGCTACCTCATTTACCCTTTCTGAGGATAAACGCTACAAACAGCAGCTCCAGTCCATCAGGTATGTTATTACATATATTTGGGAGGTGCTATTACATTTATATGACAAAAAATTCTTATGTAATTTTTTCAATATTTACAAGGCTGTGTTAACCTACATTTATCTCTAAAAATAGTCTAACATATGTACTCTTACGTATGTTAATTATTGAATATATTAAAAGAAAGTAGCTATCGAAGAATTCGAAACCTTAGGCTACATTAAGGAGAACAAGATACTCAATTGCCCATAAATATATCTAACCTTATAATCTTGGGGGTACATTAAGTATAGGTACTTAAATATAGGCACATAAATCAAAGGGTGAATCAAAATTTAAGTATAGGCACTTAAATATAACTTTCTTTTATAAAAAAATTTAAAAGATTAATCACATGTAATTTCTTGAAACAGTGCATCTTTGGCATCCCTGACAAGAGAAACTGGACCCAACGTAGTGAAGGGAGACCCGGCAAGGAGGTTTGAAGCCCGAAAGGTTGCTCACGTATCGCACCACCGCGTCACACCCACCATTGCTGTCAGCGACAGTGCCTTGAAGTTTACCCATGTCCTCTATAACCTCTCCCCTGCAGGTTCTCTTATACTCCTTAATTTTATTATTTTATATACTTTATCAACGTTTCATAAAAAAATATGTACCTGTCGTGTACGTTCTTTTCTCCACCTAAGCTTCTTATGCTACAAGTCTCTTTCGATATGTTATATGAATAGATATTTTCGGTTCATAAATAAATAAATAATGAATATGAATCTTCGTTGTGTGTTTTTTAATTCATGGTACAGATAGAGATTATATATTTTCTACATCTGGTGTGCGCAGAAGAATTCAGCATCACCCTCTCACATCTTAATTCTTATATTTGAAAAGAAATTTTGGTGCAAATATTTGAAAAGAATTTGTCAAGCATACAGGGCATCTTAAAATTTTAGTCCCAATACTTTGAATCTATTTTCAATTTAATCTTTAATTTTTTTTTTTTAAATTAATTCTTATACTTACAAATATTTTAAAATAACATCTACTGTTAATTTCTGTTATAACACTATTAATTTAGTTTTATTAAATAAATATTTTATATAAAAAATATATATATATATATATAACATATACTAAACAAAAAAACACTTATTTATTACAATATTTTAAAAACTAGACCAAACTGACCAATTGAATGTGAATCAATCATATCTTTGATTCAAGCATTGCCTGGCTCAATCACAGTTCAATCACAATTTAACAAAAAATTTAATTGGTTGAATCAATTGAACCATGACTCAGAGGTCTTGTTAATTTAATTTTCAGTTTAGTTTTTGAAACATTGATTCAAAATAAATGAGCACCTACAAGAGCACTTACTAAAATGCAAAAGTATCTACTGAATATTTTACATATAAAGGAATATCTAAAATAATACCTATTAGACAAAGGAACACTTACTAAGTTAACTAATTGATAATGTTATAATAGCGTTATAACAAAAGTTGATGATAAAGACTATTTTAAAAATATTTAAAGATGTGAATAATAATTTGAAAAGAAAAAAAAATTATAGGAATTAAATTAAAAAAAATAAAAGATATAGAGACTAAAACTTTAATTTAATCTATTGATATAATATTTTTTTATTTAATACTTATTTACGTGATAAATGAATTTAATTATGTTAAAAATACATTTTAATATTTTTTTTAATATTATTTATATAATTAACATATGTATATGTATAAAATTCCGATTCAACTCAAATTTAACCCCAGTTAAATTTCAAAACATTGACATTGTCTTTTCCAGTTAAATGACTAGTGTATTTAAGAAAACATTGGAATTTATTATGATTACCTTGTTTAATTAAAAAATAAATGTAATAGTAATGTATTAATAAGATTATTAATTTGATAAATTATGTAACATTATTGGGGCTTGGATTTGGTGCAGAACTTTATGAGCAGGCGATCAAGTATGAGAAAGGATCGTTCATCACTTCCACTGGGGCATTGGCTACGCTTTCTGGGGCCAAGACGGGTCGGTCTCCCAGAGACAAGCGTGTGGTCAAGGATGATGTAACTGAGAATGAGCTTTGGTGGGGAAAGTAAGCACTTATCACCAAATTATTATGTTATCATACCCTACTACTATATGTCTTGCCTCTGTTTTTCTTTTCCATTTCTTTCTTTTCATTTTTTTTATATTTGACGCTCAAAATGCTGTACTTTGAAGGGGTTCCCCTAACATCGAGATGGACGAGCACAGTTTCATGGTGAACAGAGAGCGAGCCGTTGATTACTTGAACTCTTTGGACAAGGTCATTTCTCTCTCCTTTTCCTCCTATCTTTCCTCTTTCTCTCAGGTGCAAAATACGGAAAAATAATCAATTTTTTAATGAGTAATGATATTTACATATCATTTCCTTTATATTATTTTGACATCATTTTATTTTTAAGTAATAAAATAAAAAATACATATTCTAATATTTTTTCTCTCTATTTTAATTTTTCAAACAAGCAAAATATAAGATTGATGTAAAATAAATGATGTGTAAATATTTTTTTTTAATCATCTTTATAAGATGATGACTATATATATATATATATACATACACCGTTAGAAGCTAGTGTCCATTCTGTCAGAAAATTATTACTCAGGAAATATGCTTCATTTTCACAAGACAGAGCATTGTCCAATATGTGATGAGTTGATTAGCTCCATTAAAAGACATCCAGCTGTTCATTGATAGCTGTAAACGAATACTTCACAATGAGAAAATAGTAATCAGTAATACCAACTTGTGGTACCTTAAGTATTCTTTTGATTTCTATCTTGTGGTTGACTCCATTAGTTAGATTGAATGTATCTCCCGTATTTGTTAACTAGGAATAAATAGTATTTCATCAAAGCTAAAAAAAATAAATAAAAAATAAAAAAACCCAGAAGTTATTTGCAATTATCTTCGTAGTTTACTATTGTTAACCCCTTCTGCAGAATATGTTCCTTGAGTGATGGATGAGAGTTTCTGACCAATTTATTTCTATACCTTTGCTTATATACTTTTAAAATATCGATCTTATCTGAGTATGGAAGACAATTGGTAATGTGCTAAAAAAAATTCCTGATTTCCAGGTCTTTGTGAATGACCAATTCTTGAACTGGGATCCAGAGAACAGAATCAAAGTCAGGATTGTCTCTGCCAGAGCTTACCATTCCTTGTTCATGCACAACATGTAAGTAAAAGCAAAAGAATAATTTACCATTACACCGACACTATTTTGTTTCACTCTTCTTCATCCGGAGAAAGTTATAAAGCCCACCAGATAAGTGCCCTAATGTCGACAGTCTTAAAAAAATATAAAGAATGAATTTACAAAATGTTCTGAGCAAAAAAAAAAAAAAATCTACAAAATGTGTATCAATTAGTTTAGTTCAGTGTACAAATTAATGGGTAACTGGGTGGGTGACAGGTGCATCCGACCCACTCGTGAAGAGCTTGAGAATTTTGGTACACCGGACTTCACTATTTACAATGCGGGACAGTTCCCTTGTAATCGTTATACTCACTACATGACATCCTCCACTAGCATAGATCTTAATCTTGCTAGGAAGGAAATGGTCATCCTTGGCACACAGTATGCTGGGGAAATGAAGAAGGGTCTTTTCAGTGTCATGCATTATCTCATGCCTAAGCGTCAAATCCTCTCTCTACACTCTGGCTGCAATATGGGCAAAGCTGGGGATGTTGCTCTCTTCTTTGGACTCTCAGGTATAGTGTCAATGGATCAAAATGCTCCATCGTAAAGTGGCTCTAAACAGCTGCCTTACGATATGGTCCTTCGCTTTATACTCCCTCTGTGTAGCCATACTTGAGTGCTTGTTATAAAATATGCTTAGGCATGGATATCAGTTATGGCTTGTTATGTTTCTTTCTGCAGTACTAATGGACCCTTTTTCCTCTTCTTTTTATTATTATCTATATTAGGCACTGGAAAGACCACTCTTTCCACGGATCATAATAGGTATTTAATTGGAGATGATGAACACTGCTGGAGTGAGAATGGTGTCTCCAACATTGAAGGTGGTTGCTATGCCAAATGCATTGATCTTTCCAGGGAGAAAGAGCCTGATATCTGGAACGCAATCAAGTTTGGTACAGGTATTAATCTGAGACTACTTTAATTCCTTTTCATCTTTGATTTCCCCTTATACGAAATGCATTTTGATATATTTTTCTTCACCTGATTGTCAGTCTTGGAGAACGTGGTGTTTGATGAGCATATTCGAGAAGTTGATTACGCTGACAAATCAGTTACAGGTATCAACTGAATTTTCAAGATAATTTTATGTTATATGATTTTGTTTTAAAGTAATGACTTGGATTGTTTCAATTAAATTATTTTCTCAGTAGCTGTAACAAGAGGGACTGAGTTGTGCTTACCAAAAAATAAAGGAACTGAGTTGTGACTTGGTCGTGCCAATGAATAATTGAGGCCAACTCTTACAAATCAACGAGGTTGCTTAAATAAACTATTACTATGTAGCAAGGGATAAGGATGGAATTGAATAAAGACAAGAATATGTGACAGGCAAACTAGTCAAACCTCAGCTTGCCAACATTTTTGCTGCAAACCATTTCATTGAATTTGAATATTATTTAGACATTAATCAATAAGGTGGACTAAAGTAATGGGAATTTATGGGGGTACATCATATACACATGGCTTATGCTAATCAATTACAAGAGACCTTGCTGATAAATATGGCAATTGTTCTTTCATATGCAGAAAATACTCGTGCAGCTTATCCGATCGAGTACATTCCAAATGTAAAGTTACCATGTGTTAGTCCTCACCCAAAGAATGTAATACTTTTGGCATGTGATGCATTTGGTGTGCTCCCACCTGTGAGTAAGCTAAGCCTGGCGCAGACCATGTATCATTTCATCAGTGGATATACAGCTTTGGTAATGTCCGAGTAACTTACTACACTCCTATCTTGCTAATATTGCTTCCTATGTAACTCTCATAAATTCTTTTTTGTATGATAACCAAAGGTGGCTGGCACAGAGGATGGTATAAAGGAGCCACAGGCAACATTTTCAGCTTGTTTTGGTGCAGCATTTATAATGCTACACCCTACAAAGTATGCAGCCATGCTTGCTGAAAAGATGCAGAAACATGGTGCTACTGGATGGCTTGTTAACACTGGTTGGTCTGGTGGAAGGTATGCTTTTAGTTGTTATCAATGAAACAGAATTTGTTCAGTATAAAATTTAAAACTAACTTCGTTCTTGCTTCTGTCAATCTGCAGCTATGGTTATGGAAGTCGTATTAAACTAGCCTATACAAGAAAAATTATTGATGCTATTCACTCTGGAAGCCTCTTGAATGCAGAGTACAAGAAGACTGAGATTTTTGGGCTTGAGATCCCTACTGAAGTGGAGGGAGTCCCCTCAGAAATTCTGGACCCTGTGAACACGGTTAGTTGTCCTTGAACTCTCTAGCTTTTTACCATCATTTCAAGTATTTTTCCATTTTCAAAGTCCTTTAATATTGGATGTTTGGTTCGATTGCAGTGGTCAGATAAAAAGGCCTACAAGGAGACACTGTTGAAGCTGGCCGGATTGTTCAAGAATAATTTTGAAACCTTCACCAATTACAAGATTGGCACGGACAACAAGCTGACAGAAGAGATTCTTGCAGCTGGTCCAATCTTCTGATGCTTAGAAGACCGAAGCACTGATAGGCTGGGTGATTGGTATTATTAGGATGTTATAGAATAAGTCTTGGCTAGACTACTTTTATTTTTCTTTTTTTTCCGTTTAGCATTGGTGGGGTTACAATTCATATGTAAAGTTTCAGATTTCAAGTTTGCGAATGAAAGGAAATCAGGTTCTAGTCTTCTGATTAATGGCTTATTCTTTTCTTTACTGCAAATGGCATCTCCTCTTTAACTAAAAAGCCTTTTAAAGAAGGAAAGCAAGGGAAAAAAAAAGTAGTACTTTCATTATGCAGACTTTCAACCTAACAAGCAATTTCAAGGAAAGAAACTAGAGTTGAATTCGTAGCTTTGCAACCATTTTGAGACTGATTACACTTAATTAAGGATATCTAATAGATGACAAAATTTTAACCCATCTAGTAAGGCTGAAACCGTGGTTTTGAGCGGAGATAAATTATGCTTCCTGATCCTGACTTCACCAAATAACTTCATAACACAAACCAAGTTCCTCCTCCGCCTTTCCTCTCTTTGCTTAAGTATCTGTTGAATTTGCACTAATTGATTACTTGGAATTGAAAGAAAGGCGATATTTGATTTCGTGTATTTTAAAGTAGCCATAATGCTTTGAAACATGCAAGAAAATTCATCTTTTTTGCTGCTATTGCAAGTTCCAAACATAGAATCACCTTCTAATGATATTTCCTTTAGTAAAAGTGAGACACTAACCTTATTTATCAATAGCAGTCATTGGAGGAAGAGGAAGACAATAGAGGAAGATAATTTCTGTTTCTTGGTGTTCTTGATATATACAAGGCTAGAGTCTCTTATTTATACTAGAGCTAGAGAGACCCTTAAGGTATCATTCATAATTGCTCCACCGTAGTACTAATTGCATAGTATCATATTTTTAGGAACTAAATGTATAGTGCCTAGATAAATGCATGAGTTTTCATAAAAGAAGGAAATGATTCATAATGCATAATAATACTTTGATGATTGCATGCATGACTCTCTAATTTTCTAATTATTATTTCTAACATCCTCTCTTAATTAGAAAATTTTTGAAAAATCTTCTTGACTCTAATGCTTGCACATAAACTTCGAAATTCCTTAAATTTGAGAGGTTTTGTGAAATATCCGCAATTTGATCTTGTGCTTTCATATACTTTAACTTCACTTCTTTCTTGGTAATCTTCATTGTCTTGAACACTCATTTATCTCCAAGTGTTTCATCATGAACATTGAAAAGATATGATAGCTCTTAAGTCTTCTTCTTTTTCTCAGTAGTTTTGGTTTCGTCCTCCATGGCTTGTCTCCACCTTTTGTCTTTCATAGCATCATCAAAGTTCAAAGGTTCATTGTTATAATAGGTAGACAAAGTAAATCGTTTATTGGTTGAGTTTTTTTATACAACTCCTCAATGCTTGTCATTCTTTTTGGCCTTTCACTTCAACTCTCTTCAAAAGGTTATGAGCTTCAATAGTTGAAGGAGTTGGTGAAGATGGTGGAGTGGATTGGTCAATTGGTATCAAGGCCTCTTGATCTCCTTCTTCAAAGTATGGAAAGAAATCATAGGTCCCTTCTTCTACATCCGAAGTCCATGCATCTTCTTCATCAAACTTGTCATCTCACCTCACAACAATCTTGCCATTGCTTAGGTTATACAATTTATAGCCTTTTGAACTTTCATCATAGCTAATAAACACATGCTTGGCACTTTAATCATCAAGCTTGGATCTTCCTTGGTCGACCACATGAGCAACACTAGGCTTCATTCCATTACATGCTTCTTGAGGTGTTTGATCTTTTTAACATTCTTTGTTGGAGAGCGGTTGGACAAATAAACTACACATGCAATAACTTCGACCCAAAATTCCTTTGGCATATTTTTAGCTTTCAACATATATCTAGTCATATTAAGAATAGTTCTATTTTTTTTCTCTTTGTTACACTATTTTGTTGTAGTGATCTAAGAACCGTTAAAGGGCAGCAAATTCAATTTGTTTCACAAAATTCATTATTGTGAGATAGTAATCTCATTCATTGATTGAGCAACTGCAATACCAAGGATGCATTTCTACTTGCCCAAGTCCTTAGTCTGAAAATAGCTAAACAAATGTTTCTTCAACTAAAAGATTTTCTCATTGTCATTACCTGTGATAACTATGTCATCAACATAAACCACCAAATAAACACATTTACCAAGAGAAGTATCATAATGAAAGACCGAATGATCTTCTTGACTACATTTCATACCAAAATTTTGAATGATAGAGCTAAACTTTCCAAACCAAGCTCATGGGGATCGTTTAAGTCGATAAAGAGAGCGACATAATTTACAAACCAATCCAGACTCCCCCTGGGCAATAAAGCCAAATGGTTGCTCTATATAAATTCCTTCTTCTAACTTGCCATTGAGAAATGTGTTTTTAATATCAAGTTAATGTAATGGCTAGTGACCAATGGCTGCCATAGCAAGAAGGAGACAAACTGAAACAAATTTTGCCACATGAGAAAAGTTATCTCCATAGTCAAGGCCATAAATGTGTGTGTGTCCTTTTGCATCAAGGCATGCTTTATTAAGGCGATCAATTTGTCTATCAGGATCGACTTTAATGGCAAACACCCAACGACATCCAACAATTATTTCTCCTGGAGGAAGAGGAACCAACTCCTAGGTGCCACTGTGTTCAAAAGCATGCATTTCATCAATCATGACTTGTCTCCATCCTAGATGAACAAGTGCCTCACAAATATTTTCAGGAATTAAAACCAAAGATAAAGATGACACAAAGGCAAAATATGGTGGAGATAAATGATGATAACTTAAGAAATTATAAATAGGATGAGGATTTTGAGTGGACCTAGTGCTTTTCCTAAGAGCAATAGGAAGATCATCGTTGTTTTCAAGAAGGTCCGTGGTAGAGATGTCGATGAGGTAGGACATGATTCACATGAATTTGTCAATTGCTTCCAATGCTAGAATGGGGACTCGTGGTTGACATTGATATGTCAGATGGAGAAGATGACTCGGGGGTAGATACTTCTTGAACCTCATTAGTGGAGACTACTAGAGAAACAAGTACTTGTAATGGGGAAAGAGA
Organism: Ormosia semicastrata; assembly: GCA_029884595.1. Lineage (NCBI taxonomy): Eukaryota > Viridiplantae > Streptophyta > Magnoliopsida > Fabales > Fabaceae > Ormosia > Ormosia semicastrata. The sequence goes on along the minus strand of JAQQTO010000035.1, from coordinate 1,776,797 downwards.
TGGCCTAAAATAGGAAATAGGTATAACGTCAAGTGCAGTGTTAAACTCAATGAAGGAAGAAGAAAAATATGGAGCTTTTGTTTGGTCCACAAGCGCACGGGTCGAACAAATAATATAAGTATGAGAATGAATGTTGTGTCTTAAAGAATTGAAAATAAGAATGATGTTATCAACCAACCAATCACCACAAATTCTTATCCAAGTAACCGAATTTTTAGGAACAGAGATAATAAAAGCACCAAATTAAAAATACAATGTAAAGCAACACTAAACACCAAATTCTTAAGAGAAAAGAATCAAGAATGAAGGCCTAGGAGGTCCCTATTCACTTCCTACTTCAGTGGGTATATGCAAAGTCAATAAGCATCCACCAATGGGTTGATTTTGTTAGTCGAAACATGATTATAAATAATTACTTATGTCTAGATCAATTACCCATAGGAATCATACCTAATTCTCTATGTGTTCATGTGAGTTAGCATAAGAGGCACTCATTAAGACCAAGTTTCAAACACTTGTTATGCATAGCCAATGGGTATGTGTCCATCCCATTGGCTAATCAACACACCTAAGTCAAATAAGTGTGGTTGAACATACATCATTCATATTATATTCATATTCTCAAATCCCTATGTCTAGTTCATTTGAAAACATTAAAATAATGCAAATGGTGGCCAATCAAGAGCAAGCATTGGGCATGGGTATGAAAGAACAAAATCAATTTCATTGATGAAAACTTAAGAAAATTACAAAATATTCATATCCATAGTAAGATCCTTAGGAACCCCTAAATTATAGATTTAGCTACTCATATTGGAAGAAATCAAAGCACAAGCAAGAATGAAGTTCATCAAGATACAAATTAAAGAGAAAAAGGGGAAAGAATAGACTAAAGTTAAGATTCCAATCTTGGTCTTCCTCCCTTGATCTTGATCTCTCACTTGAATCTCCTCCTTTTCCAAGTAGAAATCTCTCTCTCTATCTCTCTCCAGAACTAGGGTTCCAAAGTGTTAAAAAGCTCTGAAAATAGCCTTCCAAATTAGATTATAACGTCAAGTCATGGAATAAGGATTTGTTCCACCCTTGGGCATGGTCTGTTACATGCTTGGGCATAACATATGTAAAGTATAGATTCTGTTAACAACCCCACGCCTAGGTGCAACTTTTTCACGCCTAGGTGTAGGGGTCTCAACCTGATGCACACTGATAAACAGATACAATCACGCCTAGGCGTGGATTTACTAGGCTTGAATTCTCCTTGCTTTCTTCCCTTTTTAAGCTTCTTTATCCTCTCTTGGCTCTTTTAGAGCTTCATTCATTTTCAATTCCTACAACACAACATAAGTAAGAGGTATGAGAAGCTAAGCATTAAACATTTTCTTAAATAAAATCACTAAATGCTCAATTTAAAATACATTTGAAGTGTAAAGCTTAATCATCTAAAATCACGCAAAATGATCTCAAGGTCATTAAAAATTCGAGTCTAGTATGCAAATTAACACTCGAATGAGAGCGAAATAACTCCAATTCCTGGAATTATTAGTTTCTTCAAAGAATGTGACATCTACAGACATTTAGTAACAGTCATTGTCTGGAGAGTAACAACGATATCTTTTCTACAACCTGGAATACCCAAGAAATACACATTTGATAGCATGAGCAGCTAAACTTAGAGAAAGATTATGAATAAAAAAAATACAACTAAAAACATAAGGAGGAACATGAAATACATGTTCTTTCAGAAACAAAATGGAATAAGGAACATAATTATTAAGAGAAGAAAGAAAACCATTTACTAAATAGTAGGCAGTTGAAACAACATCATCCCAAAAATAAACAAACACATTTGTATGTAATAATATTTCAGTAGTTTCAAGTATGTGTGTATTCTTTCATTATACTATTCCATTCTGTTAGGGTGTATAGGGACAAATAGATTGATGCAGGATACCTTGAAAAGCCATAAAAGAAAAAAAAATAATAGAAAAATATTCTCTCACAATCACTTTGAAGTACCTTAATTTTCTTGCCAAATTGAGTTTGTATTCTAGTAAAAATAGATGTAAAGATGGAAAATAACTCAGAATGTTCTTTCATTAAACATACCCAAGTTCACCAAAAGAATTCATCAATAAAAGTAACAAGATATCTATAACTTGAAGAAGTAGACACACGACTTGGACTCCATATATTTGAATGGATAACCAATAAAAGGATAATCAACTCGATTTTAACTTTACTAGGAAGAGAAGATCGAAAATGTTTTCTAAGCTCAATTTGTTTATGAGAGGTCAGCTTTTTAGTAGCATTACACAATCTTTGAATATCATTTCAAAACACACTTTTAGCCTTGCTCCAGAGGGTATAACATGTTTTAAAAGTCCTGAAATTCATTAAAATTGTTAGTTCAACATTTGCCATAACAGTGAGCATAATTGATAAACAAGTTTCTCCCTCTGGCTTTTAACTTCTGTTAAGATATCATAGGTTGATCTTTCAAGATGATCATAAAGACCTTGACCAAGGAACCATAGTTCTGCAGAAGCTAACCAAACTGAATATTTTTTTATTTGACTTTTTAGAAGTGATTGATGGAGTACCAAAGAATGAGAAAGAAATAGGAGCATTGGCAGTCTAAATCGACTAAGTCCGAATAAGTTGAGTCTAGGTTGATTGAGTCCCTTAGGAGCATGTTTCGTATTATTTGGGGTTGTCGGAAACCATTTCTCGACAAATAGAGGAGACATTGATTGAACTTGAAAATAGGGCAGAAATGGAGCACCTGAAACTTTATGAAAATGGAGGAGGCTGGAGCTACTAACAGCTGGAATGACATCGGGAAGTGCCGACATGACAAATGGCATCAGTTTTGTGGTGAACAAACAGCAGGAAGGTGGTGCGTGGACCTCAAGTGCCGACAAAAAACCATGCCCGTGGCGACACACGTGGAAAGGATTTCGGCATCAATGCTTTGTGGCTAACCAATTGGAGGTTTCTGAGCTATCCGATGACCTCCTTTGCTAATGGGAGTTCATTGTTATAGTGGGTGGCTAAGACCTTCAAATCAGAGAATGAAGGTTGATTGGGTTATGTTGACCAAAGGCAAAACCTTGAGAGATTTTGAGGATAAGCGAGACCTAGCTCGCTCTGATACAAACCTGAAATAATTGATAGGATAGTCTTGGATATTAGACACAGGTTTGGTGATTTTCTTGAGTGAGTAGCACTCAGCACATTGATACACACACATACACACAAAATAATAAATAGAGTTTACATTTACAAAAATTTTGAATAAATTATTTCCTATGATTCTAATTTCCAAAGAACATTAACTCTTATAATTCTCAATTATACATTAATCATTACACTATTTCCAATATTCACAAGTCAAGACCATGTTTAAGAAAGACAATCTAAAATTCACATATACTGAATTTGAAAAAGCAACAATGAGGAGAGGTATCTTCTGTTAGCCAAGTGGCCTCAAACTCAAGAGGGGGTGAATTGAGTTTATGAAATATTTTCGCAAATCTTTCGTAAAACATTTGTTAAACAATTTTCATTGAAGCTATTGAATAATTGAAGTGAATAGATAAATGAGATTGAATACTTCACTCACAAATTAAATAAACCAAGATGAATAATATTCAAGTAAGCATATAAAGTAAATGCACAAATGTAAAGAGATAGGGTTGAGAGAATCAAACACAAGGATTTATCCTGGTTCAGCCACCCCTTGTGACCTACGTCCAGTTCTCAAGCGAACCACTCGAGATTTTCCACTAAACTTCAAGTTTGAACGGGTGCTTAAAAACCTTTACACAATAGAGCACTCACCAACACCTTGGGATACCTCACCCTTGTGCTTTAAGCCTCAAAACAGGGATGCCTCACCTTATACAATCTTTGAGGGATACCCCACCTTCTTTACACCTTTGAAAGATACCTCACCTTCTTCTCAACAAGGGATACCTCACCTTTTTTCACTAGAGGGATACCTCACCCTCTTTACACAATAAGCAAAGTGTTTGAATGATAGAAACTCTCTCAAAGAGTAGATTAATACAAATTGAAGCTCTAACAATGCCCTTTTTGAATATCTCAAGTTTTCTCATAAAAATAGGGCAAAAATATTTTCAGGATTGATTCTCGTATATGAGTGTTAGATTGATGTTCTAAATTGAAGTTCAACCCTTAATGAAGACCCAAGGCAAGTATTTATAAGTTGTATGAAGAAAAGAGCCGTTGGGGGTGATAAAGCCAAGCTTTTAATGCAGTTAAAATAGCCCTTGGACTCTGTCAGACCACGTGTAATCGATTACACAATCTATGTAATCAATTAGATGGCTGTTTGAACGTGTTCTTGGCTTTCTGGACTCTGTGTAATCGATTACATTATTGGCGTAATCGATTACATGGCTTCTGACTTGCTTGTAATCGATTACAATATCCATGTAATCGATTACATAACTCTTTGAACGTGTTCTTGCCTTTTTGGGCTTATTGTAATCGATTACATTACTGGTGTAATCGATTACATGGCCTCTGACTTGCGTGTAATCGATTACATGAATCATGTAATCGATTACCAACTCTCTGTTTAGCTTGTAATCGATTACAAAACATGTGTAATCGATTACCTTGGCCTTTGAACACATTTTTCAAGTCCAATTAAGCTTGTAAGCCATTTCTAACACCTCAAGACATTTGATTAAATATAAATCCTTTCATGAATGTTAAATCTAAGATTGAAAAAAAAGTTTCTTGAAAAATATGTTTAACTTTGAAATTTTCCACTTATTTTGAAATGATATATTGAAAAAACCATTTGAGAATCATTGAGATACTTAAAGGGCATTTTACATTGATATTCTAAGACCTATATCTAATATACCTCTTTTGATCTTGGTCTTTATCTTTTGATCTTGGTCTTCTCTTTTGATCTTGATCTTCATCTTTGGCTTTGTTATCATCAAAAACCCATTTGATATGCTTCAAGACATAAGCATTCACATTCTCCCCCTTTTTGTTGATGACAAACTAAACATTCAACAGAATGAGAAATATATGCATTTATTTGATTATCAGATAATTAAGTGCAACACTCCCCCATAATGTATGCATGAGATAGAATATGTGAAAGTGCAAAACTCCCCCGTACACATGTAATATATTTCACTAATCTCTCCCCCGTTGGCATTATAAAAAAAGAAGACATAAGCATTCAGATTGGATATAATCATTTTAGCCCAGCAATATCAATTTCAGAGAATAAATCGTTTGGCACAACAATATGTGATACCAATAGCAAATGTATATGATGAAAGGCTTCAAATTTGTTCCAAAACATTCCAAAACAATCCCAAACATCATTTAAGCATATATTCCAAAACAACATATTATGCATCAAGAAAGTATATTATGCAGCAAGTTAATGTGTTATGCAGAAGATTGTGACATTATGCAGCAAAATGTTATGCAACAAGACATTTGATGTGTATAAAATAATATCATGTTTTGTTCTTGTTTTGCATGCATTCTTGAGCATTTTAAGCATTTTAGTTTCCCTTTTGGTTTGTTTTTCCCTTAGTTCAGATAACTGCGTGTTTTTGGTGTTCTTATGCAGGATTAATGTTGAATTGGCCTTGGATTGAATGGAATGCTTACATGTTTGAAGTTGGAGCTTAATGGATAGCAAAAATGTGCAAAAAGACTATTCCAGAAGGATCCACGGCCTGCCCGTGGTTTCTACCACGGCCATGGTTCGAGGGAGTCAAGAAAAGCAAAATCAAAATTTCAAAATCAACCACGGCCTGGCCGTGGTGGCCACCACGGCCGTGGTTGAGAGTCAGCTTGACAAACTTAAATCCATAACTGACCACGGCCTGGCCGTGGTACCCACCATGGCCGTGGATTGCAGCGCGCAACAGTTTTTATGTTTTTCTTTTTATTTCTTTTAGGGGCTTTTTAGCCAATTAAAACCGTAGGGTTATAAATAGAGGTTTTGAATACAATGAGGAAGTTCTAATTTGGTTTTGGAAGAGGCACATTGGAGGCTTTAGTTCTTGATCTTTCTTCCCTCTTCTCTATTGGATTACGGGTTTGGATGTCGATGAACATGTTTTCTGATTCCTTCTTCTCTATGTCTGAGTAGTTTCTTTTGTTTCTAGGATTGGGCAATGCCCTTTGATTCATTGATAATGATTAATTGACGTTGTTTTCCCTTTTATTGATCTTGAATGTTCTTTGATTCAATTCTTATTACTCTTATTCATGTGAATTTGCTGGCCACTTATTTGCATCTCATAGGCATTTAGGGACGTACTGAGAGGTGAACCTAGGTGTTGGAACCATAAGAATTGAACTTAAGGTCTAAATCACGAAAGTAGTTTGAGCCTTTTGAGGATTCAATGAAGTACCACAAAGTGTAATGGGTTCAATTTAAATTCAATTACCACGAGAGTAGGAATTGGTTTAATTGGGCATGGATCTTGTATTCTTAAGAAAGAACATTAACTAATTTAGGATAATTCACCTTCAATTGAATTTCAGATTTAATAAAAGGGTTGTCAATTAGGATTTATCTTGTATCATTATGGTATCCCAATCTTGGAAGCTTTCTTGAATTTGAAAATCCCCTTCTTGATAACTTGCTGTTTTTATTCTTAATTCTGCACTTTGATTTTATTTAATTGCTTTGTTATTGCGTTCTTCTTAACCAATAATCATATTCCCTTTTGTTTAATTTAATTGAATTAATTAATTAATTTGTATTCATAGACACAGTCCCTGTGGATTCGATCTTTTTATTACTTGACGACGAAACCGTACACTTGTAGATTTCACGCATCAAGTTTTTGGCGCCGTTGCCGGGGATTGTGTTTTTCTTGAGTACTAATTTAATTTTTAATTTAATTATTTTAAACCTTTTTTTTATTTGGTTCTTACGTTCTTGATTTCTCTTTGACTCTCTGCAGGTAATTTCTCTTGTTTATGCAAAGTACTAGACGTTCTGGGACTCTTATTGACGCAGATCCTGAAATTGAATGAACTTTACGTAGAAGGAGAAGACAACAAAGGCAAAGAGTAAGAAAAATATTTGAACTAACACTTGTCATGGCAGCAGCTGAAGATAATAAACCTTTAAAAGAGTATGCAGCCCCTAATGCTCGGGGTTTGCGATCTGGAATTGCTCGGCCAGACATTGAAGCCAGGCATTTCACTATACCTCCTGCCTTACTGTCTATGATAAGGAAGAACCAGTTTGGAGGATTGCCGTCAGAGGATCCTAATGATCATGTGGATATGTTCTTGGAGTTCTGTGAGACCCTCAAGATCGAAGGTGCCTCTATTGATGCTATTCGTCTCCGCCTGTTTCCTCTATCGTTGAGAGATAGAGCTAGAGTTTGGCTGAAGTCTGTTCTTGCTGAGACGATAACTACTTGGGACCAATTGGAGCAAGCCTTTTTGGATAAATTCTTTCCACCTTCCAAGACTGCTCACCTAAGGACCCAAATCACAAGCTTTGTTTAGAAAGATGGCGAGTCATTGTCAGAAGCTTGGGATAGATATAAGGCTTTGCTGGAAGCCTGCCCACACCATGGGTTAGAGAAATGGTTGATTGTCCACACCTTCTACAATGGTTTAGAATATTCTTCGAAGGTGTCTCTTGACTCCGCAGCTGGTGGAGCTTTGATGAATAGAAGGCTCACTGAGGCTTATGAGATAATTGAGAGTGTAGCTTTAAATCATCACCAATGGGCTAATGAAAGAGGCCATAACCCGAGAAAGCTCTCGGGAGGTAAGTTTGAGGTAGATGGTGTTGATTTAATTATGTTAAAGTTTGATTCTTTGAATAAACGTTTTGACATGCTTGAGAAAGCTCATGTAAATGCCATAGGTGCCTCTAATAATTTTTGTGAGATTTGTGGAGCACAGGGACATATAGGTGCTGAATGTCAAGTTGGAATGGTACCTCACATGGTGCACTGGTGGAGCAAGTGGAATCATGCCATAATTTCCATGACTTCAACCAAAAGGGGAGGAATGATCCGTTTTCTCAAACTTACAACCCCGGTTGGAGGTCACATCCTAACTTCTTTTACCGAAATAGTCAATATCAAGCTGGGCAAGGTAGTGCTCAACCCTCTTCTGGATCTCAACAGGTACAAAAATCTAGACTTGAGTCTCTTCTTGAGAATTTTGTTGAAAGCCAATCTAAGCAGAATGAGGAGTTTAGGCAACATGGGCAAGTTATGACTGAGGCCATTAGAGAGTTGTTAGCTAAGGTTGACAATTTGGCCATTCATAATAAGTTGTTGGAAACCCAGATTGCCCAACAAGCGAGCACTTTACATAGGCAACAAGGTAAGTTTCCTGGTCAACCAGAAATAAACCCAGGGAATGAACATTGTAAAGCTGTGAGTTTGAGGAGTGGAAAGAAATTAGAGGATTCCAAAGGTAAGGGGCAGAGTGACAAAGATGAGGGGAAAGAGGAAAAAGAGACTAAGACACAACCCTTAGAAGAGGAAGAAACTAATTAGAAGGTGTCTAAGTATGTACCCCCTGAACCATACTAACCTCCAGTTCCTTTCCCTCAAAGATTGGCTAAGGCGAAGTTAGATAAGCAGTTTGGAAAGTTCTTAGAGGTTATTAAGAAATTGTACATTAATGTACCCTTCACTGAGGCGTTAAAACAAATGCCTACCTATGCTAAGTTTCTTAATGACATCTTGTCTAATAAGAGGAAGCTAGAAGACTATGAGACAGTAGCTTTAACTGAGGAGTGTAGTGCCTTAATTCAAAATAAATTGCCTCCTAAGTTAAAGGATCCAGGTAGCTTCTCTATTCCCTGTTTGATTGGCAACACTAACTTTGATAAAGCTTTGTGTGATTTGGGAGCTAATGTTAGTCTTATGCCCCTTTCGGTGTGTAAGAAGTTGGAGGTGGGTGAGCTGAAACCCACAACTATCTCACTTCAATTGGTGGATCGGTTTGTCAAGTACCCTACAGGCATCTTGGAGGATGTTCCTATTAAGGTTGGTAAGTTTTATATGCCAGTGGATTTTGTTGTGCTTGACATGGAAGCTGATGCTACAATGCCGATCATACTTGGGCGTCCATTCCTTGCCACTGGAAGGGCGATCATTGATGTCCATGAAGGAAAATTGACTTTGCGATTGAATGATGAGGAAATAGTTTTTGATGTTTTTAAATATGAAAATAATTCTAATTCCTTAAATTCATGTAATCGCATAGATGCTACTAATGTTGTGGATAGTGTTATGCTTTCAGGTGTACAGGAATCAGTGGCTGATGCTATACTAGAAAAGACCTTGCTCAAAGGTACCACAAAATTTAAGCAGTCTAAGCCCCGCAAGAAAGAACCTAAGAAGCAGAATGACAAGTGTGTCGAGAAGCGTGAATTTAAACTCTGGGATAAAGTTCTTGCCAATAACTCGCTTCTACATTTCTATCCTAGTAAGTTATGGTCGAAATGGTCTGGACCATATGAGATTGTTCGAGTTTTATCCTACGGTGTGCTTGAGGTGAAGAAAGAAGGTCATAAGCCTTTCATGATAAATGGCCAGAGAGTGAAATACTTTGAAGGAGTGGGGACTGAGCACTACTCCATTGACATCACCTGAGCACAAAAACCAGATCAAAGTCGAGCTAATGACTTTAAACAAGCGCTTCTTGGGAGGCAACCCAAGTTTCTTTGTTTTTGTTTTTCCTTCTAATTTCTTCTTTTTCTTTTGATTTTGTGTGTTGTTTTGTTGGTTTGATCTTTATCTTATGGATTTTGTCTAGGTTTGACCCCTTTTGAAGCTAAATTTAGAAAGAGAGTGAAGTGTGAAGTCAGAAAGTTCTACACCCAGCCCATGGATTGAACACTAGAAGTTTTTCCACCACCGCAGTGAGTTCTTTTCTTTTATCCCTTCTCTTGTTTTAGATTTTTACATTGGGGACAATGTAAGTTCTAAGCTTGGGGGGTATTTTTGTATTTTCATATTTTCATTTTCATTAGTTTCATGCATTTTCATGTCTTGTTTTGCATTACATTTTCATATCATCATATCTCTCGACTTTTTGGTTGAACTTGTGCCCCTCTCTTTTGAGGATTTTGAGATGGTATTGATTTGGAATCCAATTTGTTGATTCTTGTGATAGGCTACAGGCATTATTTTAATTGATAGTAGAGGTAATCTTTTGATAGTTGATAATTAGCATATGTTCTTTAAATTTATGCTTCTCATTGATTTTTAAACCTCTAAATGTGAGTTTTGAGCCTATATGGGATGCATGCACTATATGATTTTTGTTCCCATTTTTTGTGTTGAGTGATATTCCTCATTGATCATGTGCTCTAGATCTTGATTTGAAACCTTTTTGAGGCAAAAATTTTGGTTGCATGCTTGAATGTGATTAAGGCATTTTAGTTATATTTCTGGCCTTCTGAAATTGTTACACTTTCATCCTCTAGTTGCCCATTTTGAGCCTATTGCATACTTGTTTTCATGATACCTATGCTGAAACATTGTTAGTTATCATTTAGAATATTAAATGGAGTGAATTGGGCTTGAAAGTTGTGTTGGGAATTATATGTATTTGAGCTTCCTCTTTCTCAAAAAAAAAGAGAAAAAGAAAAAAAAAATAAAAGAAACATCATGAGATGAAAGCTTGAAAAAGAGGAGAAAGAGGAGAAGGAAAAGTAAGGAAGAAAATTCTTTGAAATGTGGAGTTATGTTTTAGATTGAAAAATTGTCTTTGCTCCATTTATGTTCTATTGGATTTCTTGTGTTTATTGAAAATCTTGATGAGCCATTTGTGCAAACCTTCCTTTCTCTACCTTACCTATCATCATTCCCATGGCCCCATTACAACCCTTGAAAGACCTTTTGATTCTTGCATGCATGCTGATTATTAGTGGAAATCTGGTTTCTTATCAAGCATATGGAAGTGCATTTTCTTTGAAGGATTTTGAGCGCATTGTCTTCACCCTTAAACACTCTGAGTGTGGTTAGTGGAGTGAACTTAATTCAATCAGTGAGGATGCATGATTTCTGAGAACTTAGCCTCTAATTGGACTTGATTTTGATTACCTCTCAGATTCTTTGTTTGTCTTAGCCTATTACTTAGATATTGTTTTCTCGGGTTCCTTATTCTTTATTATTTTTTGATCCCACATCTTGGTTTGACATTAGTTATTGCTTGGGGACAAGCAAAGTCTTAAGCTTGGGGGGATTTGATGTGTGTGAAACAACATCATGTTTTGTTCTTGTTTTGCATGCATTCTTGAGCATTTTAGGCATTTTAGTTTCCCTTTTGGTTTGTTTTTCCCTTAGTTCGGATAACTGCAGTGTTTTTGGTATTCTTGTGCAGGATTAATGTTGAATTGGCCTTGCATTGAATGGAATGCTTGCATGTTTGAAGTTGGAGCTTAATGGATAGCAAAAAAGTGCAAAAAGACCATTCCAGAGGGATTCACGGCCTGCCCGTGGTTTCTACCACGGCCATGGTTTGAGGGAGTCAAGAAAAGCAAAATCAAAATTCCATAATCAACCACGGCCTGGCCGTGGTGGCCACCACGGCCGTGGTTGAGAGTCAGCTTGACAAACTTAAATCCAGAACTGACCACGGCCTGGTCGTGGTACCCACCACGGCCGTGGATCGCAGCGCGCAACAGTTTTTATGTTTTTCTTTTTATTTCTTTTGGGGACTTTTTAGCCAATTAAAATCCTAGGGTTATAAATAGAGGTTCTGAATACAATGAGGAAGTTCTAATTTGGTTTTGGAAGAGGCACATTGGAGGCTTTGGTTCTTGATCTTTCTTCCCTCTTCTCTCTTGGATTACGGGTTTGGATGTCGATGGACATGTTTTCTGATTCCTTCTTCTCTATGTCTGAGTAGTTTCTTTTGTTTCTAGAATTGGGCAATGCCCTTTGATACATTGATAATGATTAATTGACGTTGTTTTCCTTTTTATTGATCCTAAATGTTCTTTGATTCAATTCTTATTGCTCTTATTCATGTGAATTTGCTGGCCACTTATTTGCATCTTATAGGCATTTAGGGACGTACTGAGAGGTGAACTTAGGTGTTGGAACCATAAGAATTGAACTTAAGGTCTAAATCACGAAAGTAGTTTTAGCCTTTTGAGGATTCAATGAATTACCACAAAGCGTAATGGGTTCAATTTAAAATCAATAACCACGAGAGTAGGAATTGGTTTAATTGGGCACGGATCTTGTATTCTTAAGAAAGAACATTAACTAATTTAGGGTAATTCACCTTCAATTGAATTTCAGATTTAATAAAAGGGTTGTCAATTAGGATTTATCTTGTATCATTGTGGTATCCCAATCTTGGAAGCTTTCTTGAATTTGAAAATCCCTCTTGATAACTTCTTTGCTTTTATTCTAAATTCTCGCACTTTGATTTTATTTAATTGCTTTGTTACTACGTTCTTCTTAACCAACAATCATATTCCCTTTTGTTTAATTTAATTGAATTAATTAATTAATTGGTATTCATAGACACAGTCTCTGTGGATTCGATCTTTTTATTACTTGACGACGAAACCGTACACTTGCGGATTTCACGCATCAACATTATGCAACAAGGTGACCAATTTATGCAGCAAATAAGCATATTATGCAGTAGACTTAGTTGCATGATTGATCCATTATGACAAGTTCAAAGATATTGATATTATATATGCCATTTCACACAAGATGCATATTCAAGATATTAAGCCAGTAAAGCATAGAGCAAGTCTCCACTTAACCAAAGGATGCAAGTTCAAGCTTCTTGGAGACAAGGAGGATAGCTTGATGTATTTTTCTGGTTTTGTGCTTGGAGCAGCCACTTTTCAAGATATCCATAGTTAATTCTTGGCTTTCAAGTACACCTACAACACACTTCAATTTTTGACTTTTGGTACCCAAATTTTCTTGGGTCCTTGTGTGTTAGTCTTTGGAAAAGTGCCTTTGGAAACTCAAACCATTTTAGTTCCCAGCTTTTTATTGATATTCTTCCTTATATTACAAGTTGATGCACTATGCCCTTTCCTACCACAATGAAAGCATTTAATAAAAGGACTACTTGATGTACTTGATAAAACAAAGAAATTCTTGAGAAACTTTTGTTGTTTATTGGGATTATACCCCAAACCAGCCTTTTGAAAAACACATCTTTGGTTCCCAAGTAATATGTTCAAATTATCTCTTCCAAAGGTAAATTTTGAAAGCATGTTTTTCAAATCCTCAATCTCAATTTCAAATTCTTTACATGATGAGCAAGAAAAGGGTGTGGATGTATTATCAAGTGATAAACATGTCATGCATGAAGAATTTGCATCTATCAATCCAAGAGTTTCATTTTCTAATTTCAATTCCTTAATTTCTTTGTTTAAAGCATAAATTTGTTTTTCAAATAAGAAAATTGATTTCTTGGATGATGAGACAAGTTTTGCAAGTCTTATAAATTCTTTATGAAATTCTTCAAATGCATCTTGCAGTTCATCATAGGAAAGGGAAGAGTTTGATTCAGAATTTGAAGATGTTACCTCTATGTCATTTTCATCTTCCTTTTCTCCTCTAGCCATGAAACATAGATTAGCTTTCTCATTATCCGAGCTATCGGTTGAATCCATGTCATTATCATCCCAAGTTATGTAGGCTCTTCTTTCTTTCTTCTCCCTTGAGGATTTTTGGTGGTATTTTTCCACTTTACTTTGATAAATTGGGCACTCCATCTTCATGTGACCCAACTCTCCACATTCATAGCATTTAGGAGTGGATGGGGTTCCTTCCCCTTTGTGATAGACATTCTTTTGGGGAAAGAGAGGTCTTCCATAAGCTCTATTCTTCTTAAAGAATCTTCTGAATTTTTTGACTAGTAGAGCAAGATTCTCCTAATCTATTTCCATGTCATCCTCATCATCTTTATCATCTTCATTCACCATGGAGGAAGTGGCTTTGAGAGCAATTCCCTTCTTTTTGTTGTCAACTTCTTCATTTTGTTTGAGTCTATTCAACTCCAATTCATGTTCTTGGAGCTTGCCAAAAAGTGTGGCTAATGTCATTGTAGTAAGATTTCTATATTCCGAGATAGCCATCACCTTAGGTTGCCAGTCCCTGCTCAAGCATCTTAAAACCATGTTAATAAGATCTTCATTAGAAAATGTCTTTCCTAATGAAGCTAAATGATTAACTATATGTGTAAAACATTTTTTCACTTCTTGAATGCTTTCAATATGGTTCATTCTAAAAAGTTCATATTCATGAGTGAGAGTATTAATTCTTGATCTTTTTACTTCACTAGTACCCTCATGGGTTACTTCTAAAACGTCCCACATTTCTTGAGCAGATTTACAATTTGAAACTCTAAAGAATTCATCATGCCCCAAAGATGTGGTAATAATGTTTTTGACTCTCAAATTATATTGAACCTTCTTTTTATCTTCATCCGTCCATTCACTTCTTGGTGTATTAATTCTTACACCATTTACAACTTGTGTAGGGACAAAAGGACCATTTTCAATAGCATCCCACACATCTAAATCAATAACTTCAATAAAAATTTTCATTCTTTCTTTCCAATAAGCATATCCATCCCTATTGAAAAAGGGAGGTTTATAGATAGAAGAACTTTCTAAAAACTCATTTGAGGAGGCCATCACTTTCTCTTGAAGCTGTTAAGCCCTTTACACAAGAGCCTAGCTCTGATACCACTTGTTAGCCAAGTGGCCTCAAACTCAAGAGGGGGGGTGAATTGAGTTTATGAAATATTTTCACAAATCTTTCGTAAAATATTTGTTAAACAATTTTCGTTGAAGCTATTAGATAATTGAAGTGAATAGATAAATGAGATTGAATACTTCACTCACAAATTAAATAAACCAAGATGAATAATATTCAAGCAAGCATATAAAGTAAATGTACAAATGTAAAGAGATAGGGTTGAGAGAATCAAACACAAAGATTTATCCTAGTTCAGCCACCCCTTGTGACCTACGTCCAGTCCTCAAGCGAACCACTCGAGATTTTCCACTAAACTTCAAGCTTAAACGGGTGCTTGAAAACCTTTACACAATAGAGTACTCACCAACACCTTGGGATACCTCACCCTTGTGCTTTGAGCCTCAAAACAGGGATGCCTCACTCTATACAACCTTTGAGGGATACCCCACCCTTTTTACACCTTTGAAGGATACCTCACCTTCTTCTCAACAAGGGATACCTACCCTTTTTCACTAGAGGGATACCTCACCCTCTTTACATAATAAGCAAAGTGTTTGAATGATAGAAACTCTCTCAAAGAGTAGATTAATATAAATTGAAGCTCTAACAATGCCCTTTTTGAATATCTCAAGTTTTCTCACAAAAATAGGGCAAAAACGTTTTCAGGATTGATTCTCATATATGAGTGTTAGATTGATGTTCTAAATTGAAGTTCAACCCTTAATGAAGACCCAAGGCAAGTATTTATAAGTTGTAAGAAGAAAAGAGCCATTGGGGGTGGTAAAGCCAAGCTTTTAATGCAGTTAAAATAGCCGTTGGACTCTGTCAGACCACGTGTAATCGATTACACAATCTATGTAATCGATTACATGACTGTTTGAACGTGTTCTTGGCTTTCTGGGCTCTGTGTAATCGATTACATGGCTTCTGACTTGCTTGTAATCGATTACAATATCCATGTAATCGATTACATAACTCTTTGAACGTGTTCTTGCCTTTCTGGGCTCATTGTAATCGATTACATTACTGGTGTAATCGATTACATGGCCTCTGACTTGCGTGTAATCGATTACATGAACCATGTAATCGATTACCAACTCTCTGTTTAGCTTGTAATCGATTACAAAACATGTGTAATCGATTACCTTGGCCTTTGAACACATTTTTCAAGTCCAATTAAGCTTGTAAGTCATTTCTAACACCTCAAGACATTTGATTAAACATAAATCCTTTCATGAGTGTTAAATCTAAGATTAAAAATAAAGTTTCTTGAAAAACATGTTTAACTTTGAAATTTTTCACTTATTTTGAAATGATATATTGAAAAACCATTTGAGAATCATTGAGATACTTAAAGGGCATTTTACATTGATATTCTAAGACTTATATCTAATATACCTTTTTTGATCTTGGTCTTTATCTTTTGATCTTGGTCTTCTCTTTTGATTTTGATCTTCATCTTTGGCTTTGTTATCATCAAAAACCCATTTGATATGCTTCAAGACATAAGCATTCACACCTTCATAATAATATCATAGACATCATCAATGATAAGAGAAGCCTTCAGCCTAGATCTCTCATTAAAATGATTGTACATGATTTTGACTCTAAAAACATCAAAAAGTTGACTATATGGTAAACACAAATACATTAAACACGCATATCATTTTTTGTCACACTTACATCTTTGAAAATGACTTTTCATGTTCTTGTGCAGAATGGAAATAGCATTCCTAACATCTAACTACACCACAAACAAAATCACAAGGATGAAGCATATCAGGCTATTCAAATTCAACTAAACCAAAACAACTACCTCGACACAAAACTTGAAAACTTAGGAAAAAAAAACCACAATGCTTGACCCACAAATGACCTTCTTTAGGCATGTGGTTATCTTGTCAAAATGCAATGTTTCTTGGCATTCATCCCTCTTCACCACATACATTTTTTTTTACAAGAGTTTTTGTGAGTGAAAGAAATTGTCACAATAGATAGATAGAAAGAGGGCAAGGATGATGGCATCAATATACAATACATGGTGGGTTGAGGGTTCATGTCTTGTATATAGAAACTAGGGTTGTATATATGTTCCTAATACGTAATAAGGCCTCCATTTATGTGCAATATGAAATTTTCCCACGAGATCATCTTTGAATTAAAATTTTGGAACTTGGAAGAACTTTTCTAAGTGATAATAGTGAAGTTGTATGTTCCAATATGTTTGAATCAAAGAGAACCTTTTACATAGATAGGCAACATTAAATATGTGTATAGACATATTTGTTTTAGTGTCTTAATCATTTTTCCACTTTCTTTTTGTTCGGCATTAACTTCTTGGGTGCACTTTGAGTTTTGGCTGTTAACTTCTTAGGCAGTCTTGATTTTTGACTTTTGATTTTGATCTCACATAGCAAATACTTGATTTGGTGTGACTGTGAACCCGCAATCTCACTCTATATTTTCACGGATTGCATTTATTTTAGGCTCCTACACATATATAGTTGTATAATTGGGACCACATATTGACATGTCAGAAGTTCGGTTCATCAGGTTAGTAGTCAAACTAAAAATCAGGACAAAGAAAAAAAATCAAAAAGAATATACCTCATATAAAAATTATTATGTGAAAAAATACTATATAAAAAATACTTCATATGAAAAAAGTATTATATGATGTAACTAAACTAGTCGTGATTATCCAACATCATGTTTGAAAATTAGACTGATTGCAGATAAAAAAAAGATTGATTGGATAATAATATAAATTAAAAAACTGAGAACATAGGTCAATAGGAACATGTGGTCTAATGGTAAAATGCATTTGATCACAAGGGCTTTTCATGTATCAAGTTTAAATCCTACAAGTAGCATTTTTAAAGTTTTATATTTAACAAAACCCAAATCAAACCAGTTCGAGTGGGTCAATGGGTCACCTGAGTTTGACCGATTTGCTACAAGAACCCATAATGAACAAGACTTGGATCGGCCTAGAGACCCAGTCATGGGTTTCCTAGTCCAGTCGATCGAGTTGGTTTGGGTCATACAACTAAGATCCTACGGTTAATTGCCTTTAGTATGTTATGGATATATTGGTAATTTGATTCAAAAAGATATATATATATATATATATATTTTGGCAACAATACTAAAACAAAAATAATATTAGCATACATAGATTGGTAAGAAATACTGATGCCAACTAGAATAAGGAAGATAGAATAAAAACTCTAAAATCTTGAATCAAACTTTGATTTTTTATTTATTTTATTTTTTGCTGTAGATATGTTGATGCAACCAAAATAAGGAAGATGGAATAAAAGCTCTAAAATCTTGAATCAAATTTTGATTTTTTTCTTGCCATAGATAGTTTGACATATGAGAAATCCTATAGATTTCAACCAAGAATTAACTCACACACTTAGGCCTACACATATTTTCGCAATCAATGCAGAGGACTTTACTAGCTGAGCTAGCTAATATCTTCGCTTGGATAGAAAATGCGGATATTAATTTGAAATAAACATAGTTCTTTTTTCTTTTTTATACAAATTGATAATATTATGAAATAAGAATGGTAGAATCAAAATGAAATGGAATGAACATTTGATACATGATTTGCCAATATTTTAGATTTAAGGTGTGAATCTGAAATGAATCCCTCTTGCTGATTATGTTGAGAGTGATGTATATTTATATTAAAGTCATTATTTTTTTGGTACATAAGAAAGAAAAGAAAAGAAAACTAACGAATATAAAAGACCCCAATGCTATCAGCTAGCTTAAGGGCTGAAGTCTTATAAGTGGATTGTCCTAAAGGTTAATCTTGTCATTAGAATTAGCACCCAATTTTGCCATGTGATATGTGCAGAAGTTAGCCTCATGAAGAACATGAGAAATTTGAACACTCCATTGACACCTTAGAATCTCATGGATGTCCCCAATGATAAATATATAAGCATGAAAGAAAGGTGGTCGTTCAGCATTGACAAGTTGCATAGCCAAGAGGGAATCAGTCTTACAAAGCACCTTTCTAAATCCAAGATCCTAAGTATGCAAAAGACCTTGCTTGATGGCAAGGAGCTCAGCCAAGAGTATGTCTATATCACCAAGCTAACCAGAAAATCCAGCAACCAATTTCCCAGTAGAGTCACGATTGATCCCACCAAATCAAGCTCGTCTAGGTAGATCCATGCAACTCCCATTCACATTCAACTTAACAAAATCATAAGGTGGCTTATGCCATATGACTTCATAGACACCACTTCTATTAAGATTAATTCTTGCTAGGAAAAAAATTTCATTATCTTCCAAAGAGTTAAGGATGAAGCGAACAACCCTGTGTTGTGACCATTTTTCATCACAAAACATCACATTATTCCTCCATCTCCAAAGTCACCAAATAGTATTGCTAAACAATAGGTTTCGTTGACCATTCAAAATTAACCATATAGAAGAATCTGTATCAAAAAGTGTTTCTCATCAAACCAAAACCTAATTGAATCCAAACCATTCTAGAAAAAGTGCAATCACAAAGGCAGTGGAAGATATCTTCATCAGCCTCGCTGCACCAATTATAAGTAGGAGAAACATGAAAACCTCTATGGTTTTTAAAAGCATTTGTGGGAAGAGCACCATGTAAAGAAAACCACAATAAAAACTTCACCTTTTCTTGAGTCTTCAATCGCCAAATCCAAGACCACGATGGCATATCCTGCCAGCTTCTATTTCTATTCAACAACCACATATACACAATAGCTGAAGTGTACTCCCTAATGCAACTCTCAATCCACATCCAAGTATCCAGGAAGGAAGAAAACATGGGTATGGGAATTGCAGTAATGAGCTCCTATAAATGGATAGGAATGTGAGATACCAAATGCTAAAAGTTCCAATTCCCATCCAACCACAAATCTCTCACTTCAAGGTCCATATCCGAAATATGGACACAGTCAACCATGTTACAAAACCACTAAGAATACTAAAGAGACCTTCTATGTTCACTTATTCTGAAAGAGTAGCCATCATGAAGTTCTCTAGCAACCTTCACAATGCCTTTCCAAATAAATGATGAATTAGCTTTAGCTTTAGCTTGAAAAATGCCAGTGTCCTACAGATACTTATGCATCAAAACCTGGACCCAAAACCTGTCCTTTACATTGAGGATTTTCCACAGGAGTTTCCTTAAAAGAGCAATATTAGACAATCTAGAATCTCTGATGCCAAGTCCCCTATACTGTTTAGGAATAGTCATGTTGGACCACCAAACAAGATTTATACTCCGTTTTTCACCATCAGCTCCCTAAATAAAATTCCTTGCAATTTTATCAATATCACTATATACTCCTTTTGGGAAATTCAAAGTTTGCATAGTGTAGATTGGCATAGAGGTAAGAACTAATTTTGCAAGGCATGCTCTACCAGGTTTATTTAGAAGTTTACCTTTCCAAGATGAGGGTCACTTTTTAAGCTTTTCAATAATGGGATAGAAATCACTTCTCTTAACTCTTCCCTTCAAAATAGGAAAACTCAAATATTTTCCAAAATCATATGCTAACTAGATTGAGGAAATATAAGAGAAAACCTCCTTCTTTCTTTTAGGAGCTGAAAGTGAGCACATGGCTCTTATTTTTCTAAGTTGACTTTAAAACTGGAAGATTTGTAAAAATTTCCAACATAGAACACACAAGCCGCACCTGGCTACTTTTTGCTTTGCAGAACAAAATGACATCATTAGCAAAGAACAAATGAGAAATAGGAGGTCCTCCTTTAGATAAGTGGATAGGCAACCATTTTTTCTCTTCCACGACCTCATCTATCATCAATGCCAACGTTTCCATACATAACACAAATAAATAAGGAGCTATGGGATCCCCTTAGCAAAGTCCTTTCGTATGTGAGAATCCTTCTAATTTCAAGCCATTCTAAAGGATAGATAAATTAGAGGAACGAACACACCACAAAATCAACATCATATTTTGACTTGGAAATCCAAAATCAATAAGAGTTTGTTGAAGAAAATCCTGATTTACCTGGTCATAGGCCTTCTCAAGATCAATTTCAAAAGCAATGCAACCTTTCTTGCTTTTTGTCTTATGTATATAGTGGAAAGCTTCTTGCGCAATAATTGCATTATCAATTATGCCTTGCCTCGGAATGAAACTACTTTGGAGCAGTCCAACCAGCTCATCCAGCAAAAGTCTCATTCTATTGACAAGCACCTTTGTAATAATTTTATAAGCAACATTACAAAGGCATTCGCCTAAACTCCTTAAGATGAGTAGGATGATACTTTATGAAGTATGTAACACCCCAATTTTTTATTTTTTTTGAAATAAATATGTTTTATAATATTTATGAGTTTTTATGAATTTTTGAGAATTTTTAATTATTTTGAATATTTTAATATTATTTTGATTATTTTAATATTATTTTGATATTTTAATATTATCTTGAAAATCGTATGTTCGAACTTCATTTTTTCTGAAAATATATGAGTTTTATAATTTTTATGATTTTTGAGAATTTTTGTGAAATTTTCTGAGGTTATGATTATTTTAATATTATTCTAAGCTGTACATATGCTTGAGGCGGGTCCGAAAAAATAAAAAAAAAATTGGACTAGAAAGTTTCGAACTGTCAAGGCGAGATTGGGGGATCTTACTAAACCCGAAACCGGGAATAGTTGACGAAAATTTTCTATATCTGAGTTTTTTTATTATCCATTGAGTAATAATAGCAATAGCTATTGTCCATTGGGTAATATCTGTTAGAAAATATCTAAGTTAAATATCTTAAGGGTAATCATGAGCCATCATTACTAAGCTTTTGATTAACCAATAAGAATTGGTCAAACATAGTACCTGGACTTTATTATGAACCATTGGATGAGAAACTTGATGAAGAAGCCTTTGATCATCACCATTGATCTAATCAATGGTGAGAGAGCAATCTTGATAAAGAAGCTTATAATATTCACCTTAGATTTAATCAATGACCTTAGATTTAATCAATGGTTAGGATGTAGTCAATAAAAATAGCTAGATTAGTTATTAAGTAATTAGATAAGTTAACTTAGTTACCCTAATAGCTTAATTAGTAACTAAATGAACTAATTTAGTTGCTAAATAATTAGAAGCTAGTTACTATATAAATATCTATTATCGAGAAACATGACATAATCATGACCTATACAATGACGTAATAATGTAACAAACTAATTAAAATGTAAATAGAAATCCTAACTAAATTAGTTTAAGAGAAACTAGATGAACTAACTATTTAATTAAGGTGTAACTAAGAGTTATAAATAAAACAAACTTAGTTACACTCACTATAGAGCCACATGGCCAACATGGCTATTCTACCATGTTCTTGATTCTTCTAAATGACCAAGTGATGGCCATTATGTGATATAGACTATGTGAGAGCCATGTGAACACCATGTGATGTTTTATTGTCTTGAATAAACAATTATATCTCCTACATACTACATCACACGGCCATGCACTTCAATATTGGCTATTCTATTTCATTTTATCACACTTTGTGACACAAAGAGCTATTCTCTCTCTTCTCTCTCTTCAAGAACATCAAGAACACTCAAAGCTTCTTTTCTTCTCTTTTCTTTGAGGGTTTTGGCCACCACTCCCAAATCCCACCTCCACACTTCTATAATTTCATCTATTCTTACTTTCTAGACCTAAACATCATTCCAAACACTTTTTCTTTAGTGAGTTTTGTGTAAATCTCTGTCTAAGTGCTTCAAAAATCAAGCTTTGATTTCCTACATCAAAGGTAATTTCTTGAATCTTTGATTCCAAAGTTAAATTTTTGATTTTCTAGACCATGATTGATCCATGATTCTTTATTCTTAAGCTTTGTTTATGACTTTTAAAATTGTTTAAGTTTGATTGGTGATTTATTTGGTGCCATACGAAATCAAAAGGAGGAGAGGCTTGAAGTTTATTGTCTTCCTTGAGGTAAGAGGGATATTAACATCATCAACTATGTGTTGGTGGTGAGGAAATGGATTGTTTGTGGTGAAAAATCCATAAGAATTTATTCATTTGATTCTCTATGCTTTCTTTGTTTGTGTTTGATAAGTCTTTGGTTTTAAAAATATGCTTGCATGTGTGTTTAATATGCTTATAGCTTTGATAGTATACTTGTCTATATGAATTTGAAAGCATGATGATACTTGTGTAATTTAGGATGTGAATCACATGAAGAAAATGTGTATGAAGGTTCTGAAGGACCTATGAGGCATTCGGCTTCCTCACCACAAAAAAGGGATCAAGGATCCTAAATTGTTTTCTTAAACAAGGATTAATGGGTTTTATGATAAATAATTAAATTAAGAGTTTTTATAAAGAATAAATGATGAAAAGAATCGAAGAATGATTTATGAAATATATATATATATATATATGAATTTCGGCCAAGATGCCAAAATTGATAAATTAGATCAAAATTTATTTTGCTAAGTGTAGATTTAGGTGTTTGAATGGTAAGAAATTAATTTACTAGACTTTGAACTTAAAATTAAAGTAATATACTTTTTAGAATTATATTGGCATAATTAAGTTATATGGTAAAATAAATACTGATACTTGAAATTTACTGACGTATAACTCACCCTATGGGTTTTGAAGCGCGTTAGGAAATTTTGAGCTGTAATATCTCAAGTAAATTAAAGAAACACAATTTTCTGGGAAACAGTAGAAATGCTGATTTTTAGATGGATTATATTGAAATATTATTTAAAGAAGGACTATATTGAAAATATTCTTTAAAAATATACTATATTGCAAATATTATTAAAAGAAGAACTATTTTGGAAATATTATTTAACGAAAGACTATTATGTAAATATTATTTTACAGAAGAACTATTATGCAAATAATGAAAATAAAGTCAATTTTTAGTATTAAATGAGAAAAATCTTATTTTGGACTTAAAATATGTTAGAAATATTTTATGAGATTGAAAATACATTGAAAAATCATTATGTGACTCAAAAATAGTAATTTTAAGCTACACGATTGAGAAAATGCGATAAAATATTTACACGATTTAGAAAATGATGAAAAATCTTTACGCGATGTGAAAACGTTACAAAAATATTACGTGATGGTGAAAATGCAATAATATCGCTATGCGATTGAGAGGAACAGCGAGTTTACTGTAGGGCCGAGGTACCGGACCTGAGAGGATCATTAGTATTATGTAATTGTATGGGCGGTTATATAATATCATTGATAGTAATGGCATTAGACAATTGTATGGGCGGTTGATTTAATACCATTGGGGACGGTTCAACGGTGTTTGACCTGAGTATGTTAAATAATGAGATCGCCAAGTGATGACATGTGAATATGAAATACTGTGTGATTAATGACAGTATGTGTATTTGGATCATACATCATGCATAGAAAAGCGTATTTGCTTATTGATTAAGGCTATGTGCCTAGGAGATTGATTTATACCTAAGTGCGAGTGCGATGGTCGTAGTGTAGGTCACATATAGACCTTGGGGGGTCAGGGTGCGGGTTTTCCACAATGGCTAGTTATTAGCGCCCCTGTGCCGTAGATCAGAATGATGCAAACACACCGATAATTTGGACCGAGACACTATCACTAATCACGATCTAATGTAGAATGTCTTGTCCAAAGCCTGATGTGCACTTTGATAAATTGATAAAATATAGCACTTTTGCCACGGCAGCCTAGTGACAGACATATCTTCTGGATCTTCTCTCTGAAATTGTGTTTAGCTCCATGGAGTAGGAATGAGTCTGTGTGTATATGCATAGTCAGCATTTTTACTGTTGTGAGATGATATGATATTATTGTGAATAATATGATTGTGGTGTTATCATTATGCCTGACATTGCGTTTGCAAGTTTATTGGATTATTTATCTATTAGATGCTATGAATATATCTGATGATTTTATATTATTCTATGGACTATGTGTATGGAACAACGTTGTTGTTCGTATCATTTCTTTACTGCCATACTAGTATTGATGCAGGGTATCTCACCTCTTTGCTATATCGTTCTGTTTGCTTCTATTTTTATGCCTACATTTATGAAGACCAAAATGGCTGCAAGGAGAAATTTCTCTGTTTATATGCTAGCGCAGTTCCACGATGGCATTGATGCTTGGTGTGTAGACTCAGCTACTGAACATTTTAATTATATAGGAGAGGTGACTCTATCCCAAAGCGATATCTACCATGGAAACCCTACTATTACATATAATGCAGCTTGTGTACATGTAGAGTTTTCCATGCCTATTGTAGAACTATGGGACATTACTCACCGTTTGCCTAGTGAAGACTCTACGGAGTCAACTGCTTGGACTCCTGTCCAAAGAGACACATCCCGACTAGAGAACATGCCTTTAGAAGATCCGGAAGAGGATCAGGTTCAGAACCTTACTCTCCAGGTGTTTTGGCTTGGGCCAGATCAAGTTTATATGTGGTAATTAAATATTGCCTAGAATATATAAGTTTTATGTAATGAAGACGTCATGAATCTATGTTGTAGGCGAGAGATATATTTTATTCAATTTCTATATTTGTGTTTTTCTAATTCAGTAAAGTTTTTGTTATCTACAAAAAAGAAATTTGAAACTCGTATTTAAATAATATTAATTATTTTATAACTTGGGTAATTATCTATAAGGAGTTGGAATGAATGTGATACCCTTCGGAGGGGGTGTTACATTAGTTGGTATCAGAGCCCAAGTTAGAGTCTTTTGAGTTTGTGGGTAAGTTTGTCTTGTTTGTGCTGTGTGAATCTCTGACACTAAACACAAAGATATTGTTTGGTTTCCGAAAGGAGACGATGTTGTTTGAAATGTTTACGTTTAGTTTCTTAGAATTTTGATTTGTCTATTTTTGAAGAAAAGGAAATGGCTCGTAGTAGACGTAAGCATGTGGACGTGAAACTTGACAATGAATGAATGGCCGCAGTTAGGAGTGTAATGCAGAGAATGATTAAAGTAGCGATACAACAGAGTTAGAAGATCGTTCAGTAGCTGGAAAAGATAACTGAACTTCAGAACTTATTAGAGTGTAATCAATTTCAGGGTATAAGACCCCGTAACTTTAGACCACCTAGGTTCCAAAAAGGAAGGAAACGTAAGGTCAATCATTTTCAACAAAAGTCGTATACACGATCACCGGGGAAGCAACAACAAAATGGGGGAAGTATTAGTAACAATTGTTTTAGTCAGACTGTGACATCGATGCCAAAAGGCTTCAAGTGTGAAAAGGACCACTTAACGAAGAGGTGTACGATCAAAGGAATTATTTGTTTCAAATGCGGGAAGCCTGGACACATTTCTAAAAACTGTACACAATCGGAGACAGAGCCTTCTGTTAGTGATGTACTTGTTTCAAAATCTCAAGCTAAAGAAGGAGTCAATACAAAGAGTAGAATGGAAGCATTCAAATACAAGGACTTAATGAATAAGGAAGTTGTACCATAGAGAGTGATCCTAAAACTGTACTGTAAAATTCACTAAGTAATTCATCCTTTTGTTGCCTTTGACTGTATGAACCATTTGGGTTTATCAGTGTTTTTAATTCTTTTTGAATGGAATAGTGTTACTTCAACTTCTAAACTTGTTATCATCACTCAACCTGTTTAAAACTATCCTATTATTATTTTCGATAAGAACTTTTCTGTTAGTTTGGTTTGTCTATTTCTTTCATAAATAGACTGAGTAAATTGATTTGAGTTATCCATGTATTTGTTATCATTTGATTTGAGTATTTCTACTCTTCTTGTTAAACTTGTTGTTTATACTCAAGTTTTCTAACTTTATCTTACCTCTATTAAAGATCAAATCTCTTTTGTTGATTTAATTTGTTTATTTAAAATCACATCTATTTGAGAGCTTGACTTTATAAATGGATTGGTTATTTTTCAACCATATCCTACTATATTATTTCAATGAAACATTAGTGTTTCTTTGGACTGAGATTTTTGGATTTGAATCCAGAAAATGAATCCAGAAAGTTCATTCTAAATTTATTGGACCATGTTCATTTCGAACTCTATTAAACCATATTAAATTCTTTACTGGATGAATCTGGTAATCGACCAAATAGTCTTATCATTTTTCTTTATAACTTTCATAGTGTCTTCCATGAATCCTAATTGAGAAAATATATTCTTGACTCAAACCATGTCATAGTATCAGATACAATACAATTAGAAAAAAACTTGATCTATGAGACATTTTTTGTTAAGATTAAGAATAGGCGAATGAAACAACTTATCTTGGAAAAGCAGATCTAAAGTGATGTGACGGGAGATACAACATGGAAACTAGAAGATCAAATGAAGAAAATTGATATTTTCTTCAAGATTATTTCGGACTAACGAATGTTTCTGTGATATTCACAAATTACATGAATAGGATTTTTCTTTCCATCTAGATAGATTTGTCATTGTCTTTATTGACGACATTTTGATCTATTCTTGAAATCCAAAGGAGCATGTTGAACATCTCAATGCGGTTCTTCAAATTTCGAAGAAGAAGAAAAGTTTATACGCAAAGCTGGTCAAGTGTGAATGTCGATTTAAGGAACGATAGTAACGTATACTTCAAGGCAGTGGAACACATATGAAAAGAGTTATTCGATTCATGTTTTGGAGTTTTGCAATAGTTTATTACGTGGAAAATTTGGATACATATTCTTAATGGATTAACCTACGATGTCTACAGTGATTTTAAGAGCTTGGAGTACCTGTTCAATCAAGAAGGACTTGGATACGAGAAAGAGACAATAGTTAGAATTTTTCAAGGGCTACGATTTTCAACTTCAATGTTATTCCAGAAAGGCGAATGTCGTGGCAAATACCCTACGTAGAAAGTGTGTTTAGTATATTTGCTACAATGGTTAAGGAGAATCTGTTTGATTACGATTATGATTCGAATAATCTGATGGAGAAATTCACGAAAAGCTAGAGGATCATCTAAAACGATGTAACTGGAGATGCTACGTGAGAGCTGGTAGACTAGATAAAGATGTAATATCCTTTTTATTTTTCTATATGTAAGAGAAATTTCGAGGACGAAATTCTTTTTAGAGGGGGAGAGTTATAACACCCCGATTTTTCATTTTTCTTGAAATAAATACGTTTTATAATATTTATGATTTTTTATGAATTTTTGAATTTTTTAATTATTTTGAATATTTTAATATTATTTTGATATTTTAATATTATCTTGAAAACTATATGTCTGAACTTTCATTTTTTCTAGAAATATATGAGTTTTATAATTTTTTTAATTTTTAAGAATTTTTGTGGAATTTTCTGAGATTGTGATTATTTTAATATTATTTTAAGCTGTACATATGCATGAGGCGGGCCCGAAAAAATTAAAATTTTTCTTAAACCAGAAAGTTCTGAACTATCAAGGCAGGATCGGGGGATCTTACTAAACCTGAAATCGGGAACAGTTGATGGAGATTTTCTATATCTGAGTTTTTTATTATCCATTGAGTAATAATAGTAGTAGCTATTGTCCATTGGGTAATATCTGTTAGAAAATATTTAAGTTAAATATCTTAAGGGTAATCATGAGCCATCATTACTAAGCTTTTGATTAACCAATAAGAATTGGTCAATCATAGTGGTTGGACTTTATTATGAACCGTTGGATGAGAAACTTGATGAAGAAGCCTTTGATCATCACCATTGATCTAATCAATGGTGTGAGAGCAATCTTGATAAAGAAGCTTATAATATTCACCTTAGATTTAGTTGATGACCTTAGATTTAATCAATGGTTAGGATGTAATCAATAAAAATGGCTAGATTAGTTATTAAGTAATTAGATAAGTTAACTTAGTTACCCTAATAGCTTAATTAGTAATTAAATGAACTAATTTAGTTGCTAAATAATTAGAAGCTAGTTAGTAGATAAATATCTATTATCTAGAAACATGACATAATCATGACGTATACAATGACATAATAATGTAACAAACTAATTAGAATGTAAATAGAAATCCTAACTACATTAGTTTAAGAGAAACTAGATGAACTAACTATTTAATTAAGGTGTAACTAGGAGTTATAACTAAAACAAACTTAGTTACACTCACTATAGAGCCACACGGCCAATATGGCTATTCTACCATGTTCTTGATTCTTCTAAATGACCAAGTGATGACCATTATGTGATATAGACTATGTGAGAGCCATGTGAACACCATGTGATGTTTTACTGTCTTGAATAAACAATTATATCTCCTACATATTACATCACACGGCCATGCACTTCAATATTGGCTATTTCATTTCATTTTATCACACTTTGTGACACAAAAAGCTATTCTCTCTCTTCTCTCTCTTCAATAACATCAAGAACACTCAAAGCTTCTTTTCTTCTCTTTTCTTTGAGGGTTTTGGCAACCACTCCCAAATCCCACCTCCACACTTCTATAATTTCTTCTCTTCTTACTTTCTAGACTTAAACATCATTCCAAACACTTTTCCTTTTGTGAGTTTTGTCTAAATCTCTCTCTAAGTGCTTCAAAAATCAAGCTTTGGTTTCCTACATCAAAGGTAATTTCTTGAATCTTTGATTCTAAGTTGGATTTTTGATTTTCTAGACCATGATTGATCCATGGTTCTTTGTTCTTAAGCTTTGTTTTTTACTTTTAAAATTGCTTAAGTTTGATTAGGGTTTTATTCAGTGCCATACGAAATCAAGAGGAGGAGAGGCTTGAAGTTTATTGTCTTCCTTGAGGTAAGAGGGAGATTAACCTCATCAATTATGTGCTGGTGGTGAGGAAATGGATTGTTTGTGGTGAAAAATCCATAAGGATTTATTCACTTGATTCTCTATGCTTTCTTTGTTTGTGTTTGATAAGTCTTTGGTTTTAAAAATATGCTTGCATGTGTGTTTAATATGCTTATAGCTTTGGTAGTATACTTGTCTATATGAATTTGAAAGCATGATGATGTTTGTGTAATTTAGGATGTGAATCACATGAAGGAAATGTGTATGAAGGTTCCAAAGAACCTACGAGGCATTTGGCCTCCACACCACAAAAAGGGGATCAAGGATCCTAAATTGTTTTCTTAAACAAGGATTAATGGGTTTTATGATAAATAATTAAATTAAGAGTTTTTATAAAGAATAAATGATGGAAAGAATCAAAGAATGATTTATGAAATATATATATATATATATATATATATATATATATATATATATATATATATATATATATATATATATATATATATATATATGAATTTCGCCAAGATGCCAAAATTTATAAATTGGATCAAAATTTATTTTGCTAAGTGTAGATTTAGGTGTTTGAATGGTAAGAAATTAATTTACAAGACTTTGAACTTAAAATTAAAGTAATATACTTTTTAGAATTAAATTGGCATAATTAAGTTATACAGTAAAATAAATACTGATACTTGAAATTTACTGACGTATTGCTCACCCTATGGGTTTTGAAGCGTGTTAGGAAATTTTGAGCTGTAATATCTCAAGTAAATTAAAGAAACACAATTTTTTGGGAAACAGTAGAAATATTGATTTTTAGAGGGATTATATTGAAATATTATTTAAAGAAGGACTATATTGAAAATATTCTTTAAAAATAAACTATATTACAAATATTATTTAACGAAGAACTATTTTGGAAATATTATTTAACGATGGACTATTATGTAAATATTATTTTACAGAAGAACTATTATGCAAATAATGAAAATAAAGTCAATTTTTAGTATTAAATGAGAAAAAAAATCTTATTTTGGACTTGAAATATGTTAGAAATATTTTATGAGATTGAAAATACATTGAAAAATCTTTACGTGACTCAAAAATAATAATTTTAAGTTACGCGATTGAGAAAATGCGATAAAATATTTAGGCGATTTAGAAAATGATGGAAAATCTTTACGCGATTTGAAAACATTACAAAAATATTACGCAATGATGAAAATGCGATAATATCGCTATGTGATTGAGAGGAACAACGAGTTTACTGTAGGGCCGAGGTACTGGACCTGAGTAGATCATTGGTATTATGTAATTGTATGGGTGGTTATATAATATCATTGATACTAATGGCATTAGACAATTGTATGGGCGGTTGATTTAATACCATTGGAGACTGTTCAACGGTGTTTGACTCGGTTATTATAAATAATGAGATCGCCAAGTGATGGCGTGTGAATATGAAATACTGTGTAATTAATGACAGTATGTGTATTTGGATCATTCATCATGCATAGAAAAGCGTATTCGCTTATTGATTAAGGCTATGTGCCTAGGAGATTGATTTACACCTAAGTGCGGGTGCGATGGTTGTAGTGTAGGTCACATATAGACCTTGGGGGCGTCAGGGTGCGGGTTTTCCACAATGGCCAGTTATTAATGCCCCTGTGCCATGGATCAGACTGATGCAAACACACCGACGATCCGGACCGAGACACTATCGCTAATCACGATCTAATATAGAATGTCTTGTCCAACGCCTAATGTGCACTTTGATAAATTGATAAAATATAACACTTTTGGCCACGACAGCCTAGTGACAGACATATCTTCTGGATCTTTTCTCTGAAGTTGTGTTTAGCTCCATGGAGTAGGAATGGGTCTGTGTGCATATGCATAGTCAACATTTATACTGTTGTGATATGATATGATATTACTGTGAATAATATGATTGTGGTGTTATCATTATGCCTGACATTGCGTTTGCAAGTTTATTGGATTATTTATCTATTAGATGCTATGAATATATCTGCTGATTTTATATTATTCTATGGACTATGTGTATGGAACAACGTTGTTGTTCGTATCGTTTCTTTACTGCCATACTAGTATTGATGTAGGGGATCTCATCTCTTTGCTATATCGTTCTGTTTGCTTCTATTTTTATGCCTACATTTATAAAGACCAAGATGGCTGCAAGGAGAAATTTCTCTTTTTATATGCAAGCGCAGTTTCACGATGGCATTGATGCTTGGCGTGTCGACTCAGCTACTGAACTTTTTAATTATATAGGAGAGGTGACTCTATCTCAGAGCGATACCTACCATGGAAACCCTACTATTACATATACTGCAGCTTGTGTACATGTAGAGTTTCTATGCCTATTGTAGAACTATGGGACATTGCTCACCGTTTGCCTAGTGAAGACTCTACAGAGTCAACTGCTCGAACTCCTGTCCAAAGAGACACATCCCGACTAGAGAACGTGCCTTTAGAAGATCCGGGAGAGGATCAGGTTCAGAACCTTACTCTCCAGGTGTTTTGGCTTGAGCTAGGTCAAGTTTATATGTAGTAATTAAATATTGCCTAGAATATATAAGTTTTATATAATGAAGACGTCATGAATCTATGTTGTAGGCGAGAGATATATTTTATTCAATTCCTATATTTGTGTTTTTCTAATTCAGTAAAGTTTCTATTATCCGCGAAAAAGAAATTTTGAAACCCATATTTAAATAATATAAATTATTTTATGACTTGGGTCATTATTTATAAGGAGTTGGTATGAATGTGATACCCTTCGGAGGGGGTGTTACAAACTAAGGCCACAAGAGTATCAACCACCCTACTATTTGTTCCATTGTTCCTGAAAGCATCATGGACTAAGTGATAAACATCCTTTCCAATTAATTCCCAGTATGATTTTAAAAAAGAAAGGTTGAAACCCTGTTCGACCCAAGAGCTTTGAAGGAGTTCACAGACATAGTAGCCAACTTCACTTCCTCTAAAGCAATTGCTTTAATAATAGCATTACACCCTTCATCACTAAGTCTAGGCATTTGATCAATTTGAATGTCTTGTAAATCCACAGGAACCTCAAAACAAAACAACAACAACAACAACAATCAAGCATTTTCTCACTAGATGAGATCGGTTACATGGATCAAACGACGACATTGTGCCCTATCATAAACAACCTTAGAACAAAATAACATTTTATAAAAATCCAGAGTTACCTGTCACAACATTGAATTATTAGAATACCAAAGGCCATTATCTCCAAAAATACCATGGATTTTATTTCTTTTTCTCTAAACAACAGTCTATATGTGGAAGAAGTTAGTGTTCTTTTCCCTATATTTGACCCAATTTTCTCTAGATTTTTTATACCATAAAAGTTCCTCGTAAGTAAGAATATCACCATATTCTTTCCTTAGTTGTTTTTCCAAAGTCATCAGAAAAGTTGAATCACAACTTTCCAATTTAACTACATTCAATGCCATGGATTCTAGCTTCAGTTTCGCATTTACGATGAAAGATATTGTCAAAGACATTTCTATTGAACAAAATACAGTCTTTCTTCACTTCAGTCATGCCATCCACCACTTGATGATCACCTCTTGGCCAAGTATCCTGAACCACTGCTTTGAAGTCACTATGAGTGGACCAAGCTGCTTAGAAACAGAAGGGTCTCTCCCCACCACCAACCTGGCAACCAGAATGAAGTAACAGTGTTGCATGGGCCGAGTGAAATCTGCCTAAATTCTCAACATAAGCCTCTAGGATCACTTGGTGCCAAGCTAAATCAATTATCACCCTATCAAGTCATTTGGACACATACATACCACCCTGGACTTTATGAACCCAAGTGAACAAACCCCCAATGGCATCTAAATCCACAAGATTGCAAACCTCCAAAATATAAGCAAAAGCAATGGATCTAGCCATGGAAAAGTTTCCACCTTGAACCTCGGAGGGGTGCAAGATTTCATTGAAATCTCCCAACAAAGCCTAAGGGCTAAAATAGACCCACGAAGGTGAACTAGATAATTCCATAGGTCTTCACAGAGGGTAGGTAGGACTTGCATATACCGCACTACACGTTTACTTCTTGTCACCACTAGCCACTTTGAAAGAAATGCATTGAGGAAAGATATCAACCATAGAAAAAGTGGAGTTGGTATTGAAAGAAAAAACCCAAATACCACCTAAATGACCTTGTGCATCCACTAAATCCACCGCAAAAAAATCTAACCTCATCCAAAAATTAAATAGCGCAATTAAAAGACATATGAGTCTCAAGGAGGATAAAGATGTTAGTGTGGAAGAATAATAGAAGGACACTTTGTAATTTTTTTATTTCTTATTTAACAAACTCTAACGTACATAGGATACTTATAGAAGTGAAAGAGACCTTACACATTTTATAACTCTCCCTAATTAACAATAGTAATTTCTCTTTAACTCATGAAATAAATCATCTTATAACTATATAACTCCGGTGAAATAATTCTCCCTAATGACATATAGCACACCATAATTCTTCATTACTCATAGAATAACTCTCACAACTTTCATAACTCACAATAGCTACCACATCAAAGGTCACATAACTACCAAAATTCTATTAACTTCAAATTATTATTATTTTTAATCAACACTCCCTCTTAATTTGAAGTCTTCTTCTTCATTCCAAGTCTTACCCGTAATTTTTGAAATTCTTCAAACTTGAGAGGCTTAGTAAAAATATCAGCAATTTGATCTGGTGTTTTCATATATTTAGGCTCAATCACCTTGTTGTCAACATACTCTCTAATAAAATAGAACCTTGTGTCTATGTGCTTGCCTCGATCATGGTACACCGAATTTTTAGCAAGAGATAATGCGAACTTGTTATCAATACAAATCTTTGTTACTTCCTATTATAGAAAATAAATTTTTTTCAATAACCTTCTAAGTCATATAGCATGACAAGTGCAAGAAGTTATCGCCACATACTCAGACTCACAAGTTGAAAGTGTGACAATAGGTTACTTTTAGAACTCCATGAAATAGCACAATCTTCCATAAAGAATACAAATTTGGTAGTGCTCTTTCTATCATCAACATATCTTGCAAAATCACTATCACAATGTCTCACAAGCTTGAAATCATTAGAAAATGAATAAAATAGCCCAAAATCAATTCTACCATTTAGGTAACAAAGTATCCTCCGAGCAACTTTCATATGGGTAGAAGTAGGTGATTTCATGTAGCGACTCACTACTCCAACTGCAAAAAGAATGTCAGGTCTTGTTGAAGTCAAGTATCTTAAGCTTCCCACAAGGCTTTTGAAATTGGTCGGATCTTCTTTCACTTTATCATCAAACTTTGGCAATTTAACTCCACATTCCATGGGTGTGTTCATAGAGTTACAATCAAACATGTTGAACTTCTTTAAAATCTCCTTCGCATAGGCTTAGTAAAAATGTCATCCTAGTTCACATCTAGGCCTAAATAGTATGACATGAAATATCGGTCAAAATTTATGAAAGCCTCAATCCTTCAAATAAAGTAGGATTAGTTCCAGTGAAAAAAAGATCATCAACATAAAGACAAACAAGCAAAATATCTCCATTGTTATATGTTTTAACATACAAAGCATATATATGAACACATCAAACAAAGCCATTATCTTGAAAATACTTGTCGATACGGCTATTTCATGCTTTGCGTTAACCCATATAATGCTTTCTTTAATCTCAAGACTTTATCTTTATGTCATTCTACCACAAAGCTAATTGGTTGCTCAACATATACCTCCTCTTCTAGATAGCCATTAAGGAAAGCAGACTTTACATCAAGTTGATAAATCCTCCACCTCATTTGAGCCACCAAAGCAATGATCAAACGAATTATCTCCATGCGGACAATGGGTGCAAACACTTCTTCATACTCAACCCCATGTTTTTGCTTGTAGCCTTTTGCAACAAGTCTTGCTTTATATCTCTTTACATCTCCTTTGGAGTCAAAGAGCGAAGGATTTTATCTTTCACACAATCATCTTCAATGTGGTCACCATACCTATTCATTTGATTAACATTGGCTAACACCTTTGAGCTATAATCCAAAAAAAGTTTTGGATTCCGTCATATGCAAAGCTTCAAAATCATGTCATAAAATTTGAAGTCACACCTTCTTCACTTGGTCTACATCTTGAGGAGTATTTTGTAAAATTCCCCAAGAATCCTCAGAACATGTGCTGCAGTAGGGACATCGGAATCCTTATAGGAAATAAATGGTGTATAGAAATAGCATTAGATTATATACAATCCTAAACCAATACTGATCAAGAAGGTAAATAAATACAGTTGCATTTACCATCTTGGAAGTTCTTAGATTTTGAGGATGAAATGGCTTGCATTTACTTGTGAAGGCCTCGAGGATCTCGAAGGCGCTCTATAATCTGCTTGCAAATTCAAAGATATAAATATAAATATGAATATTTATGTTTGGAATTGGAAATAGAAATGGCATTAAATAGTACACAGAAATAGAATCAATCTAACTCCAACAATATTATATATAAATATAAAACACAACCCTCGCTTTGCTTACAATTGCAAATAAGGAATAACAGAGAGAGAGAGATCTTAGAAAGGACCTCGCACTATTGGCATAGAAGCTCATCGATCTCCTTGTGTAATTCCTCTTCCGTCTTCTCCACCGTTGTACTACCCATTCAAATTCACAAGTTTTTTTATTATCAAAATGGCTAAAGCAACGATGCAATGTCTGTGTTAGGGATTTTGAGATTGAGAAAGGATTCTTTGTTTACAGTGTCATGTGGCTGTGTGAGGGAACAGGTGGGAGAAAGAAGAAAACTAAAGAAAAATAGAAAAAGGCTTAGCTGGTGGTCACGTTGCTGTGGCTGTGGCTGTGTGGTCGGCGTCGCTGCCTCGCTCGTCACCCATGTCACTGTAGAAGGAGGGGATGAAGGGCGCAAATTCCAAATTTTTGACTTTCTCACTTTCTAATTCTAACTTTACAAAGTTTTTTTTCTCTTTATTTATCAGGTTTTGAGAGGGATTTGTGACGGAAATATCTCTCACTAAAATTTTATCAGGTTAGCAAGGAAAATATCCCTCGCTAATCTATTAGTGAGGGAATTTTTTTAGCGAGGGAAACGTTCCGTCACAAATCCCTTGTTAATCACATTTTTTTAACAAGGGAAATTTTCCATCGCTAATCACAATTTTTTTAGCGAGGGAAACTTTTTGTCACAAATCCCTCGCTAATCACCAGTTTTTGCCACCTTGAATGTGTTTTTTGGAATTTAGTGAGGGCTAAATTTTCTCTCGCAATTCCTTTGTTAAATCGCGAATTTCTTGTAGTGGATTATGATAGTGCTATGTCAAAGGATCTCAGCCTATTCTGATACCATGTGAATCTGATATGAATTCCTTATTCTAATTTTGTTGAAGGCGATGTATATTTATATTAGAGTCATTATGATACAATTACAATAATAGCTAGTAGGTTAAATCCCTAATTACTTATATATATATATATAAAACGAAAATAGTAACTAATTTTTTTAAATCATTTTATGATATTACTCTTTCTACAATAACAAAATTAAATTTTTTGTGATGTATCCAAAATTCAAGTTACAATTAAGGAAGGGGTTTTGTGAAGGCTCTTCGCTAGTTAGATCGACAATTTCATCCACATATAGGTAAGTATGATATACTTTTAATTATTTTAAAATCATAAGTGATTTATAATATGCTTTTAATATATCAAGTTTTATGTAGGATAAATAGTACTGTTCTGATGTGGAACTGGAAAGTGCCTGAGAAGACACGCGTATGGTGGTTTCCTCCTTCTACTGCTATTGCCCGGTGATCCGAGGGGGGTTGGGTACCTGCAAAGGGACTCCAACACTCAAGTCAAGCAGGGAATAGGAGAGATCTTTTACTATTTCAATATAAATCTGCCTCCGGATAGAATAACTTAGCCTGATACTTATAGAGCAAGCACATGGTCCCTTCATGGTCAGAGTGAGGTACAGGTACGTCAAGATCGTGGCTTGATGGGGAGGTGCCTCTGCTCCATGTTCGTTCAGGTGAAGCCCCGGCTATGGGCGTCTCCCTTCCATGATCGTCCAGACAGATCCCTAAAGTTTAGGGATGTTGTAATAATGGCCACCTGTTGTAGCAGACAGCTATGGTCCTCACACCCTAGGGTCATAAGTGGCAGGTGTCAGGTCCTGCGCAGACCTAAGGGATGTGGTTGTGGGGTTCTATCGGATATTTGGAAGGCCTAACCGTGGTTCGCAGCGGCGGGGTCCCGTAATTCCCACGATGGGTGATCTTTCTCCTACAGGACCCCGGACTACGGCCCAGAACAATTGCCCCTGGCTTGGCACTTAAGTAAAAATAAGTGTTAAGGTACCACATCTTGGACGTGGTCCGTGGTTCCTTGTTGGTGTGCTTTAAGGATACCTCCAAGGTTGGCATCTACCGCCATCCTGTCATTCAAGGCATGTCCCTTGGCCCCGTGTATGGTTTCATAGGGCTTTTCTTTGCATTGCCGTATACGTTGCCAGAATGTGCTGACTCCTTTTTGGGAAACAGTTGCCTTGACTTTATTAGGAATTAACAATCTTTTTAAAAGAGAAATCAATTGCATGACATTTCCAAGCTGCACTCTTTTCCATTGTCCAATCGGAGACGAAGGGCATTTAAGGTGCTTGTTTGCTTTGCGTGTTCAATATGCTTTCGTCGTATCAATCGCAACACTCCATTCCTTTTATAAATAGGGGATGTCTGTGCTAGGGCTGGCATTCCTTTCCTTGTGTTCTTTTCTTCCTTTTTCCTGAGTGTGAGCTCTTTTTGTGCGATGGTTCTCTGTATATTATGTTCAAGGAGAGTTTCACCTTCTATGAAGGTTACGATGTTCTTGTTTTTTCCTAAATGCCTGAAATTGCTCTGCCCCATAGCAGGTGATTTTTTTTCACGGGTGATTTTCTTTCCCAGCGTAATTATGGCAGGTGGTTCTCTTCCCCAGCGTATGCGATGTGGTTGCTTGTTTGATACTTCGCTGAGGGAGAGTTAAACCATCTATTGTGTTGGATGGAGGCATTTAGGGCCTGAGCTTACGCTTTCCTCCTCCTTTCCGAGGCTTGGGGGATGTACCGTCCTTCGAGAGCACTTGGAAAGGCAGGAGGGACTATTGAAACGGCTCCTGGAGCAGTCTGGGGTATTCAGAAAGTTGGCCAATATTCTAGCGAAATGAACTTCTTCATGAAGGCTTGCATCCCCTCTAACGAAAGAGAGAGCATCTCGGCCTTTACTACCATTGTAGGGGAGGCAATGCAGAAGATTTGGCACTAGTTCCGAGGTTCCAGTTTGCCAATGTTCTTCAAAGTCAATCCACTTTTTCAAGAGGTCGGGGTTGGTCCTGGTGGAGCCATGGTGGTGGCAGCGACTCTGAGTGTTTGTGATGTTCTGGCTACGTCGCATCCACATTTCCTCCGGGATCCTTAGCTGCTGTTCTTTCTTTATACATTCTATGTCTTGATATTTTCTTTTTCCTCTTTTTTCGATGTAAGATGATGTTTAGAATGAGATCAGATTAATAAAATTTTTTTCTTTTGGTATCTTGTTTTCTTTTCTTTCTCTCTTGTCTGTTGTCCGTAGTCCTTTATTTTTGACCGGGGTGAGTCTTATGCTTACCCCGGGGCGGTGATGCCATGTTGCCCCCAACTCAGTGCTTTGGCTTGAAAAGGCAAAGTGGCGAGCTTCCAGAGTCCGTGATCCCTAGTATACAATCGTTATCCGTGATGAAGCTTTTAAAAATGGCTTCTCTGGTCTTAGCGAACCTTCTGGACATGGCTCTCAGGGGTTGCGTGATGTTTAAGTTGTTGCACGATCGTCTTTTTAACTACCTCTACAGCTGTGTGGGCCACGTGGACTTTTTTGAATGGCCAAACGTTCCTGGAGCTCCGCGCGCCATGATGGGCGTGTTTTTGAATTAATGGGCTATGGGGACGAGAATGCCCCTTAACTGTTTTGTCTTTTATAAAGAGGGGTTGAGGGTGTGTGGTTTTTCATCTGTTCTTGAATAGTTTTGTGTGGTAGAGAGATGTGATTTGCGAGCGATTTTCCCCCTTTTTAAGCTTTTCCGATCGCTCTCAGTGCTAGCTCAAGGTAATTCTTCCCTTTTGGTTTTATTGAGTTTCTTTTTTGTGGTTTTCCTTTATTGGCTCTGGGTAATGGCCCTTCGAGTTGGCTTTTCTGGATTTTCTCCTAGCCCTTTGAGAGCTCCATCTCCACTGCGCCTATGCGGTGGGGGTGTCTTTTCAAAATTTTGAATTTCGGAGGGAAATTAGGCCGGTATATGGGTGTGAACTTCTTAGTTTGCCCTTGTTTCGTGTCCGGATCTCCTTTTTTAGGTGTTCTCAGGGTTTTTATGGCGAGAGGCAAGAGGACCAAGGTGTCGGTCCCCGAGGCTCGTGAACCAGCCGAGGAAGACCCGATCTGGATTCGCCGTGGTCCTGGGTTGGTATACCCGTGGGTGGGAGACGATGTTTGAGATCATCTCTCCAAATATTCTTCTGAGGTCGCCCTTCAGCATGTGCTAGATTACGTGCATCTGACGGATGAGAGGGCACGTGATAATGAGTTCCAAGTCATTTGCCCACAGTGGAATGAAAGAGTGTGCGCCAGCCGGGAGGAGGGCCCTCATTTCATGTTTCTGTACGAGTCTTTTTTTGTAAAGTTAGGGTTGCGGTTGCCATTTTTGGAGTTCCAGATTGACAGTCTCCGGACTCTTCGTGTGGCCCCGACCCAAGTTCATCCAAACGGCTGGGGCTATATTATAGCCTTTGAAAGGTTCTGCCGTATAATAAGGTTGCGCTACTCAGTCAACACCTTTTTTTTACTTTTACCATCGGATATGTCCCCAAGGCTCCTCGGAGCAGAAAAATTGGCTCACTATCTGGTCTAGGGGGGTCGAAAATCTTTTGAAGTCTTTCAGGATAGCTTCAAGGAGTTTAAGACGGCCTTTTTCAAATTGATGGCGGCTAAGGGGTTTCACCCTTTTTATTTGAATTCCGAGGGGAACCCAAAATTCCCCTTATACTAGACCCCAGATGCGTGGGCCACTCCGACTGTTCCGTTTGAAAAGGAGGAAGAGCACCTGACTCCGGAATAACTTGTGACAGTTAGGTTCATATGCCGGCATACCAAAGAACACAGTAGAATCAGCATTAGGAATGTCCTCAATACCCCTGGTGATGACCTTCTCTTTACCTTGC
The DNA here is from genome assembly GCA_029884595.1 of Ormosia semicastrata. Taxonomy (NCBI): domain Eukaryota; kingdom Viridiplantae; phylum Streptophyta; class Magnoliopsida; order Fabales; family Fabaceae; genus Ormosia; species Ormosia semicastrata. Next base: position 1,735,973 of record JAQQTO010000035.1, on the reverse strand, counting down.
TAGGTAGGGAATAAGACACCGTGGTCTACCTTAGGCTTTCAGAATTTCAATATTCCTTGTGTTTTTATTTATTTGGTTTCTAACATGTCTTTTCTTTCTCTATTGCAGTTAGTGGTATGGCATCCGGGCTCTCTGTTGCAGCTTTGCAGAACATAAAGGCTCAGTCGCGAAAAGAAGGGTCTTTCAGTGGCCCTTTTGGCTCTGCTTCGACATCCTTCGACCAAGGAGTTGTGATTGAGGAGACCCCTGCCCACTCGGGGTTTGGTTAGCATGCCCAGAGGAAGAAGAGGAGAGCTGCTGAGGATTCCTCTGATCGAGGTGTGGAAGTGATACCAGATGACAATTCTGAGGAGAGGCTGGGTCTCCTGGCTGTTATCTAGGGGCGGGCTGATCCCCGGCCATTCCTTGATGAGCGGCTTATGAGTCGCGAGGTGACGGATCATATATCTCAGCAGAGTATGGTTCAAGTTTTGATTTAGCTTCAGGCATCATCACTTCGTACCGCTGCAAAAATTTACTATATTGAGATGTCCATCGAGGAGACCGATAAGAAGGTGACAGACGAAATTGAGAAAAAGGATGGGGAAATCAAGGAGGCCACATTGAAGTTGATTACCTCCCTCTAGCTGAACGAGGATGCCCGAACCAAGATCGCGGTGTTGGAGAAAGAGCTAGCCGAGGTCAGGCTGGCTAATAAAAAGTTCGAGGCAGAGAAAGTTCAAGCCGAGGAAGAGGGAGCCGCTGTCCGGGGTCGCTTATCCCAGCTTGAAAGGGATAAGGATGAGCTGATCGCTATTTCTGAAAGGATTAGAGGGGAGCAGTTTCAGAATACTGTGGCCCAGATTCAGCACTTCAACCCAGGTGTTAAGTTGGCTTTGGAAAATTGATGCGTGAAATCCGCAAGTGTACGGTTTCATCGTCAAGTAATAAAAAGATCGAATCCACAGGGACTGTGTCTATGAATACCAATTAATTAATTAATTCAATTCAATTAAACAAAAGGGAATATAATTGTCGATTTAGAATAACGTAATAACAAAGCAATTAAATAAATAAAAATCAAAGTGTAGGATTTAGAGCAAAAATAGCAAGTTATCAAGAAAGGCTCATGGCCTTCTTTCTTCACCTTAAGCACACCGTAGGATAAAACTCGAACAATCTCATATGGTCCTAACCATTTCGACCATAATTTACTAGGACAAAAACGTAGAAGCAAGTTATTGACAAGAACTTTATCCCCGAGTTTAAATTCATGCTTCTCAATACACTTGTCATTTTGCTTTTTAAGTCCTTTCTTGCAGGGCTTGGACTTCTCAAATTTTGTAGTACCCTTGGGCAAGGTCTTTTCTAGCATAGCATCAGTCACTGATTTCAGCACACCTGAAAGCACAACACTATCCACAACATTAGTAGCATCTATGCGATTACATGAATTTGAGGAATTAGAATTATTTTCAGATTTAAAAACATCAAAAATTACTTCCTCATCATTTAATCGCAAAGTCAGTTTTCCTTCATGGACATCAATGATCGCCCTTCCAATGGCAAGGAATGGACACCCAAGTATGATTGGCTTTGTAGCATCAGCTTCCATGTCAAGCACAACAAAATCCACTGGCATATAAAACTTACCAACCTTAATACGAACATCCTCCAAGATGCCTATGGGGTACTTGACAGACCGATCCACCAATTGAAGGGAAATAGTTATGGGTTTTAGTTCACCCACCTCCAACTTCTTACACACAGAAAGAGGTATAAGACTAACACTAGCCCCCAAATCACAAAGAGCTTTATCAAAATTAATGTTGCCAATCAAACAGGGAATAGAGAAGCTACCTGGATCTTTTAACTTAGGAGGCAATTTATTTTGAATTAAAGCACTACACTCCTCAGTTAAAACTACTGTCTCATAGTCTTCTAGCTTCCTCTTATTAGACAAGATATCCTTAAGAAACTTAGCATAGGTAGGCATTTGTTTTAACGCCTCAGTGAAGGGTACATTAATGTACAATTTCTTTAGGACTTCTAGGAACTTTCCAAACTACCTGTCTAACTTTGCCTTGGCCAATCTTTGAGGGAATGGAACCGGGGGTTGGTATAGCTCAAGGGGTATATATTAGACACTTTCTCATTAGTTTCCTCCTCTTCTAAGGGTTGTGCCTCAGTCTCTTTTTCCTCATTCCCCTCATCTTTGTCATTCTCCCCCTTACCCTTAGGATCCTCTAACTTCTTTCCATTCCTCAAACTCACAGCCTTACAATGTTCATTCCTTGGGTTTATTTCTGGTTGACCAGGAAACTTACCTTGTTGCCTATGTGAAGTGCTTGCTTGTTGGGTAATATGGGTCTCCAACATCTTGTTATGAATAGCTAAATTATCAACTTTAGCTGACAATTCTTTAATTGCCTCAGTCACAACTTGCCTATGGTGCCTAAACTCCTCATTTTGCTTAGACTGGCTCTCAACAAAGTTCTCAAGAAGAGACTCAAGTCTAGATTTTGGTACCTGTGGAACTCCAGAAAAGGGTTTAGCATTACCTTGCCCAGCTTGGTACTGACTATTCCGGTAAGAGAAGTTAGGATGTGACCTCCAACCGGGGTTGTAAGTTTGGGAATACGGATCACTTCTCCCATTTTGGTTGAAGTCGTGAAAATTGTGGCATGATTCCACTTGCTCCACCAGTGCACGATGTGAGGATCCCATTCCAACTTGGCATTCAGCACCAATATGTCTCTGTGCTCCACAAATCTCACAAAAATTGTTAGAGGCACCTATGGCATTAACATGAGCTTTCTCAAGCATGTCAAAACATTTATTCAAAGAATCAAACTTTGACAGAATTAAATCAACACCATCTACCTCAAACTTACCTCCCGAGAGCTTTCTCAGGTTGTGCCCTCTTTCATTGGCCCATTGGTGATGATTTGAAGCTACACTTTCAATTATCTCATAAGCCTCTGTGAGCCTTCTATTCATCAGAGCTCCACTAGCTGCGGAGTCAAGAGACACCTTCGAAGGATATTCTAAACCATTGTAGAAGGTGTGGACGATCAACCACTTCTCTAACCCGTGGTGTGGGTAGGCTTCCAGCAAAGCCTTATATCTATCCCAAGCTTCTGACAATGACTCGCCATCTTTCTGAACAAAGCTTGTGATTTGAGTCCTTAGGTGAGCAGTCTTGGAAGGTGGAAAGAGCTTATCCAAGAAGGCTTGCTCCAATTGGTCCCAAGTAGTTATCGTCTCAGCGAGAACAGACTTCAGCCAAGCTTTAGCTCTATCTCTCAATGATAGAGGAAACAGGCGGAGGCGAATAGCATCAACAGAGACGCCTTTGATCGTGAGGCTCTCACAAAACTCCAAAAACATATCCACATGATCATTAGGATCCTCTGATGGCAATCCTCCAAACTGGTTTTGCCTTATCATAGACAGTAAGGCAGGAGGTATGGTGAAGTGCCTGGCTTCAATGTCTGGCCGAGCAATTCCAGATCGCAAACCCCGAGCATTAGGGGCTGCATACTCTTTTAATAGTTTATTATCCTCAGCTGCTGCCATGACAAGTGGTGGTTCAGATATTTCTCTTACTCTTTGCTTTTGTTGTCTCTTCCTTCTACGTAAAGTTCATTCAATTTCAGGATCTGTTTCGATAAGAGTCCTAGAACGTCTAGTACCTTGCATAAACAAGAGAAATTACCTGCAGAGAGTCAAAGAGAAATAAAAAACGTAAGAACCAAATAAAAAAAATTTAAAATAATTAAATTAAAAATTAAATTAATATTCAAGAAAAACACAGTCCCCGGCAATAGCGCCAAAAACTTGATGCGTGAAATCCGCAAGTGTACGATTTCGTCATCAAGTAATAAAAAGATCGAATCCACAGGGACTGTATCTATGAATATTAATTAATTAATTAATTCAATTCAATTAAACAAAAGGGAATATAATTATCGATTTAGAAGAACGTAATAACAAAGCAATTAAATAAATAAAAATCAAAGTGTAGGATTTAGAACAAAAATAGCAAGTTATCAAGAAGGGGATTTTCAAATTCAAAAAAGCTTCCAAGATTGGGGTACCACAATGATACAAGACAAATCCTAATTGATAACCCTTTTATTAAATCTGAAATTCAATTGAAGGTGAATTACCCTAAATTAGTTAATGTTCTTTCTCAAGATACAAGATCCGTTGCCAATTAAACCAATTCCTACTCTCGTGGTAATTGAATTTAAATTGAACTCATTACGCTTTGTGGTAATTCATTGAATCCTCGAAAGGCTAAAAACTACTCTCGTGATTTAGACCTTAAGTTCAATTCTTATAGTTCCAACACCTAGGTTCACCTCTCAGTACGTCCCTAAATGCCTATAAGATGCAAATAAGTGGCCAGCAAATTCACATGAATAAGAATAATAAGAATTGAATCAAAGAACATTCAAGATCAATAAAAGGGGAAACAACGTTAATTAATCATTATCAATGTATCAAAGGGCATTGCCCAATCCTAAAAACAAAAGAAACTACTCAGACATAAAGAAGAAGGAATCAGAAAACATGTTCATAAACATCCAAACCCGTAATCCAAGAAAGAAGAGGGAAGAAAGATCAAGAACCAAAGCCTCTAATGTGCCTCCTCCAAAACCAAATTAGAACCCCCTCAATGTATTCAGAACATCTATTTATAACCTAGGATTTTAATTGGCTAAAAAGTCCCCAAAAGAAATAAAAATAAAAACTTAAAAAGCTGCGCACTACGATCCATGGCTGTGGATCATTCCACGGCCAGGCTGTGGATCTCTCTGCCACAGGCCAATTTTGCATGCTGTTGAGTTCCACGGCCGTGGATGGTTCCATGGCCAGGCCGTGGAACTTTCTAGAATTCTCTTTTCCTTCTTTAAGTTGCCCTTCGATCCATGGCCGTGGTTTGATCCACGGGCAGGCCGTGGATCCCTCTGGAATGACCTTTTTGCACCTTTATTGCTATCCATTAAGCTCCAACTTCAAACATGCGAGCATTTCATTCAATCCAAGGCCAATTCATCATTAATCCTGCACAAGAACACCAAAAACACCGCAGTTATCCGAATTAAGAGAAAAATAAATCAAAAGAGAAACTAAAATGCTTAAAATGCTCAAGAATGCATGCAAAACAAGAACAAAACATGATGTTGTTTCACACACATCAAAAATCTTAACTCTGATAAGGTTTTTCATGATGGCCAGCTTATCTTCGTGGATGACCTTCCTCAAGATGGAACCGCCCAAGAAGTTGCTCAAACTTCTGACGTGGAGAACATCGGAGTTTAGCTTCTTCCCTTTTTTTTTTACCTTTTGCGAGGATGTTAACATTGTATGAACAATTGCCTTGTTACCTGGGGTATTAATTTCCATTATGCATTTTGTCTTGCTATCTGATTTTGCTTTTGTCGATTCATTTGCTTTCTGTGGTCCATCTTGGGTCCAACGCCTATTATGGCCTTCATCATATAACCATTTCGTGGATTTAGGCAGGATTTGGCACCTTAGTTTGTGGTCCAATGCCCATAATAACAGGCATTTTGGAAAATTTAAACTTAGGCAAAATTTTGGTGCCTTGGTTCATAATCCAGTGCTCGTAGTAACAAGCATATGGAGTTTTGGACTTAGGCAAATTTGATACCTCAATCCGTAAGCCAGAGTTCATAATAAAGAACCTTTGGCATGTTAGGATTTGGTAAACATAAAACCTTGCCCGAGGTGTTTATCATCCCTTTGGCTTAGGTATAAGCGTGGGTCATGGATTATTTGACCCCTACTGCCATTTATTGTTTGACCTTTTGAGCAGTCGATGAAGGTATTGTGAATGCTTATGTCTTGAAGCATATCAAATGGGTTTTTGATGATAACAAAGCCAAAGATGAAGATCAAGATCAAAAGAGAAAACCAAGATCAAAAGATAAAGACCAAGATCAAAAGAGGTATATTAGATATAGGTCTTAGAATATCAATGTAAAATGTCCTTTAAGTATCTCAATGACTCTCAAATGGTTTTTCAAATATCATTTCTAAAATAAGTGTGAAAATTCAAAGCAACATTATTTTCAATCTTAGGTTTAACACTCATGAAAGGATTTATGTTTAATCAAATGTCTTTAGGTGTTAGAAATGGCTTACAAGCTTAATTGGACTTAAAAAATGTGTTCAAAGGCCAAGGTAATCGATTACACATGTTTTGTAATCGATTACAAGTTAAACAGAGAGCTGGTAATCGATTACATGGTTCATGTAATCAATTACACGCAAGTCAGAGGCCGTGTAATTGATTACACCAGAAATGTAATCGATTACAATGAGCCCAGAAAGGCAAGAACAAGTTCAAAGAGTTATGTAATCGATTACATGGATATTGTAATCGATTACACAGCAAAACAGAAGCCATGTAATCTATTACATGGATATTGTAATCGATTACAAGCAAGTCAAAAGCCATGTAATCGATTACACTAATAAGGTAATCGATTACACAGAGCCCAGAAAGCCAAGAACACGTTCAAACAGCCATGTAATCGATTACATAGATTGTCTAATCGATTACACGTGGTCTGACAGAGTCCAACGGCTATTTTAACTACATTAAAAGCTTGGCTTTATCACCCCCAACGGCTCTTTTCTTCATACAACTTATAAATACTTGCTTGGGTCTTCATTAAGGGTTAAACTTCAATTTAGAACATCAATCTAACACTCATATACAAGAATCAATCCTGAAAACGTTTTTGTCCTGTTTTTGTGAGAAAACTTGAGATATTCAAAAGGGACATTGTTAGAGCTTCAATTTGTATTAATCTACTCTTTGAGAGAGTTTCTATCATTCAAACACTTTGCTTATTGTGTAAAGAGGGTGAGGTATCCCTTGTTGAGAAGAAGGTGAGGTACCCTTCAAAGGTGTAAAGAGGGTGGGGTATCCCTCAAAGGTTGTATAGGGTGAGGCATCCCTATTTTGAGGCTCAAAGCACAAGGGTGAGGTATCCCAAGGTGTTGGTGAGTGCTCCAATCTATAAAGGTTTTCAAGCACCCATTCAAGCTTGAAGTTTAGTGGAAAATTTCGAGTGGTTCACTTGAGGACTTGACGTAAGTCACAAGGGGTAGCTGAACTAGGATTAATCCTTGTGTTTGATTCTCTCAACCCTATCTCTTTACATTTGGGCATTTACTTTATATGTTTGCTTGAATATTATTCATCTTGGTTTATTTAATTTGTGAGTGAAATATTCAATCTCATTTATCTATTCACTTCAATTATCCAATAACTTCAACGAAAATTGTTTAACAAACGTTTTACGAAAGATTTGCGAAAATATTTCATAAACTCAATTCACCCCCCTCTTGAGTTTGAGGCCACTTGGCTAACAAGTGGTGTCAGAGCTAGGCTCTGGTGTAAAGGGCTTAGCAGCTTCAAGAGAAAGTGATGGCCTCCTCAAATGAGTTTTTAGAAAGTTCTTCTATCTATAGACCTCCCTTTTTCAATAGGGATGGGTATGCTTATTGAAAAGAAAGAATGAAAATTTTTATTGAAGCTGTTGATTTAGATGTATGGGATGCTATTGAAAATGGTTATTTTATCCCCACAAAAGTTATTAATGGTGTAAGGGTTAATACACCAAGAAGTAAATGGACCAATGATGATAAGAAAAAGGTCCAATATAATTTGAGTGCCAAAAACATCATTACCACATCCTTGGGGTATGATAAATTCTTTAGAGTCTCAAATTGTAAATCTGCCTAAGAAATGTGGGACACTTTAGAAGTAACTCATGAGGGTAGTAGTGAAGTGAAAAGATCAAGGATCAATACTCTCACTCATGAATATGAGCTTTTTAGAATGAACCAAAATGAAAGCATTCAAGAAATGCAAAAACGTTTTACAATTATTATAAATCATTTAGCTTCATTAGGAAAGACATTTTTCAATGAAGATCTTATTAACAAGGTTTTAAGATGTTTGAGCAGGGATTGGCAACCTAAAGTGATGGCTATATCGGAGTCAAGAAATCTCTCAACTATGACCTTAGCCACACTTTTTGGCAAGCTCCAAGAACATGAATTGGAGTTGAATAGACTCAAACAAAATGAAGAAGTTGATAACAAAAAGAAGGGAATTGCTCTCAATACCACTTCCTCCATGATTAATGACGATGATGATGATGAAGATGATGGAGATGGCTTGGAAATAGATGAGGAGAATCTTGCTCTACTAGTAAAGAAATTTGGAAGATTCTTCAAGAAGAGTGGAGCTCAAAGAAGACCTCCCCTTCCCCCAAAAGAATGTCTATCACAAAGGGGAAGGAACCTCATCTACTCCTAAATGCTATGAATGCGGAGAGTTGGGTCACATAAAGATAGAGTGCCCAATTTATCAAAGTAAAGTGAAAAAATACCACCAAAAATCCTCAAGGGAGAAGAAAGAAAGAAGAGCCTACATAGCTTGGGATGATAATGACATGGATTCAACCGATAGCTCGGATAATGAGAAAGCCAATCTATGTTTCATGGCTAGAGAAGAAGAGGAAGATGAAAATGACATGGAGTTAACATCTTTAAATTCTGAATCAAATTCTTCCTCTTTTTATGATGAACTGCAATATACATTTGAAGAATTGCATAAAAAATCTATAAGACTTACAAAACTTGTCTCATCATCCAAGAAATCAATTTCCTCATTTGAAAAACAAATTTATGCTTTAAACAAAGAAATTGAGGAATTGAAATTAGAAAATGAAACTCTTGGATTGATAGATGCAAATTCTTCATGTATGACATGTTTATCACTTGATAATGCATCCACACCCTTTTCTTGCTCATCATATAAAGCATTTGAAGTCGAGATTGAGGATTTGAAAAACACTATTTCAAAATTTACCTTTGGAAGAGATAATTTGAACATATTGCTTGGGAACCAAAGATGTGTTTTTCAAAAAGCTGATTTGGGGTATAATTCCAATAAACAACAAAAGTTTCTCAAAAATTTCTTTATTTCATCAAGTACATCAAGTAGTCCCTTTATTAAATGCTTTCATTGTGGTAGGAAAGGGCATAGTGCATCAAATTGTAATGTAAGGAAGAATATCAATAACAAGCTAGGAACTAAATTGGTTTGGGTTCCCAAAGGCACTTTACCAAAGACTAACACATAAGGACCCAAGAAAATTTAGGTACCAAAAGTCAAAAATTGAAGTGTGTTGTAGGTGTACTTGAAGGCCAAGAATTAACTTTGGATATCTTGAAAAATGGCTGCTCTAAGCACAAAACAAGAAAATGCTTCATGTTGTCCTTCTTGTCTCCAAAAAGCTTGAACTTGCATCTTTTGGTTAAGTGGAGTCTTGTTTTATGCTTTACTTGGTTAACATCTTGAAAAATATTTTTTATATGTCTTGTATATGCTAAATGAATATGCATCTTTGTGAAATAACATGCATAATATCAATTTCTTTGAACTTGACATAATGGCTTAATCATGCATCTAATTTGCTACATAATTCATCATCCTTCTGCGTAATACATTAAGTTGTTGCATAATATGATATCTTAATGCATAATATGTTGTTTTGCTACACAATTATGAGTTTTTGATCATAATCTATTTGGACTATATGCTTAAATGATGTTTGGGATTGTTTTTGAATGTTTTGGAACAAATTTGAAGCCTTTCATCATATGCATTTGTTATTGGTATCACATATTATTGTGCTAAACGATATATTCTCAGAAATTGATCTTGCTGGGCTAAAATGATTATATCCAATCTGAATGCTTATGTCTTCTTTTTGATAATGCCAACGGGGGAGAGATTAGTGAAATATATTACATATGCATATGTACGGGGGAGTTTTGCACTTTCACATATTCTATCTCATGCATACATTACGGGGGAGTGTTGCACTTAATTATCTGATAATCAAATAAATGCATATATTTCTCATTCTGTTGAATATTTAGTTTGTCATCATCAAAAAGGGGGAGAATGTGAATGCTTATGTCTTGAAGCATATCAAATGGGTTTTTGATGATAACAAAGCCAAAGATGAAGATCAAGATCAAAAAAGAAAACCAAGTTCAAAAGATAAAGACCAAGATCAAAAGAGGTATATTAGATATAGGTCTTAGAATATCAATGTAAAATGTCCTTTAAGTATCTCAATGACTCTCAAATGGTTTTTCAAATATCATTTCTAAAATAAGTGTGAAAATTCTAAGCAACATTATTTTCAATCTTAGGTTTAACACTCATGAAAGGATTTATGTTTAATCAAATGTCTTGAGGTGTTAGAAATGGCTTACAAGCTTAATTGAACTTGAAAAATGTGTTCAAAAGCCAAGGTAATCGATTACACATGTAAGGTAATCGATTACAAGCTAAACAAAGAGCTGGTAATCGATTACACGCAAGTCAGAAGCCATGTAATCGATTACACCAGAAATGTAATTGATTACAATGAGCCCAGAAAGGCAAGAACACGTTCAAAGAGTTATGTAATCGATTACATGGATATTGTAATCGATTACACAGCAAGACAGAAGCCATGTAATCAATTACATGGATATTGTAATCGATTACAAGCAAGTCAGAAGCCATGTAATCGATTATACCAATAATGTAATCGATTACACAAAGCCCAGAAAGCCAAGAACACGTTCAAACAGCCATGTAATCGATTACATAGATTGTGTAATCGATTACACGTGGTCTGACAGAGTCCAACGACTATTTTAACTACATTAAAAGCTTGGCTTTATCACCTCCAACGGCTCTTTTCTTATACAACTTATAAATACTTGCCTTGGGTCTTCATTAAGAGTTGAACTTCAATTTAGAACATCAATCTCACACTCATATACAAGAATCAATCTTGAAAACGTTTTTGCCCTGCTTTATGAGAAAACTTGAGATATTCAAAAGGGGCATTGTTAGAGCTTCAATTTATATTAATCTACTCTTTGAGAGAGTTTCTATCATTCAAACACTTTGCTTATTGTGTAAAGAGGGTAAGGTATCCCTTTAGTGAAAAAGGGTGAGGTATCCCTTGTTGAGAAGAAGGTAAGGTATCCTTCAAAGGTGTAAAGAGGGTGAGGTATCCCTCAAAGGTTGTATAGGGTGAGGCATCCCTGTTTTGAGGCTCAAAGCACAAGGGTGAGGTATCCCAAGGTGTTGGTGAGTGCTCCAATCTGTAAAGGTTTTCAAGCACCCGTTCAAGCTTGAAGTTTAGTGAAAAATCTCGAGTGGTTCGCTTGAGGATTGGACGTAGGTCACAAGGGGTGGTTGAACCAGGATAAATCCTTGTGTTTGATTCTCTCAACCCTATCTCTTTACATTTGGGCATTTACTTTATATGCTTTCTTGAATATTATTCATCTTGGTTTATTTAATTTGTGAGTGAAGTATTCAATCTCATTTATCTATTCACTTCAATAATCCAATAGCTTCAACGAAAATTGTTTAACAAACGTTTTACGAAAGATTTGCGAAAATATTTCATAAAGTCAATTCACCCCCCCTCTTGAGTTTGAGGCCACTTGGCTAACAGGTATTGAGGTTGGGTGTTGACCATATAACTTACTACCAAAAGCCTTGGTGTGTATACCTCTTGACCTGGGCTTCTTCATATATTCCTTATAAAAAAAAGATTTCTGACTGACTTTTTCATTAATCAATTTTGGGGGACCGGGGTCCGTATAGGACATACAATTTCTGCCGCGATAAATTAAACATTAGTTTACTAGGTGACTAGGCCTTTGAGGGCATCTAGCTATAGTATTTTCTAAGTTTATCCGCGTTCCAATAGTTCTTGATAGGGCTGCCTGTTAGCGTTTCCAGGGTGTAGGCTCCCTTGCTGGTGCTGATGACAATACGATAGGGACCTTCCCAATTAGGAGGTAACTTCCCCTGGGAGGCATTCCTCCCTCCGATGTCTGCCCTCCTGAGTACTAAATCTCCTGGATGGAACTTCCTTGGAATCACTTTTCGGTTGTAACTGGCCGCGGTCCTTTGTTTAAGGGCTGTGTCGCATATATGCGCCACGCTCCTTCTTTTTTCTGTTAGATCTAAGTTACCGGGGTTATTGTCTGGTGAGAACTGCTGATGGCGCCAGCTTGATTCTCTTATCTTCACCGGGATCATGGCTTCGCACCCATAAGTAAGTTTGAAGGGAGTTTCTCCCGTGGTGGAATGAGGGTAGTCCGGTATGCTCAGAGTACGTGATCCAGCTGTTCAGCCCAATTTCCCTTAGTTTCGTCTAGCCTTCTTTTAATTCCTCGGACAATAACCCGGTTAGAAGCCTCGGCCTGTCCGTTCGTTCTGGGGTTTTCAATGGCGTTGCAATGGTGTTTGATTTTCAAGCCGGCCAGCAACTCCTTGAAACCCTTGTCTTTGAACTGAGTTCTGTTGTCCGTTATTATGGACTCTGGAATTCCAAACATAGTGATAATATGTCGCCACGTGAACTTTTGAATCTGCGCCGCATTAATTGTGGCTAGGGGTTCTGCCTCAATCCACTTTGTGAAATAATCCACTGCTACCACTAAGTACTTCAACTGGCTGGGGGCTTGGGGGAAGGGGCCTAGAATGTCCATGCCCCACCTGTAGAACAGCCAGAGGATTGATACCGTGGATAGTTCCTCTGAGGGAGCTTGATAGTGGTCAGAGTGACGTTGGCACTTGTCGCAAATCCGGACATGTGCATGAGTGTCGACCTCCATTGTTGGCCAGTAGTATCCTGCTCTTAACGCTTTTAGAGCTAAGTCATTGCCTCCTTGATGGTGTCCGCAGTTTCCTTCGTGGACCTAGGATAGAACGTACTCTGCTTCTTTCGGGGTGAGGCACTTGAGAAGGGGGGAGGATAAGCCACGCAGTATAGGTGACCGTCGTAGATAGTGTACCTCACCGCTGCCCTAACCAGTTTGGATGCTTTCTTGCGATTTGAGGCTGTAGCTCTAATTTGTAGATATTTCATGATGGGGGTGATCCAGGAGTCCTCCCTTTTGTCAAATTGATAAACGGCGTGTTTCATGATAGAGGGTTGGGAAAGCGTTTCTTGAATTACCGGCCTATTATTGCTGGGCTTTTGGTGCTGGCGAGTTCAGAGAGGAGGTCCGCCCTGGAATTCTGTTCTCTAGGAATGTGCACGACCTTGGTCTCTTCGAAGTCTTTTAATAGCTCTTGCACTTTCACTAGGTATTTCTGTAGGATGGATTCCTTGGCTTAATAGTCACCTCAGACTTGCGAGGTGGCGAGCTAAGAGTTGCTGCAGAGTGTGATCTTGGTTACTCCCATGTCTTTTGCCATTACTAGGCCGATGATGCATGCTTCGTATTCCGCTTGGTTGTTCGAGGTTGGGAACTCGAACTTTAAGGAATGCTCCAGGGTCAACCCTTCTAGGTTTTCCAGGATTACGCCGGCCCCGCTCCCCTTGGGGTTTGAGGAATCGGCAACGAAGATGGTCCAAGAGGTTTCTTGTGTTTCACCGGGGTCTGTTGTGAGTTCTGCTGTGAAATCGGACAAAGCTTGGGCCTTGATGGCGAGCCGTGGTTCGTACTGAATTCTGAACTCTGAGAGTTCTATTAACCAGGTTATCATCCTCCCAGCTAGGTCCGGCTTATGCAATACTTGGCAAATGGGCTAATCTATTCTCATTATTACGGGGTGGCATTGAAAATATTGTCGTAGCCTCCTCGCCGTGGTGATCAGGACGAAGACAAGCTTTTCAACTTTCCGATAACGGAGTTCGGGCCCTTGAAGGACCTTGCTCACGAAGTAGGCCGGACTCTGTCCTTTTTCTGTCTCTTGGATTAGCACATAGCTGACTGCTTCCTTATGGACTGAGAGGTATAAGTAAAGCGTTTCACCGGGGTCCGATCTTGTTAAGATAGGAGGGGAGGAAAGTAATTTATTCAAGGATAGGAAGGCGTCTTCGCATTCTGCGGTCCATTCAAAACTTTTGCCCTTTTTTAAGAGCTTAAAAAGGGAAAGAGATTTGTAGGCTGCTTTGGCGAGGAACCTTGTAAGAGCTACAATGCGGCCTGTAAACTGTTGGACCTCCTTGACATTTTGGGGACTGCGCATGTTTAGAACGGCCTGGCACTTATCAAGGTTGGTTTCGATCCCACGATGGGTTAACATGAAACCCAAAAAAATTTTGGCCTGGACTCCGAAGGCACATTTCTCGGGGTTCAGCCTCATGTTGTACTTTCTAACTTAGTCAAAAACTTCCACCATGTCTGTGACATGCGATCCGCCCTGTGGGGTTTTTACTATCATGTCGTCTATGTATACCTCTAACATTTTTCCCACCTGGTCTTTGAAGACTTTGTTCATCATCCTCTGGTAGGTGGCTCCTACGTTCTTCAGGCCAAAAAGCATGACCTTATAGCAGTAGCTCACCCTGTCATTGATGAAGGCGATTTTATCTTCGTCTACAGGACACATGGGAATTTGGTTGTACCCAGAATACGCATTTATGAATGACAACCATTTAAAACCTAAGGAGCTATCCACCAGCTTATCCACATTGGGGAGTGGGTAAGGATCCTTAGGACAGACCTTATTGAGGTCAGTGTAATCTATGCACATCCTCCACTTCCCATTTGATTTCTTAACCAGGACGACGTTGGGTAGCCAGGTGGTATAGGAGATTTCCTAGATGAAGTTGCCGCCTAGTAACTCTTTAACCTGCTCCTCGATGACTTGTTGCCTTTCTGGGCCGACTTTCTTCTTCTTCTGAGCAACGAGCTTCGCATCTTTTTGGATGGAAAGGCGGTGACAGATGAAGTTTGGGTCGAGCCCTGGCATATCAGACGTTGTCCAAGTGAATAGGTCTTTGTTTTTGGACAAAAGCTCTATCAGCTGTTGTTTTTCGTCTTCTTGCAAATGCTCCCCAATCTTGGTGACCTATTCCAGCTTGGTTCCAAGTTGTAGAGGCTGTAGCTCACCTTCTGGTTAAGGTCTGGTGCCACAGAGTTCTTCTTTAACATCCAGCTCGGTCATCAGTATGTTGACTTGATCTAGGACCGGGCTAAGAGTGGTGGAAATCTCCCTCCTGGGCGCTCTGTAGACTCTTAAGCTCTCGTTATAACATTTCCTAGCAGCAACTTGGTCGCCTTTCACAGTGACGACCTCATTGTGCTTGTTTGGAAATTTCATTACGAGGTGGGCTGTGGACACAATGGCACCAAGAGTGTTTAGGGAGAGGCGGCCTAGGATGATGTTGTAGGCCGAAGGACAGTCTACGACCAAAAATCTCACTTTGATTGTCTTAAAAAGTTTGGTAGTGCCCAAGGTCAGATGAGTCTCGTAGTATCCTACTGGGGTGATCTTCTCACCCGTGAAACCTGTTAACTCCCCGTCATATGGGGTTAGGTTTGAGAGTGGGAGTTCCAGCTTTTGGTAGAGATCCAGAAACATGATATCTGCCGAGCTCCTTTGATCTATAAAAATTCGGCGGACTTCGGCGTTGGAAATTATTTCTGAGATAACGAGAGGGTCGTCGTGGTCCGGGATTATTCCGGCGTAGTCTTCGTCCGAAAAGGTGATGGGCGGGGTCTTTCCTTCCTCTACCCGAGGTTTCTGCTTGGGGTGACAAACGCTGAAGACCGCCATCCTTAGAGCTTTTTTCCTTGCTCCGTTTGATGGCCCTCCCCCAGCGAATCCCCCCACTATGGTGTGGATTGTCCTGCTTGGTTCAAGACGTCGGTCATCCTCGCCACTAGGCGGGGTTTCTCTTTCTCTATTTTTCCTACCGTTGTCGTTCCGGTGGGGTGGGGTCCTAGATCTTCTTCTGAGGCTTCGGGACCTCCTTCTATGGCGAGGAGATAGGCTCTGGCATTTGTCACCTCTACTTCTTCTATGGTGATCATCACCTTGGGCGCGGATGATGTATTGTTGTAATCGTCCAGCCTTGATCAAGAACTCAATGGCGTCGCGTAGCTAGTAGCAGTCTTCCGTGTCGTGGCCATAACCTTTGTGCCATGCGCAGTGTTTAGAGTGGTCTTTCTGTTTGCTCTTCTTGATGGGTGGAGGCCTCCGAATGTTCTGGAACTCGGTCTGCATTACCTCCCTCAGGATCGTTTCTCGGGGGGTGTTCAGAGGGGTGTAGTCGGACTATCGCCTCCGTGGTGGACTGCCTTTGGGACGCCAAGACCGTGAAGAATCTTGGTTAGGTTTCTGACGACGGAGGTTGTCTTTATCTCATCTTCTCTGGTATTCTGTTGCTTCCTCAAGGTTGACGTACTTTTGGGATCGTCTTTGGAACTCCTCTAGGTTTTCTAGCTTCTTTTTTACCAGGGACGCAAAAAATTCAGAGCCTACGCGGAGGCCACTCCTGGCGTAATAAAGGCCTATCCTATCATCAAAGTTTTCCACATTGGTATACGCCGCCATGAACCTTCTTACGTAATCACGGAAGGGCTCGTCCCGTCCCCGCTGGACTTTGGCAAGAGACTCGATGGACTTGGGTTGTTCCTTGATGGTGGTGTACTGGAGCAGGAAACGTTGCTCCAAATTTGCCCAGTCTACCACGGACCTCCGTGGTAAGCAGGAAAACCCACTTAATAGCTCCTTTTTTTTAGAGATAGGGGGAAGGCGCGGCATAGCAACTCCATGGATCCTCCATGAAAGCACATAGATTGCTCAAATGCGTTCACGTGCTCTTGGGGATCCGTGGTTCAGTCATAGATCTCTAGGTTCGCTGGGAACTTAAAGTTTTTAGGCATGCGGTACTCCATGAGCCGGTCGGAGAAGGGGTGTTCTTGGATGTCGTGGTTCAGATTATTGTTCCCGATGTTGGACACCATGGCGTCAACATGGGGCCTTCTCTGATTATCGTCAACGCTGCGTCCCCCCTTGTGGTGGTTTGGTTTAGGCCGATTTTCATGTATAACCCGTTGCATATTTTCAGCCTTTGGTATTGCTCGTTTAGCATGTCCATATGTTACTGTAGTATGTCCTGGAACTTTCGTTGGGACATACAAGATTGATTCTCATGCTCGGAATGAGCTGCTCGGTTGCCAAGTTCATCGTGCGACATTCCTAGGCACTGAGTTGCTGGGACTCTGCGCTTTTGGATGTTTGGGTTGTCCCCTAGGCCCGAGATTCCCAATCTGTCTCTCACAGAGATCCTGCGTGATGGGTTGGGACTATCATCGGAGATTGAAGTGGAGTGCCCCTCATGCAGGGGTTCTGCGTTGAGTGGCTGGTTTCTCGTGGCAGAGGCTTCCAAATCAAGTGGTGGGATTCTTTGCCGTTGGTTAGCAGAGATTTGTGCAATGTCTCTCTTCGAATTTTGCCTTGTGTTTACCATGATGGAGTGGGGTTAGAAGTTTATCTTCCCCACAGTCGGTGCCAATGTTTTGATGTGGAACCGGAAAGTGCTTGAGAAGACACGCGTATGGTGGTTTCCTCCTTCTGCTGCTTTTGCCCGGTGATCCGAGGGGGGTTGGGTACCTGCAAAGGGACTCCAACGCTCAAGTCAAACAGGGAATAGGAGAGATCTTTTACTATTTCAATATAAATCTGCCTCTGGATAGAATAACTTAGTCTGATACTTATAGAGCAAGCACATGGTCCCTTCATGATCAGAGTGAGGTACAGGTACGTCGAGATCGTGGCCTGATGGGGAGGTGTCTTTGCTCCACGTTCGTTCAGGCGGAGCCCTGGCGGTGGGCGTCTCCCTCCCACAATCGTCCAAACAGATCCCTAAAGTTTAGGAATGTTGCGTTAATGGCCACCTGTTGTAGTAGACAGCTATGGTCCCCACACCCTAGGGTTATGAGTGGCAGGTGTCAGGTCCTGCGCAGACCTAAAGGATGTGGTTGTGGGGTTTTATCGGATATTCGGAAGGCCTAACCATGGTTCGCAGCGGCGGGGTCCCGTAATTCTCACGATGGGTGAGCTTTCTCCTACAGGACCTGGACTACGGTTTAGAACAAGTATCGTGTTTACTCACGATACTCTACATATTCAAAGGGTTTTTCATATTATATAATAACACAGTATCATATTTTACATTTTATGTTGCCTCTAGCTATTGGATCACACAATATACCTTAATTATTCAGGTATTAATCTTTAGTTGGCTGTCAAGTGGATTGGCTCGGCTCATTTAAACCCATTTGAGACAGGTTGTTGATTAAACAGGCCGAGCCAAAATGAATTGCCTTTAAATAGGTTACAAAAAATACAACTCGACTTGCTTTGCATTAATTCGTGGGTTAAATGGACAGCTCATGAAACTTTTTTTTCACTTGTTTTCAAACTCGTCTCACATAACTTGCGAACTAAAACGGGCATAGCTTGTGAAGTCAATTTTTTTTTTCACTTGTATTTTAAAATTAAAGTGCCATTTTTTTAGAAGACAAATAAAATTTAAAAACTTTTAAACTCAATCTCAATTACATAGACGGACAACTACAATAATTTACTAACAATTAAATATAGTGACGGACAAATAGAAATTAATTTATTCATGTAAAAATAATTGTAAAAATAATTAAAAGAATATATGTGCTGCTCATGAGTTAAACAGATTGATCTGCTTAACTCACATGTGAATTTGTCTCATTTTTTTTAAGTTAATAATTTTGTAACCAGACTCGCATAAATTATGTGATTAAACAACTAACTTTACGAGATTCACCTATTTTGACAAACTTACTTGAGTTCGAGATTAGGGAGCACCCTTTGAGGTCGTTCAAGAAGAGAATTAATCTCAGGCGTAATGGTATTTTTGACAGCAAGCCTATCTATCATCAAGTCATTGGCATTTGTTGGTTGTCAGGCTAGGATTATTTATGAGTAAATTATTATGGTTCTGAACATATATTTCCACTTCCATTTTGATCCCTCGGAACTATTTGTACTCACTTTTATTCCAATCATTTTAGATTTTTTCATTTTGGTCTCTCATAAATGTACTTATTTCATTTTGGTCCTTTTGGAATTATATTTATTCATTTTGGTGCTCTATATATGTACTTGCCTTCATTTTGGTCCATCTGTCCACTTGCATAGATTAAGTTGGTGACATGGACTAAGGAACACAAAACAAAGTGAGTACATCTTTAAGGAACACAAAACAAAGTGAGTACATCTTTAAGGAACCCAAATGGAAATGAGTACACCGTGAAAGATTAAAATGGAAAAATAAAAAATTGAGAGATCAAAATGAAAGTGAATACATATATGAAAGACCAAAATAAAATAAATTAGCTTTGAAGAACCAAACTAAAAAGCGAATATATTTGTGAGGCATCAAAATATGTAGTATTTTAAATATAATAAATGTATTTATGTAGCATAAGATATACTTAGTGTTGACTTATTATATGCATCATGAATCAATATGATTATGTTAAAGATATATTCCAATCTTTCGCTATATAATTTTACTTATATATATTAGGATTTAGATCCTGCAAAAGTTCGGATGTATTTTAGATAGTAAAGTGTATAATTGATAACAGTTGAGAAATTTATATTATATATATACAAACATGTGAATAATAATAGATCATAAATATGTGAAGATTTATTCCTTTAATTTTTTCATTAATAATTACCACTTTCGCCTTGTTATCTAAAGTGTACATCTCTCTACATCTCTCTTTTTCATTAACATTGTATGAAAAAGAGTGGAGCCCAAAATATCGTGAATATCTAAACCAAATGAACTTTAAAGAGAAAACCAAGTTATAAAGTCTTTACTTTATCCATTCTTAAAAGTTATGGATTTAAAAAGTAATACCAAAGTGAGTCGATGTTACATATTAACCCAAAACCTTTAACACATTAAGTTAATAGGTTTATCCACTTATAAAATCCTCACTTTATCCATTTTTTAACAATGTGAGACTTATTTTACCTACATATACACTTGGAACTCATTTGAATTCCTAATAATATCTTTCTTAAGTGTGAGTCCACACACAAAGACACCACACAAAGGACGATCACCTTACCAAAGCTAGCCTTTTTCTTCAATGGCAGGGGCAAGTGGCAACTATGAGAACACTAACAAGTGTGACAAAGTATTCGCCCAAATTGAACCAACGACCTTGATACCACTTATTAGAAAGAAGGAAGAACAATGGACATAAAGTAAAACACCAAAGTGGGTTAACGTCGCGTCTTAACCTAAAACTTTAATATATTAAGTTTATTGGTTCATCCACTTATAAAGTCCTCACTTTCTCCATTTCTAAATAATGTGAGACTTTTTTTTCTTGCATATACACTTGGAACTCACTTGAACTCCCAATAGTTTGAAGTTTTAGAGAGAATGAGATGGAATGCAAATGTATGGAAAAAAATGGAGAAAAAAAAAGTTTTCCCCATGTTTGGATGATAAATGAAAATAGAAGGAAAATAAGGGTGAGACTATTGACACTCTTATTTGTCTATTTACTTCCCCTTATAATTACTTTTATTTTATATGTCCTTAATTATCATTTTATTCATTCAAAACTTTTTTTGTTTGATTCTTTATTCATTCAGATTTTTTTTAATTGATTCTCACAGTTTTTATATCATTATTCACTCATAATTAATATTAGTTCTAACTTCTTTAATAATGATATTTAAAAAAATGATCATATCATTTTCCATAAAATTAAGAAAATAATCACTATTCATACAAACTTATTCATATAATTAATTTTATTGTATTTTTTTAAAAACTGAACTTTTCAAAGATTTTTATTTTCCTTATTATAATAAAATATATTTTAAAACTTTTGTTATCAACATTCAGCTTGACTTAATTTCGTAAGTTTTTATATCTTTTTTGGTTAGATGACATGCTACAGACATTTCAAAATAATTAGGGTTGTTGGTCTTTAAAAGAAAATACATACATAAATTGTTATTTAATATACGTTGTGAATAAATATAACTTTTATTTTTTTTATTTCTTTTGGTACTACTATAGATTAGAACACAGTAAACAACTGAATTACTAATTTAGTCATTAAAAATCCACTTGATATCAATTTGGTCTTTTAAAGATTTTAACATCAAATAAGTACTTTAAAGATTTAATATGACATTAAAATAGTCCTTTCATCAAGCTCTATGTGACTATGTGACATTAAAAAAGATTATTTTGATTGCATTTTTCATCTTTGAAGGCCTAATTTTATATCAATATTTTTAGAGAACCACATTGATGTTAAATGAATCTTTGAGGAACCAAATTAGTATTTTAGTATAAATAAAACCTCAAAGCCAATAGTTAGAGAGAGAAGAGAATTGGAGTTCTAGGTATAACTTTGACAATTGAAACTCAAAGAGGCAGTTCAGGGAATTAAATTTAAAAAATAATTAAAGAGGAGTGTGGATAATGAGTGTGCCAATAGCCGTATCTCAAACGAAATTATAACTAAATTTTTAATGTAACTCTGGTAAACATTTTTAAAATAATAATAATAATAATAATAATATTTTATATAAAAAAAATACTATTTACATACACACAACTAGCTTTGTCCTTTCTATTTGCCATCAACGTTGCTTCGTTTTCGGTTACTGGCTATTTATGATTTGTTACAGGCCATTAAAGTTTCAACAGAACAAAACTGATGTATGAGTCATGACTTAACAAAATTCAAAGACTAATGCCTGCCCCCACCTCCTCATCTGGTTTTGCTGTCAAATGCAGTGTTCAACATAGTATAATAAGAGAGATGGCTATTAGATTAGGTAGATACAAATATTACAATTTTTTCTAATATAAAAGTTTGACAAAGTTGGGAAGGCCGAACGTGAAATTAACATAAATCAGAAGAAATTTATATTCCTTGAAAAGAATTGGTGCTCCTAAAGCATTATAAGTGTATCCAGCCTGATGGTAAACGATTCTACGGAATAAGAAACAAAATACTGTTCAGCAAATAAGTCCCCAAGCTTGATACATCATTTCATCATTTATGAAGGGACGCAAAGACCACATTTGGCAGTAGCTTTCCAGTTCTTCTGATGGCAACTTGAGATCTAAAGCAGAAACGATTCTTTCCTGCAATAACAAGGAAGATTTAAAGGGTTCCCCTTTTGACTATGATTGTAAGCTCACAAATAGATCATTACCTGCATCAAATAGTCTTGCTTGACCATACTGTACAGGATAGCCATCAGGGCAGCTAAATGTGTGACATCAGTATTTTGAGAATGAGACAAAGCAGCATTTTCTTCCTGAATGAGATGTAATTGCTGTTCTTAAGTGAGCTAGAATTCCATAATTTCCATTATCACATTTATATCAAGAACATGTAAATGATGCATGAATCTAGTGAGGATGTATAACTTCCTGACAAAGCAGAAAAAAAGGGCAATGGCCTTGCTTTACATATGATTATATGAATCTCATCCCACAGTTATTATGTCTAGCTTTTCACTTTCTTTGTGGGACTTCAGGGTGAAGACCATAGTTCAGAAAACCAGAGCAAACCGAACCAGCTGATTCAACTGGTCCGATCACAAAAACCGGTGATGTTACATTAAACCGGTTGACCCCAGTTGACTACATTATACGGTTCAATTTTTTATTTTCAGGCTCTGGAGAAAAGGTGCCACTTCCAAGCCTTTAAAAATTATTAATTATTAAACAAATAAAACAGAGGCCCAGGCCCAGGCGGACAGCCATCATATGAACTGTGGCCCACGTATGAAGCAGACAAGCTATACATTGAGTTGATCTATGGCTTTTGGTTTTTATAACAGCCGTATACATGAGAGCTTTGTGAGCCCACGACGTGGGACTTTTTAGCTCTCCTTTATAGTGCTGTACAGTGTCAAAGTGTGAACATTGAAGTTCACACTAATTGTGATTTGCACTCTTCCAATGTTACTCACTATATATATATATATATATTATATAAAGTTATTGTTGAAAGAGAAAAAAGAGAGAGACATATGAAGAAATCGTGTGTTTCAACTACACAACGAATGCAGAATATATACTCAATAGGTAATATATAATTACACAATTTACATGATGTGAGATTAATAGTTGTACTACTAATTACATCTAATTACATATGTTTCCAACACTCCCCCTCAAGTTGGAGCATATAAATCATATGTACCAAGTTTGTTACACAAATAACTTATTCGTGGACTTCTCAAGGACTTGGTGAAGACATCTGCTAGCTGATCATTTCAATTGACAAAGTTTGGGGTTATGTCTCCTGATAGAATCTTTTCCCTGATGAAATGACAGTTGACCTCAATATGTTTGGTCTTTTCATGGAACACTGGATTGGAAGCTATATGCAAAGCAACTTGATTGTCACATATGAGTGTCATTTTCATAACCTTACCAAATTGAAGTTCTTTGAGGAGTTGTTTCAACCAAATGAGTTCACAAGTGATTGAGGCTGTTGATATTGTTTAATTACGTTGTTGATATTGTTTGATATAGTTTTGATATAGTTAGATATAGTTGTTAATAGTCAATCCCTAAAATCAAGGGATTTTGTATTTAATTATTGTAATCTATCATTCTTTAAATAGAGGAGGCAGAACATTATTCTCAAGCCATTCAGCTATCATAACTTGGTATCAGAGCTAGGGTTCGATCCGGTCAAGAACCAGCTCTCCGGCGATCTCTCGGCCACTGTCTCCGGCCACCGTCACCGGCCACTGTCTCTGATCACCAAAGTAAGGTGACCGGACAACTCAAAAAGGGTCGGCGACCAGTTTCCAAGAAGACCCACCGCCGTTCTCCGATCCACGCGCCGCCATGCGCCGCCACTGTCCGAGGGTCTCCGAGCGCGTGAGCACCACGCGCCGCCTTCCAGGAGTCGTTTCGTCGGCGCGTCTTCTTCGTTGTGCTCGCCGGCGTCCTCTGGCCTACTTTTGACCATCAAAGTCCAGTTTCAAGCACTTTCAATTTTCTCCTTCTCACCATGTCCGATTCAACCACTGGCTCTTCCAAAGGTTCCTACGTCAATTCTGGTGCTGGTTCTGGGTCTACAAGGAAAGGTCTCATCTCTTTTGCCTTCTCTGGAAGTCCCATTATCACATCGAAAAAACTCAATGGTAAGAATTTTATGGATTGGTATAATGCAGTTGAAGTTTGGTTTTTAGGTCAAGGGCTTTATGAACATCTCACCACGAAAGAAGCAGAGATTGATGAGAAGATTCGTGATGAATGGAAAAGGGCCGATTATCAGTTGGTCTCTCTTTTATGGCAGTCTATTGATCCGAAGTTGATGGTACACTTTCGCCCATACAAAACTTGTTATGAAATATGGAAGAAAGCTCAAAATGTCTATTTCATTTCAAGTCTATTTTCGACAAGTCTATTTCGACAATCCAAGATTTTTGAAGATCTTGACACCGACAGAATTCGGACAAGGTCCAAATACTTTTGAAGACATGTTTCTAACATTTTGATCCCGTCGGATTTAATTAATAAGACTACATGTAAGCATATGCTAATGGTGAGTTGAATCCGACACCTTCAGAGCATTTTCCCGACAACATCAATCGGTAGTTCGACAAAACCCAAAATACCTCAAGACTGGATGAAGATGACTCTCAATTTTTGAATCAGAGGCCTATTCCGACCAAGACCATCTTTCCGACAGAAGACCATCTATTTAAAATATGGGAGAAGTCCTCAGGTTCGACAAAGCGATGGATGTTCTGTTAGCAAAGAATCAGTTAAGAACAATATGGTTCTCCTTTTCCCTAAATCTTGTTGGACGATTCTATAAATCAAAATGAAGATGTTTATATTCATCGAAATATACCTTTTAAAACAATGCCAAAGTCCGTCGAAATAGGATCTTTTAAGACAATGTCATATCCATCGAATTTGGACTTCTATCCAAATACGTCGAATTTAATCTTCTTACTATTTGGTACCATGTTAAAATCCGTCGAATTGAATCTTTTAATTATTAAGTACCAAGTTAAAATTTGTCGAGTGAGGATGCTAGTATCAGTTAAGTGAAAATGTCAATATTCGTCGAGTGAGGATGCTCGTATGCATTGAGTTAGAATGTCAATTTCGTCAGTGGGGATACCAATGTTCGTCGAATTATGGTGCTAACGACCGTCGAGTAAGAATTCTGATTTCATAGAAAAACTTCTCTAATGTCAAAATCAATCGAATTTGATCTTGACCATATAGTATTTCGTCGATTCGACAATTGGAAGATTTCTTCAACGTTAACACCGTCAGACAATTAGGATTACGGTGACCTTTTAAGTTCATTCGACAATTTTGATCTTCGTTCGACGAGAATTCCCATCCAAGCGAACTTGATATTTAGCCATTCTTGGAAAATAACGTTCTCCCATTTTACATCATTACATCGGGTTGATTTTCGTCGAAAATTACCCTTGAAACTCAGCCATGCGGTAGCTTGGAGGAGGTTCTACATGATTCTTGAACAATCCAAAAGCCTTGAAAGTCAAGTGGATGACGTAAGCCATGTGGAATAGCGGGTGCACTCGAGAGAATGACGTAAGCATCATTAGTGGTGGAACATTCAAGAGCTTGTGACAAGGCTTGGATTAGCCAATGGAAGACAAGCTTGGTGATCAAGTTTTAATCTTGACCCTTGGTGAATTCTAAGGCTTGGATGAAGTCTTGGAGAGTCAAACAAAGTGGCTTCTTTCCATTTAGCTTCTACAAATTCACCACTTAGTGAAATCCTACAATTAGCTATTTCATTTTATATTCATTTTTCCTCTCAAATGCATTTACGGCCATGCATTTGAATAAAAACCAATTTACCTAATTTAAATATATTTGGCCACGGTTTTCGGCACTTGGAGAGCTTTCTCCAAGGTTCTTGAACCCTCATGTGGACCCCTACATGACCAAGCCATGTGCACTTGAATTATTAGACTTTTGTTCAAGTAAATCCATTCATTTGGCCTTGGACTTCTACGTTAGAAAAGCAACAATGACTCTCTCCATTTCATCCTCACAAATTCACCTTCTCTCACCCAAAGACTTCACTCCATTTTCTCTCAAAATGGTTTACGTATGCATAGTCAAAGTCTTCATTTTTTCTCCAAAATTCTCCAAATAGTAAATGCTCTCAAATTTCCTCCTTCTTTTCTTCTCCAACCTCACGGCCTTCCACCCTCTTTCCATCAATCACTCTTCTATAATTCTAAACTACCTTATTTCTTGCTTTCCTACTTCATTTCAAGACATTTTGTAGTTAAAACCTAAACCTAAATCATCTATTTTTTTATCTTGTTCTTCAAAGCTCAAGTTTGAAGCCTTGAAGGTAGGATTCTTTAATCTTTATGTTTCTCTTCATTTCAAAGTTCTAATCATGATTTTAATCCATGATTATTTTAGTTTAGAGCCTTAGGTATTAATATTGTATGTTTTCTTTGTTTTTTTAAGAAGCTCTTGGTGGAGAAAATTTGATTGAAGGAGACATACAAGGAACTTGGAGGTTCTTCAAGAGGTAAGAGGAGATTACTCATCAACCATGTGTTGGTGGTGAGGAATGTTTGTGTTGTGATGAAGAAATCCATAAGGATTCATTCACACGATTGTTTATTGTTTTTCCTAATTGAGATTGATTATATGTGCAAGCATGTCTAATATTGTTTATTGTTTTTCCTAATTGAGATTGATTATATGTGTAAGCATGTCTAATAGCTTTAATGGGTTGTATGTGTTTTATGATCGCTTTAAAATATGGTATGTGTTCATAGATGCATGATAAATATTGTAACATGTAAATAACATACAAGAATTTGCATGAGTGTTCCAAAGAACACAAATCCAAGCTCACGGCCTCAAGGCAAAGAAGAGAACCAAAATGTTCTCATTATTTTTCTAAAGTGAAATTTAATTAACTTAGAAAAATTAATAAGATATAGATTTGTTTAGATCAAGGAAAAATGAAATTAGAGATTAAATGGCATAAATATAGATTTCGGCCAACATGCCAAAGCCAAGCAATGATGATTTCTAAAATTATTTCCAAACCATTATCTAAAACAATGATTTAATGAATTTAGATAATACAATAAATTGACATTTATTTAGAAGATCAAAAAATAAATAAATAAATAAATTTATGTGATTTATAAATGATTATAAAAAACGACGGAATTGTGAAAATGCGATAAAATTTCTACGCGATTGACCCATACTGTATATCTTTGTTGTCGGGAAAATGTGAACCGTCTGAGGTTTTGAAACAATATTTGTCGGTGGGACTTCTTGTATATTTTGCCATGAGGGCAAGCCATGAGGGCAAATTTTTATATGCTATGAGGGCATTTGCGTAAATACGCATATTTTATACCATTGAGGGTATTTTGGTAATTTCTTATTTTTGATCATGCATTGAGTTAATGCCAATTTGGTGGATTGATTGATGAGGTGAATCACATCGTATTGTCGGTGCGATAAGCGTAGTGTGGTTCAATTTTGAATGAACTTGGAGGCATTGGTGTGCATTACTCATATGTGGTCGGGGGGTAGCTCATGGGCGTGTGCGTGGTAACACGCTAGTGTTACTCGACAAACACTATATTTAATCGAGATTTGAGAGGACTATTTTCTTGCGCACTAGTTACACGATGTTGTTTGTGTACTACGCCATGGTGTTTTAGTGGGCTATAGACACATGAAAGTGTTGACAGTCTGATCTGATAGCAATCACAACGATCAGTTATAGACACAAAGTATTGACAGTGATAATAGGCTGGTCGGGGTAGCCAAGCTATAGACACGAAAGTCTTGACGGTCAATAGGCTGGTCGGGGTAGTCAAGCTATAGACACAAATGGTGGACAGTCTATATGGCATGGTAGGCGGTATTATTAGAACTTTCGGATCATTCTCTCGATATTGATGTGTGTGTTGTAGGCTCCATGGAGTAGGATCGTGTCATATTGCATATGTCTATATGTGGTATATTATTATTGTTTATTGGTGATCTTTTATCTGTGATCTTTTATTTGTGATATTATATGTTGTTATTGTATCTAATCTTTATTTTATATTATTATGGTTTCTTGTTATGGCATTTTATATGGTATGAATTATTATATCTATCGATAATGTTATTCTTTGTTTATTTAATTACAATATATGCTTATTAGAATTAATTGTAAATTGATAACATGACCAAATTTGTGATATCTATGTGTATGGAATGACCTTGTCATTGAATCATTCTTTATTCTGTCTTGGTATTGGTGAAAGGAGATCTCACCTCTTTCTTGTATTACTTGTTGTGTTTGTATTCGTTAAATTTATATAGTAGGCGGAGCACATTCTTAAACCTATGGGAGACAATATTACGAAGACGGTGACGGCGTCAAGGAGTGGTCTTCCAGACTTCAACAGGGATGCGATTGGTGAAGAAGCGGGACATGTAGGTTGGGTTTTCTCGTTAGTGTTGTTCTGGTCTATTATTAGTAGAAACCTTCATTGGGTTTGCTCTTTTTCTCAGAATCTGTAAATGTTATGTTTCAAATTGTTGTTGAATATTTTGTGGTATATGTAATATGTGTATAAATCAATTCAATATAATTTCTGTTTTACTTATAATTTTTGGTAAGTTTATATTTCAGCAAAAAGAAATTTTAAACTTTAACTTTTAGAATTCAAAGCTTTTATAAAATGATTTAATTTGGTTTTATGTTTTAAATAAAACATAAAACCAAATTAAATCATTTTATAAAAGCTTTGAATTCTAAAAGTTAAAGTTTAAAATTTCTTTTTTTTTGCAGTAAATATAAACTTACCAAAATTATAAGTAAAATGAAATTATATTGAATTGATTTATACACATATTACATATACCACAAAATATTCAACAACAATTTGAAACATAACATTTACAGACTTCGAGAAACAAAAGAGGCAAACCCAATGAAGGTTTCTACTAATAGCACTGTAACACTAACGAAAAACCCAACCTACATGTCCCTTCTTCACCAATCGCATCTGTTGAAGTCTGAAGACCACTCCTACGCCACCGCCTCTTCAATATTGTCTCCCATAGGTTTAAGAATGTGCTCACCTACTATATAAATTTAACGAATACAAACACAACAAGTAATACAAGAAAGAGGTAAGATCCCCTTTCACCAATACCAAGATCTGATGCAAAGAATGATTCAATGACAAGGTCATTCCATACACATAGATATCACAAATTTAGTCATGTTATCAATTTACAATTAATTCTAATAAGCATATATTGTAATTAAATAAACAAAAATAACATTATCGGATAGATATAACAATTCATACCATATAAAATGCCATAACAAGAAACCATAATAATATAAAATAAAGATTAAATACAATAACAACATATAATATCACAAATAAAAGATCACCAATAAACAATAATAATGTACCACATATCGACATATGCAATATGACACGATCCTACTCCATGGAGCTACAACACACACATCAATATCAGAGAGAATGATCTGAAAGTTCTAATAATATCTTGCCAAATTATCTGTGATCGTCCACCCTTTGTGTCTATAGAACTACCCCGACTGCCTATTGACTGTCAAGACTTTGTGTCTATAGCTTGGCTACCCCGACCACTATTGACTGTCGGCACTTTGTCTATAACTGATCGTTGTGATTGCTATCAGCACTGTCAACACTTTGTGTCTATAAACCCACTAAAACACCATGGCGTAGTACACAAATCACAACATTGTGTAACTACAAAGGCAAGTAAAAATAGTCCTCTCAAATCTCGATTAAGTATAGTCTTGTCGAAACTACTGTGTATTACGCGTACACGGCCAATGAGCTATCCCCTGACCACATATGGAGTAATGCACACCAATGCCTCCAAGTTCATTCAAAATTGAACCACACTACGCTTATCTTGCACCGACAATACGATGTGATTCACCTCATCAATCAATCCACCAAATTGGCATTAACTCAATGCATGATCAAAAATAAGAAATTACCAAAATACCCTCAATGGTATAAAATATGCGTATTTATGCAAATGCCCTCATAGCATATAAAAATTTGCCTCATGGCTTGCCCTCATGGCAAAATATACAAGAAAGTCCCACCTGACAAATATCTTGTTTCAAAACCTCAGACGGTTCACATTTTTCCGACAAAGAAAGATATACAAAATGGGTCAATCGCATGAAATTTTATCGCATTTTCACAATTCCGTCGTTTTTTTATAATCATTTATAAATCACATAAATTTATTTATTTATTTATTTATTTTTTTATCTTCTAAATAAATGTCAAATTTATTGTATTATCTAAATTCATTAAATTATTGTTTTAGATAATGGTTTGGAAATAATTTTAGAAATCATCATTGCTTGGCTTTGGCATGTTGGCCGAAATCTATATTTATGCCATTTGATCTCTAATTTCATTTTTCGTTGATCTAAACAAATCTATATCTTATTAATTTTCCTAAGTTAATTAAATTTCACTTGAGAAAAATAATGAGAACATTTTGGTTCTCTTCTTTGGTTCTCTTCTTTGCCTTGAGGCCGTGAGCTTGGATTTGTGTTCTTTGGAACACTCATGCAAATTCTTGTATGTTATTTACATGCTACAATGTTTATCATGCATCTATGAACACATACCATATTTTAAAGCGATCATAAAACACATACAAACCATTAAAGCTATTAGACATGCTTACACATATAATCAATCTCAATTAGGAAAACAATAAACAATATTAGACATGCTTGCACATATAATCAATCTCAATTAGGAAAATAATAAACAATCAAGTGAATGAATCCTATGGATTTCTTCACCACAACACAAACATTCCTCACCACCAACACATGGTTGATGAGGTAATCTCCTCTTACCTCTTGAAGAACCTCCAAGTTCCTTGTATGTCTCCTTCAATCAAATTTTCTCCACCAAGAGCTTCTTAAAAAAAACAAAGAAAACATACAATATTAATACCTAAGGCTCTAAACTAAAATAATCATGGATTAAAATCATGATTAGAACTTTGAAATGAAGAGAAACATAAAGATTAAAGAATCCTACCTTCAAGGCTTCAAACTTGAGCTTTGAAGAACAAGATAAAAAATAGATGATTTAGGCTTAGGTTTTAACTACAAAATGTCTTGAAATGAAGTAGGAAAGCAGAAATAAGGTAGTTTAGAATTATAGAAGAGTGATTGATGGAAAGAGGGTGGAAGGCCGTGAGGTTGAGAAGAAAAGAAGGAGGAAATTTGAGAGCTTTTGCTATTTGGAGAATTTTGGAGAAAAAGAAGACTTTGACTATGCATGGCGTAAACCATTTTGAGAGAAAATGGAGTGAAGTCTTTGGCCGAAGAAGGTGAATTTGTGAGGATGAAATGGAGAGGAGTCATGTCTTTTTACGTAGATGTCCAAGGCCAAATGAATGGATTTACTTGAACAAAAGTCTAATAATTCAAGTGCACATGGCTTGGTCATGTAAGTCCACATGAGGGTTCAAGAACCTTGGAGAAAGCTCTCCAAGTCATGCTGAAAACCGTACAAATATATTTAAATAGGTAAATTGGCTTTTATTCAAATGCATGGTAGTAAATGCATTTGAAGAGGAAAAATGAATATAAAATGAAATAGCTAATTGTAGGATTTCACCAAGGGTGAATTCTTGTAGAAACTAAATGGAAAGAAGCCACTTTGTTTGACTCTCCAAGACTTCATCCAAGCCTTAAATTCACCAAGAGTCAAGATTAAAACTTGATCACCAAGCTTGTCTTCCATTGGCTAATCCAAGCCTTGTCACAAGCTCTTGAATGTTCCACCACTAATGATGCTTACGTCATTCTCTCGAGTGCACTGCTATTCCACATGGCTTACGTCATCCACTTGACTTTCAAGGCTTTTGGATTGTTCAAGAATCATGTAGAACCTCCTCCAAGTCACATGGCGGTGAGTTTCAAGGATAATTTTCGACGAAAATCAACCTGATGAGAATGATGTAAAATGGGAGAACGTTATTTTCCAAGAATGGCTAAATATCAAGTTCTCGTGATGGGAATTGTCAGTCAACGAATATCAAAATTGTCGAATGAACTTAAAAGGTCAACGAATCCTAATTCGGCTTTGACGGGTGTTAACGTTGAAGAAATCTTCCAATTGTCGAATCGACGAAATACTATATGGTCAAGATCAAATTGACTTGATTTTGACATTAGAGTTTTTTCTTGAAATCGAGAATTCTTACTCGACGGGCCGTTAGCACCATAATTCGACGAACATTGGTATCCCCACTTGACGAAATTGACATTCTAACTCAACAGACAAGAGCATCCTCACTCGACAGATATTGACATTTTCACTCGACGAATATTAACATTGTACTAAAAGATAAGATCAAATTCGACGGATATTAACATTCTCCTAAATGATCTGAAGATAAAATTCGACGATAAGTGTTTGTCCAACAATGAGCAACCTTCGACATAAAATAGTGTTCGACAACAAATAGTAGTACTATTTATGATCAGTTAGGTCGATTACATAGCAGTCATCTTCATTTTGATTTACAGAATCGTCCGACAAGATTGAGGGAAAAGGAGAACCAGATTGTTTTTATTGACTGATTCTCTGCTAACAGCAATGTCTAGCGTTTTGTTGAATCCGACGACATCTTCCATGTTTTTGAATAGATAGTCTTTGTCGAAATAGATGATCTTGGTCGAGATACATAGTCTTGGTCGGAAGAGGCCTCTGATTCAAAAATTGAGAGTCATCTTCATCCAGTCCTGAGGTATTTTGGGTTTTGTCGAACTACCGATTGATGTTGTCGGGAAAATGCTCTGAAGGTGTCGGATTCAACTCACCATTAGCATATGCTTACATGTAGTCTTATTAATTAAATCCGACGGGATCAAAATGTTAGAAACATGTCTTCAAAAGTATTTGGACCTTGTCCGAATTCTATCGGTGTCAAGATCTTCAAAAATCTTGGATTGTCGAATGAGTTACGTGAGATTGATCTTTTGGATCCCTGTAAGGCTTGAGAAAGACCGAGTCTATCGACAGGAGTATATTCACAAAACTGTCGAGCTTTGTTTGTCGGAATAGGCTTGAAATGAAGTCAATATCGACAAGAATCTATTCTCAAAAGAAATTGTCGAATTCGGTTTGTCGAAACAGGTTTTGAAATGAAAACCATTTGGGAAAATGTTGAGGAACTTCTGTCGGATTGGGATTTCCAGAATTTTGGTCGAATTAGAATCCCAAAATTTTGGTCGGTTGATTATTATGGCAAATTATACTATATCAGGTCAAAATAATATATAGCAATAACAGCTATGCATCATGCAACATATATTTATCAGTAAAATAGAATTATTTTACAGATAAATTCTAAAAATTAAGATATTCTTTTATGTGTTACTCAGATTCGAGTTAAGTAATATCCCCCGTCTCTAAATAATCAGACAAGAATTTTCCTACTGAAAATTATTATTTTCTTGACCAAGAGCAAATTACACAATAAATCACAAATAGTATCGGAATAATCAAATTATTTTTATAATGCACGAAAAACACGAGTAGTGTGATTACATCGGCTCTTGCAACATAGTCTAAAATTTGGGGTGTTACAACTCTCCCCTCTAAAATAAGTTTCGTCCTCGAAACTTGACACACTTAAAATAAAAATGGATACTACTCTCTTATCTTATCTTCTAATTTCCTATGTTGCTTCACCACGTATATTGTTCCAAACCACTGTAACCAATGCGCTTTCTTTTCCTCGAAGTTGCTTTGTCCTTTGATCTTCAATCTTGACTAGAAACGTCTCGTAGGTTGAATTTTCCTTCATTTGTACGATGTCCAACAGAGTATTCGATACTGTCTAATAAACTTCGGAGTGGGTTTCCTCGACTTAATCACTCGTCCATCTCTTGTCATAGGTGTCACACATGGAGGACGAGGCCGTGGGCGTGGTGGAAGAAGTGGTCGTGGTAGAGGTGATCGTCCTCAGTGCTCTTATTGCAAGCGCGTGGGTCATACCCAAGACAAGTGTTATTCTCTTCATGGTTTCCCAGAAAAGTCAGCTAATGTGACGCAGTCTGCTGATCAGAAAATTGAGGTTGTGTATGATACTCAGGACAGTCATAATCGAACAAATTTTCAATTGATGAATATAAGGAGTACCTTCGGCTTAAGGCGGCCAACAAGCCTCATCTTCGGAACTATAGCGCATTACGGTAATTCTACGGTTTATTTCTCTCATTCATCTCCTTTTGGTTCCTGGATTTTGGATTAAAGGTGCTTCGATCATATTCTTTGGTAACTCTTCTCTCTTTTCTACTTTATCTTCTACTAAAACACCACATCACATCACCCTTGCTAATGGCTCTAAAACTCAAGCCACTGGTATTGGTCATGCTTCACCTCTTCCCTCTCTGTCTTTAAATTCAGTCTTATTTGTACCTGGATGTCCTTTTAATTTAATTTCTATTAGTCAACTTACTCGATCTCTCAATTGTTCCATAACCTTCACTTCTACTTCCTTTTCTATCCAGGACCAGAGTACGGGGAAGACGATTGGAGCAGGATCTGAGTCACGCGGTCTCTACTACTTACAACCTCTATCCTCCACCATATGTCTTTGCCACACAGTCGCCTAGTCTTCTTCATCGTCGTTTTGGTCATCAGAGTTTGCATAAATTAAAGAAAATGGTCCCTCATCTCTCTAATTTACCGACTTTAGAGTGTGAGGCATGTCAGCTTGGAAAACATGTTCGGGCATCCTTTCCAAGCAAGGTTACAGTCGTCTTGAGTCTCCTTTTAGTCTTGTTCATTCGATGTTTGGGGTCCTAGTCGTACTTCTTCTTTCTTAGGATATAGATATTTTGTTACTTTTATCGATGATTTCTCTCGTTGTACTGGCTATTTTTAATGAAAGAACGTTCGAGTTATTCACTATTTTTCAAAATTTTTGTCTTGAAATATATAATCAATTTGGACAAACTATTCATATCTTACTTGAGTGATAATGCCAAAGAATATTTTTACGCCCTTTTAATTCTTTCATGGCATCACACGGTATAGTTCATCAATCGAGTTGTCCTCACACACCTCAACAAAATGGTGTGGTGAGCGCAAACATCGTCATATCATTGAAACAGCTCGTACTCTCATGTTACATTCTAATGTTCTGTTAAATTTTGGGGTGATCTTTGTTCTCACTGCGGGTTATTTAATAAATCGGATGCCTTCTTCTCGTCTCAATAACCGGGTTCCTCACTCTATTCTATATCCTCGGGCACCCCTTTTATATTGTCCCCCCTCGTGTTTTTGGTTCCACTGTTTGTCCACAATGTTGCTCCGTGTCTCGACAAACTTCTTTGCCGTGCCATTAAGTGTATCTTTCTTAGTTATTCTCGGGTTCAAAAGTACAGATGTTATTCTCCATCAACAAATCGTTCTTATATCTCTGCGGATGTTACTTTTTTCGAGGATACACCTTTTTTGCCTCACAAGTCTTGTCGGAGTCTGTTTCTCGGGTCTTACCTATTCTGTCTTCGATTCTCTCGTTTTAAGTCCACCCGTCCCACATGTACAAGAGGCGCCCTGTTGCTTCTAAGTACCCCATGGAGCCATTTCGTCTCACTTATCACCGTCGTTCTCATCCTACTACTCAGGAAGTTTTTGTTGTGGACACCGGTGACTCTCCTCCTGCTCCTCCGTCTTTGTCGATTCGGTCCAACTTTGAGCCTAGCAACGACCTTCCCATTGCACTTCGCAAAGGTAATCGTTCTTCTTGCAATCCTCATCCTGTTTATAATTTTCTAAGTTATCATCGTTTATCTTCCAACCATTATGCCTTTGTATACGCTTTGTCGTCCATTTCTATTCCTAAAATTCAGGAAGCACTTATCCCATCCAGGATGGCGACAGGCTATGATTGATGAGATGACAGCATTGGAATCTAACCACACTTGGGCTCTTGTTCCTTCTTCTCCGGAAAGTCTACTATTGGTTGTCGTTGGGTTTTTCTTGTTAAGGTTGGTCCCGATGGGACAGTGGATCGCTTGAAGGCTCGTCTTGTGGCCAAAGGATATACTCGGTTTATGGTCTTGACTATGGTGATACATTCTCTCCTGTTGCTAAAATGGCATCTGTTCGTCTCTTTTTATCCATGGTTTGCTATCTCTTCTTGGCCTTTATATCGATTGGATATTAAAAATGCTTTTTACATGGTGAGTTGGAGGAGGAGATTTATATGGAGCAACCACACAGGTTTATTGCTCGGGGGAGTCGGTCTTGTTTGCCAACTTCGGAAGTCATTGTATGGGTTGAAACAGTCACCTAGAGCTTGGTTTGGGAGGTTTAGTAAGGTCATACAACAGTTTGGCATGATTCGTAATGAGGTTGATCACTCTGTGTTCTATAAACATTCACCGTGTAATAAAGTCATTTATCTTGTGGTCTATGTGGATGATATTGTAATTACAGGTGATGATCATGAAGGGATCACTAGACTAAAGCAACATCATTTCGACATTTCCAAACCAAAGATTTGGGCAGGTTGTTATACTTCCTTGGTATTGAGGTTGCTCAATCAAAAACGAGGCATTTCCATTTGTCAAAGGAAGTATGCCCTTGATATTTTGGAAGAGACGGGATGCTAAATTGTAAGCGGTGGATATTCCTATGGATCCAGAATGTTAAGCTTATGCCAAATCGGGGAGCCGTATTCGGATCCAGGCGGATATCGAAAGTTGGTGGGAAAGTTGAATTATCTCACTATGACCCGGACCCGGATATAGCCTTTCTTTGTTAGTGTTGTGAGTCAATTTCTTAACTCTCCTTGTGACGGTCATTGGGATGCGGTGACTCGCATTTTAAAGTATATTAAGGGATCTCCTGGAAAAGGGCTAATATATGAGAACAGAGGTAACACGACATTGTTGCCTATCTGAGATCTGCGTAGGCGGGATCTCCAGTGATAGAAGGTCAACTTACGGTATTGTGTTTTTATTGGAGGTAATCTCATCTCTTGGAAGAGTAAGAAGCGAGTGTTGTTGCAAGATCAAGTGCGAAGCGAGAATATAGGGCTATGGCTCTTACAACATGTGAACTTATATGGTTAAAACACCTACTTCAAGAGTTAAAGTTTTGCAAAATGGGTTCTATGCAAGTGATTTGTGATAATCAAGCGACCTTACATTTGCTTCTAATCTGTCTTTCATGAACGAACGAAGCATATAGAGATCGATTGTCATTTCATTCGAGACAAGATTCTTTCAAAGGAGATTAGTACTTCATTTGTCAATTCTAATGATCAACTTGCGATGTTTTCACCAAGTCTCTACGGGGCTCACGAATAACTTACATATGTAACAAGTGGGTGCTTATGACATCTATGCACCACTTGAGGGGAGTGTTGATATTGTTTAATTACGTTGTTGATATTGTTTGATATAGTTTTGATATAGTTAGATATAGTTGTTAATAGTCAATCCCTAAAATCAAGGGATTTTGTATTTAATTATTGTAATCTATCATTCTTTAAATAGAGGAGGCTGAGAACATTATTCTCAAGCCATTCAGCTATCATAACTGAGGCCATAGCTCAATATTCTCCTTCGGCACTAGATCTTGCAACTACATTTTGCTTCTTACTTTTCCAAGAAACTAAGTTGCCTCCAATGAGTACACAATACCTAGAAGTGGATCGCCTGTCAGTAGGAGAACCTGCCCAGTCAACATCTGAGTATCTAACGACCTGAGTATGTCCTTTATCTTCATAGACAATGCCTCTTCCAGGAGCTGCTTTAATATACTTTAGGATGCGAATCACTGCATCACAATGTGCATCATAAGGTGAATTTAGAAACTGACTTACCACACTAACCGCAAAGGAGATGTCAGGACTAGTAACAGTGAGGTAGTTCAATTTTCCAACTAACCTTCTGTATCTTCCTGGATACGAGAGTGGCTCCCCCTGATTTGATAGAAGTTTAGCATTCGGATTCATAAGAGTGTCAACAGGCTTTGCATTCAACAGACCTGTTTCTTCAAGAATGTCCATGGCATACTTCTGTGAAATTACTATACCATCATTGAATTGTGCCACCTCTATTCCCAAGAAGTATCAAAGTCTGCCAAGATCTTTGGTGTGAAAGTGATGACCAAGATATTGTTTACCTGAATTATGCCATGTTGATCACTGCCAGTGATAACAATGTCGTCGACATACACAATCAAATAAATACACCCTAGAACTGAATGGCGATAAAAGATAGAGTGGTCAGCCTCACTGTGTGTCATACCAAATTGCTGAACTACAGTACTAAATCGGCCAAACCAAGCCCTAAGAGACTATTTAAGGCCATACAGAGATTTGTAAAAACAACAAACTAGTCCAGAAGACTCCCCTGAGCAACAAACCCTGGTGGTTGTTCCATGTAAACCTCTTCTTCTAGATCACCATGGAGAAAAGCATTCTTGATGTCCAACTGATGAAGGGGCCAATGGCGAATAACAGCCATTGACAGAAAAAGTCGAACCGAAGCCATCTTCGCCACAGACGAGAAAGTGTCCCCATAATCCAAGCCAAAAATCTAGGTATACCCTTTTGCCACCAGACGAGCCTTGAGGCGATCAATCTTGCCATCAGGGCCAACTTTGACCGTATAAATCCACCGACAACCTACAACAAACTTCTAGGAGGAAGAGGAACAAGTTCCCAAATACCACTGCTCTGAAGGGCACACATCTCATCGATCATAGCTTGTCTCTACCCAGGATGAGATAAAGCATCACCCGGAGAGTTAGGAATAGATACAGAAGACAAGGAAGAAAGACAAGCATAATGCGAAGAAGATAGGAGATGATAACTCAAATTAACATAATGAGGAGAAGGGTTACGAGTAAACCGTATACCCCTTTTCGGAGAACAATGGGAAGGTCAAGTTCAGGAGGCAGTGCCAGAGCTGGTAAAGGAATTGGTGTCGAAGCTGAGTCCACATTGACCTCTGCAACTTCTAGTAGAAGTAGGGGCAGTGGAGGTTGCTGTGGCCAACGATGATAGACCTGGAAGGGACAAATAGCAGTGGTGGTTTGCTTGACATGGGTGGTCGGAGGTGTATCTGACTCAACAGTGATAAGAAGAAGAAGGATGGGTAAGATCTTAGAGATAGGCTCAAAAGTCGAAGAAGGAGACTGGAAGATGGGAACAGACTCAAAGAAGGTAACATCGACTAAGACGAGGTAACGTCAGAGATCAGGGAAAAAACAATGATAACCTTTTTGAGACCGAGTGTAACCAAGAAAAACACACTTAATAGATCAGGCAGAAAGTTTATCAAGACCAAGAGTGAGATTATGAACAAAACAGGTAGACTCAAATATACGAGGTGGTAGGGAATGCAGAGGTTGATGGGGATATAAAACAGAGTAAGAGAGCTGGTGATCAAGCACATAGGAGGGCATGTGGTTAATCAAATAACAAGTAGTAAGAACTGCATTGCCCCAGAAGCGAAAAGGAACATTACCATGAAGTAAAAAGGTCTTAGTTGTTTCTACGAGATGTCTGTTTTTACGTTCAGCGATCTCATTTTGTTGAGGGGTATGGACACAAGAGGTTTGGTGAAGAATGCCATGAGAAGCCATAAAGGATTGAAATGGTTGAGACAAATACTCACGGGCATTATCAATACGCAAACTACGTATAAGAACACCAAATTGAGTTTTAATTTCATGATAAAAGTTTTGAAATATGGAAAACAACTCAGATCGATTTTGCATCAAAAATAACCAAGTGTAGTGAGAATAATCATCAATGAAAGTGACAAAATATCTTAATCCTAGAGTAGAAACAGTACGACTGGGACCCCAAACATCAGAATGTACTAAAGCAAAAGGAGAAGATGCTCGACTACAGACTTTACCAGGAAACAGACTACGGGTGTGTTTTCCTCGTTGACATGACTCACAAGGGAGACTAGACAACTTAGAGAGGGTGGGCACCAATTTTTGTAGTTTAGGAAGACTAGGATGACCCAACTGTGCATGGATGGTGAGAGGGGAATCCTTGACAACGCAAACACGAGAGGGGTTGGAGAGTTGGTAGAGGTCATGAGACTCACATTCGGTGTCAAGTATTCGACCCGAACTCCGATCTTGCAGAATGACAAAGTCTTTAGTAAAGGTAATCATACAATCAAGAGACCGAGTCAAACGACTAATGGAAAACAAATTAAAAGGAGATCCAGGAACATAAAGGACAGAGTCTACTGAAAGGGAAGGGAGGGGATGGGTAGTGCCGATCCCTTGGGATTGAGACTTGGAACCATTTGCTAAAGTGACAGTAGGTAAATAACCATTGTGAGAAAAGCTAGAGAAAAGAGTCTTATTACCAAAAAATGTGATCAATTGCACCAAAATCAAGAACCCAAGTATCAATGGATGAGGAACGAGAGAGACAAGCAAATGAAGTACCAATATGTGCAATAGAGGCAGTGGAACTAGAGATCTGACGTTGCTCAAACCACTTCAGAAAGTCGGCACAGGCAGCTATTGGAGCAGAGGAACCAGAGGACTTACGTTGTGTAAACCATTGTAAAAAATCTGTATACTCAGCCTTTGGGGCATCCTTAGAGCTATCTGAGGAGGTAGAACTAGCTATGGATCAGTAAACAACAACTAAACAGTAAATGAATGCACCGATTCAAAAGGGGGTCACGACAAATGGTCACGAACACATAATTCGAGGACAGATCTAAACAAAAGAGAGAAGGGCGACCACGATGCTACAAACAGCTGCCGGAGGTGGTGGCCCACAAGCCGTCACGAGTCGGCGAAAGAGCAGCGCGTGTTTCTGTGCGCAGATGCTATTGACGACGAGTGTGGGCACGGCGTGGAGCTGGGCTTCTGGGGTTTGGCTAAACAGGCAAAGGCAATTCCGGTGGTGGGGTCACCAGCCCGAGAAAAAGTCGGCCGGTCCCCGAAAAGTCGGATCGCATGCGGAAGACAATGAAGGGACAACGGCGGCGAAGAAACAAACGAGATGGGTCTGCTGGAAAGAGGACACAACAAGAGGAGAAAGGCCGGCAAACCGGAGTGGAAACACGGTTTAGTTGGAAAAAAATTTCACCGAAGAGCAGTGGGCTCACCGAGCGTTCATGGTTCTAGGATTACCTCACTTTAGGCTCTAGATACCATGTTGAAAGAGAGAAAAGAGAGAGACATATGAAGAAACCGTGTGTTTCAATTACACAATGGAGGCTAAATATATACTCAATAGGTAATAAATAATTACACAATTTACATGATGTGGGACTAACAATTGTACTACTAATTACATCTAATTACATATGTTTCCAACAGTTATATATATATATATATATATTGATTCAACTTCAGTTCGCCATTAAATCTTAAATTAGTTCCTCAACTGGTTCAATGACTGATTCAATTTTTAGAAGAACAAAACTTGGCTCCAACTATTTTCCTTCAACCCTTCCCTCCAACCCCTTTAATCACATTTTATTTGTTACTTCCAACCCCACTTAATTGAATTAATGGACACATGGAGGGTAATTAAAGGAGTTGGAGGGAAGAGTTGAAGGGAAAGGGTTACAGCCAAGTTTTGTTCTTTTTAGAACCTTGGTGGGGACTGTGCATAAGGGGAGGAGGGGATAACAAGCTCTATATAACAGGTTTTCACAAAGATTATGACAAAATTGACGTAATTATAAATCAGTATTTCAATTCCAATAATATGAGAGTAGTAAAATCTTGCGAGGATCAGGTATATGACAGATCAAACAACAA
This sequence comes from Ormosia semicastrata, assembly GCA_029884595.1. Classification (NCBI taxonomy): domain Eukaryota; kingdom Viridiplantae; phylum Streptophyta; class Magnoliopsida; order Fabales; family Fabaceae; genus Ormosia; species Ormosia semicastrata. The sequence continues at coordinate 1,694,185 of JAQQTO010000035.1, read as the reverse complement.
AGGATATGATATAACAACGATTATATGCGGACACCAAACCTTTTTTTTTTCAAAAATTGTTAACTAGATGCAGAAGAACTTATAACGTGAGACTGATATTTCACTATCAAGTTAAAAGATTTTTTTTTTGGGGGGCCGGGGAGAGAAACTCATTTAAAGGAATATACTTGTGTAAAAACTAAAAAGACAGAAATTGCAAAAATAATCCTCCCAAAACAAAAATATATTACCAAATCATTATATGTCGCCTGCTCATTCAATTCAACACCAACATCCAGATCTAAGAGGGCTAATAAATTCCCATGTGTACTTTGTATAGCACTTGTTACATCACTTAATAAACCTTCCAGTTCATTAAGTATTAGCTTGGCTGCAATACATAATTGACTAGTTAATTATCAAATTACGACAAAGACAAGATCACCAAGATGATTATGACATTACGTTTAAATCCCAACCATACATACAACACATAACTCAATAAAACCCTGAACTAACAACTACTACTTGCCCCACTGCAAGAAAGGGGCTTGATTTTATTAGTAAGACCTTTATATTAATGACAGCCACTTTATTGAACACAACTTTAGTATCTACTAGAACATTTTCATCGAGGAGCAGGAAAGGAAGTCCATTACAGATCAAGTATGATTAGAAAGCAATATTGACAAATGAAAAGAAGCATCCTCCAAGTTGGAATGCGTCTTCATAAATTAAGCAGCCATGTTATTTATTCCAAGGACAAATGTTAAATGTAAGCCATAGTGAAGACTGAAGACAACATAAATAAAGGTCCAACAGCCAAAATGGTTAAATAAAAGAAGTAACAATTTTCTTTTTCAAATACTCCAAAGAGAAATATATATTCAACAAATGCTTGTCATTACAAATATAGGTATATAGCAGTAAGTGATCAATCATATAGAAAAAGAGGCCATACCTTTGCTTATATGGATAAGAAGTCCATGTTTGCATGAGTGCACTTCCATATGCAGATTTTGCCATATTGAAACAGTAATATAGTCAGGGCAAAGAAATAGCAATAAAATTAAATTAAATATAATTTAAATTGAGAATTGATAACAAAAGATTTTATAATGCTGTTTCAATCAGACGTCTTTTATCCAATAAACAAAAGGCACGAAATATGTCTAATTCTTGTGACTTCAATAAAAAATTTGTCAACAGTAGACATTTTGGTGAAATGACTAAAAAAGGTGAATAAAAGAATTAGAGGGAAGCTAAAAAGAAGTGAAAGTGTGACACTGGGGAAATGTAAAGAAACAAGAATTACAAGCAAGAAATGCCAACCCAACTAAACTGACCATAAAAACACTGCTTTGCTAAAATCCTATTTATCAAGCATGAAAAGCAAGTAGGATCATTTAATGAGAACAAAATTTGTAAATAGAAGTTGAGAGTAATTTTTATAAAACTGCACAGTTTTGTGAAAAATTATGAAATAATATTAACTTAAAAATGCACACAAAAAGAAATCACTTGTTTACATTTTTATTTGAACAAAGATGATTCATGAATTGTAAATAGTCTTGCAGAAAACTCGTTTGTTTTCTTTTAAAATATATTTGACACAATTCAGAGGGTTAAAAAAGAGTTGTACTTTGATGATTCTTCATTGGTAGGTCATTTGTAAGTATCACCGTAAGCCCTCATTGTGACTTGTAGCATGCCCTAACCTTGGAATGGCACAACCTACCCTCCCTTTAAACTTTTAACTACCAAAAAACAAGTTGTACTTACAATTGGTTACATTCTGGACACCATCATTGGGGTTCCTACATCCAGAATTGACATAGGATTTAACTCTCTTAGTTCCATTAGCTACAATTATCTTGTTGACTAATTTAGAATTTGTATCTATAGGAGGCCTCCGAATAAACTCTGCACAATAAAAAGTGAAAAGTTATAACATCTCAATGAAGAACGAGCAAGCAATATTATTATTTTACACTAACTACTAACAGATGGTAAACATAACTCTGTAAAACTACCAAGTGCTTGTTGAAATCCAGATAGCAGCCTGCTTCCAGCTGTTCCCAACTCATCAATCTTTGTAATCCTATCATAGGGTAGCTGTTGAGAAATATAAATTTGTACAGATATATATGTGTGATAAAAAAGTACAAAATAATGCTATTGTAGCACTAATTCCAAAAGAAAAACATATTTGTATAGTAGGACAGTGTCTCATAAATCATAAGAATATACCAACACAGGTACCCATAAAAAATTTTCTATGATGCACTCTTTCCATTTCCTGACTATCAAACTTTCTAAATGTTTTTTCCCACTACCTCTGCCTTTTTTTTTTGGATAGAAAAAAGAAATTCATTAAGAAAGAAGAGAATTACAAAGATAGGAGGATAAGATGTCCACCACAAAACTACTAAAAAACAAAATTACAAAGAACCAGCAAAGCAAAACTCAAGAATAGCAATGGACAATGGTAGCTCAATCTCTGCAAATCAGAAATGGCAACCCCCTTAAAAAGACCATGAGCTGAGCACCAAAGAGAAGCCGAAAACCTTGTTCTATCCCACAACAAATCTAAATACCCCAAAACACCTTGAAAAATCCGAGCATTCCTCTCCAACCAAATGTACCACAGAATAGCAAACATTGCACAATTCCACAGAATCCTGACCTTTGAGAGTACCACCTCCAGCCATTTATCAGTTATCACCACCTCTGGCCCCTGGGAGTAGGGATCACTTATAGTTATTGCATATCATTATCCAGAACTAATTATCTTGAAGCCACTAAGAGTGGGCTACTGGCTAGGGTTTATGTAGTTTGTAGGAGATCTTAAAATCAAACCTTCAGGCTATCTTTACACAAAAATTACAACAACAACATCAACAACAAAAACAACAACCAAGAACAAGGTGGGTAATTATCCTGAAGTTTGTTGATCCTCTTGCTTATGAAAACAATCCAAACTCCAAAGCAACAATAACTGATGCTGATAATGTTTGTACCCACATAAAATTATTCTTTCAATTAATTTATTTCATTACAAATCTAGACATGGATTTGATTTATTGATTTAAAGCTGCTTCAAGAACTCCAGGAAATACTATAATTCTTGTAAGATAGCATTCATGAGAAGGAAAAAATTATTCCCCCGAATGATGGGGTCTCACCTTACAATAATAATATCCTACGGAATTGTTCAATTTTGAAGCATCTTCCAAGGAAAGCATATAATTTATTTACTAGATAAACAAATAGGACTATCACATATTTACCAATTATTTCAGGCATCTGTCAAAAATACAAAAAGCTAAAAAGTAGCAAACTTAGCAATTACCCTGTCATGAAATCTCTAAATTTGTAGAAAACGTCTCCCTTCAGCTCAGAAATTGACTTGTCTTCCCTGCTTCCCATTCTGCAATTCATATGAAAAGAGTAGAAACTAATAAAATAGCTACCATACTAAGAGAAGAGGTACCTTAGCAGATCACCTCATAGAAACTTCCACGATTCTAGAGTCTAGACTCACAATGACATAATAAAATGTGTTCCAAACGAAACTCATACATCAGATAAGACAATTTAGAAAAGTGTATATAAAACCAAATTAACCAATCCAAAATATTTTCAAGAGAAAATTCATAACTTTTATTTGGAAGAATCATCATTTTTTTCTTTAAAAAAAGAGGAGCAAGTTAATGTGCCTAATTAGGCATTACAAAATCAAACAACAAAAGTTATCACCAAATTCTGAAGAGGGTAAGATTTAAAAAGACAATTAAGGATTAATTAGATAAGTTAATTTACATTCACATCCCTACTATAAGTGTCAACCTGGGGAATTTCAAAATTGATCTTGTACATCTGGTTTAGTGCTCAGAACTTCATTAGCTCTAGGCATGTTCCCACTCCAAGACTAATTGGGTGGTCCATTTAATTAAATTTTAGATATTGGTTGTAAAATATAAATGTTTGTTCATTGCAGCTCTAAGAGTGCACAAAAAGGTTCTTTGTTTAGAAGCTATGAGGAGCTTTGCTGCACCATGACTTGATTCTGGTAATTTTCCTCAGCAGTCAGCACCTTTATCTAGATTATTATACTTATCGCTTGAGGGTTTATCTGATCCACTGGGGAGTTATCTCATCAGCATCCGAAATTTCTTTGAAGGAATGAAAACTGATATCCAAAGACTCATCTCATTGGGGTACATAAAAACTGGACACACTTGCAGACATTACAAAACATATCAGACACCAAAGTTGGGAATCCCCTTCATAATAACTAGCATATTGGCAGGCACCGACATGCCTGTCAATATGCGTTATTTTTATATATTGGCAGGCACCGACGTGCCTGTCAATATGCGTTTTTTTAAAAATATTTATCTCAAGTAAAACATAAATAATAATGAAAAACATTTGAAGTGGATTTAACTATAATATAGTAAGGTGAAAGAACCAAACCCGAACCACCTTCTCCCCCAAAATTAACAACACCAGAAATTCCAAGCCCCAACGCAGAAGCAACAACCCAAAATCAAAGCCACTGCTCGATTCCCAAATTGAGACCACACTCCCTTGCAACTCAACATCGCCCACCCACTGGAAACCCATTTGTCTCCAACACATCCAAACCAAAAGCCCAACACTAACCCATCACCTAGAGTTGTCAAAAAGGCCCAGCCCACCCCATCAAACCCTAACCCATGTGGGCTAGGGCCAAAAAGCCCATAAGACAAAAAAAACCACAGGACCAAAAGCCCATAGGGCCAAGTGGGCTAGGGCTAGCCCATGGGCTGACCCACAATAAAATAATAATAATTTGGCCTACTTATTTAATGGGCTGGCCCTGGCCCACCCATTGGTTGGCCCACTAAAAAAAATATGACCCACGTATTTTATGGGCTGGTCCTAGCCCACTCTATAGGTCAAAATCAAAATCAAAATACAGAAGATGTGGAAACCCTAGTATCTAAGATTTTTACAAATATCTCTTCCCTGAAGTCAACTTATATCCAGCTGCAAGTTGCTCATACTCCCTTTGACCCTAATAAAATCCAAACTGCTGATAAACTTATTATTGGTGAGCTGAAAAATTTGTCTGAACTCAAGCATTTCTACAGGAAAAACAACCCAAAACCAGTGTGTGTTTCTCCCCAAGACTCATGTTTAGCTTCAACGCACAACATAGACCATTCTATTAGCATCAATGCACAACATGGACAGTGAATGAATGCAATTTCCATGGATCAACATTTAATTCATATTGTGATATCCATATGAATGTTATCAGTAAAACTCACATGCTATTAAGTTTAGCATTTGTTTTCACTATTAATTTATAACAAGTATATTAATCAATGATAAATAGTTACATATAATTGTAATACAAAAGAAAGGAAATAACAGAACAAAGGTTAAATTTTAAAACTCAGAAAACTATTCAAAAAAGCATGAAAACAAAAGAAAGTTTCACAGAGTATGACCAGGTTAAAAACATGGTTGTTAAGAAAAATTAAACAGAACTTGTCATTGACAATTTAGTATTCAGAATGATAGTTCTGAATAGCAAAGACAAAGCACTCAGAGTAAAAAAATTGACCAATCTCATAAACAAAAATAAGCTAATGGATTCATGCATTTCCAAGTAGGAACTTAACAAAAATGTAGAAAAAAAGGAAAACCCCATTAATATCAATATATAAGAATATATTTACTTCAATATCTTAAATTATGTAAAAATTTAATATACTTCCATTGATAATTTTATGTAAATTAATCATCAATATGGTGTTAGATTTTCTTGATAACTGAAGTGATAATTAATTGGTTGAATTTAATATAGACGAGTTCCATTTAAATTCCCATTAATTATCTAATAAAAAATCTTGAGTGTGACACAGTACAAAACTCTCAGATTCCCTTATATATATATTAGAGAGGTCAGACTACATCTCTGATATCAGAAAATACAGAAAGGAAAAAGTGTGACAGAGTACACAAATACCTAAGCCATAGAAACTCTCTCTAAGTTTTGGTCCTAAGGCATCATCTCTAGGCCTTGGAGACGCAATTCAGGATCAGGAATTTTGGCAAAGGTATGCCTTCGCCTTCCAACATATATACAACAATAATAACAACCAAGCTTTTTCCCACTAGGTGGTGTCGGCTACATGGATCAAACGACACCATTGTGCCCTATCATAAACCAAGTCTTCAGAGATGCTATTCAGATCTAAATCTTTTTTAATCGTTTCACCTATAGTCTTTCTTGGTCTTCCTCTACTTCTAACTATTGAGCTATTATCTACCTGATCTACTCTTCTTACAGGGGCTTCTAAAGGTCTTCTCCTTACATGTGGCAGGGCCTTCCAGCATATATATGAAGAAGAAATCTACAAGGAAAAAGGGCAAAGGACAGAGGCAAATATGGCAGTGAACTTGCAACTTGCAAGAGTAAAAGCAAGATATATTAACCGTTTTCTAGCAAGAAAACACCCAGTAGCTGGCTGTTCCAATTGAAAATGGTACAATTGTTAACATACTTTTCAATCCCCTGCCCCATATCTCATGAAGCAAGATTGAGAGCAGTAGTGTCGTTGCTGCCCCAATTGAGCTAAATTTAACAAAAAGGGTAACGAATTTGTGTAAGTATCTACTGCAGTTGAGTCAACCAAAAAAACAGAAAAGAAAAAAAACAAACAGCCTGTAACAACTACAAGACATAGATTACAAGGTTGAAATATGAAAGCTGATGGGAATCTACCTTCACGCTTGAGATATCTTAAAATAATGGAGTTATTGGTATAAACTAAATCCAGATTGATAATCCAAAAGAATGTTATGATTATTTAGATTTATAGAGTGGGACAAAACTAATCTCACTTCTACAACACAAACTCTAATAAAAAAAATTAATGCAAGAAAAATGAGTTGATGAAAATTGTTTCAAATTTAAACTGTTCTAAGATTCTAGTCTCAAAGGCAATATTCGTGGTACAATAACCACTAGCATATACTTGCTAAATGAAATGGCAAGGGTTTAAAACAACATACATGATTTAGCAAAAGCAGAGGAACTTAATTTCAATAAGGCACTTCATTGGGGCATTTCATCAAACAACAACAGAACATCATAGAATTCATTACCCCTTAGAAGCATAACCCCCCACAAACGCAAAAACAAAAGCAGACCCAAATCATATAATCCCCAAATTCCATCAACCAAAACACAGAATCGAGCATAGACTTAAGAAGATAAAATTAGAAATGTAGTAAAAATGCGAAATGAAGAGCGGAAGAGAGTTTCACCGGAACTGTTGAAGTTGATGATGCGAAATGGAGGAGTTCGGCACAGAGAGAGACTTTGGCGACGCCGGTGAGAGGTGGGCGGCGTCGTGGGTGCCACGGCCAGTGCAGGGACGATGGCAACGTGGATGCTGGAACGCAGCTGCAAATCGTGATGTAGAGCCGCCGGCGACGTGGATGCGCCGGTGGAGGGCTGACGGACTGAGGTGCGAAGGTGGATGCGCCGGCGAGTGTTAACGTGGTTGGATTTTCTGATTTGAGATTAGGCCTTTCTGATTGAGTGAGATGCGGATCAGGGCTTCGTGGTCAGTCTCATCTTGACCTACTAAATTAGTTGATTTAATGGGTTAGGACTAAAACATGCCCTATCACATGATGGGCTTAAAAAAATGGGCTATAGTTGGGGTTCACCCATCATGAACCACAACAGCCCACTCGGAAATGGATTATGGAGAGAGAGATAGCAAATATTTGGTCTGATACGTTGATTGCGTTAAGTGAGTGGATGAGACAATGCCGGCGAGAGGCGAGCGATGGGCAGCGTAGATGCTCATGTGAGAAAAGAAAGAGAAAGAAAGAAAATAAAAAATAGAGACTTTTTAAATTTTGATGTTTTTATAAATTATTAGTATAAACTTTAAAATATTTTTAATTAATTCTTAAATTTTAATTAATATTTTAATATATCTTTATATTTAATTTAAATTTATTAATTCACTAATAATAATATTATATGATATTATTTTATTTGTATTAACATTAATTATGAATCATTTATTAATTTATTTATTAAAATTTAATTTATAAACAATCTAAAAAATATTAATACGAATAATATATTATTACATAATATTATTGTTAATGAATTAATATATTCAAAATAAATAAAATAATCAATTAGGATATTAATTAAAGTTTATAAATTAATTAAAAAAATAAAATTTGTGATAATAATTCATAAAAATGTTAAAGTTAAGGAAATTACATATTCTTTTTTTAAGAAAAAATAATGAGTAAGGAAAAGGAATGAGAGGGCCTGTTGGCTTTTATTTTTAAATAGTGGCAGATAAAATAAATTTTTTATAGTCCAATTCTGTTGACTCATATTTTTGAGCATTTTGCGGTGGATAATTTTTACACTTAAAATAGTTTTTTTATTAATTTTAGAAACATGTGGCGGTTTTTTTCAAAAGAAAAATAACCCAATACATGTGTTATTGAAGATATTTATGTTGACATTTTTGTCTGAAAAATTTACCACAAACTTTTTCCTCACAAAATTTACTATAATTTGTGAAGGATTTGTATTTTGGCAAATTATCTTATGCATAAAATTTCTTGTAGTACCTCTAACAAAATCGTTAACACAATTAGTTTATTGTTTAACTAGTTACATTGACTAATTCGGTTTGATTTTTAAAAATTATTTTACAACTCTAATAAGTTTAATGTAACAGAAAGAAAATTTTTTGTGGCTTTTGCAAACCAAGGTCGAGCCCAATACTCTAAGAGAGATTATGGAGCCGTAAACTTCAACAATAAGAACTATATGATATTAGTCTTTAAGAAAAATTTCATCCCAACATTAGTCTTTAAGAAATAAAAAAAAAAGTTCACTGAGTTTTTGAGAATTTCAAAAATCGATTTAAATTAGTTCTTAATAATAATTAAAGTGTCTGACAAAAAATGACCCAAAAAAAAATTTTAACCTGATTTTTGAGATTTTCAGGAGCTAAATTAGGTTTTTTTATTTCTTAACAACTAATATAAAGAGTGAAATTTTTTCAAGAACGATATTAAATATTTACTCGATATTACTATAAGATCGAAAACTGTTTTTTTGACTCTAAACAAACTCATATTCTTCGGGCAAAATTTTAGATATCAAGATTCAAGTGGCGGAAATAAATTTTTCATGAGCACCACAAAGTGTTCTGCCATTCAAGTCTCAATTCAACTTTAAAAATTGAAAAAAGTTGAAAAAAATTTACTTTTATTATATGGAACTCTTTTATGATACAGTTATCTTTATGCACCTTAACCAAATAAATCATACAAATTGAGTTTAAAAAAGTGCAATGTTACGTCTAATATAAATTTTTATACCACAGTTACTATATTGCACTTAGACTTGCTTAGTCAAATAAGACTTCTTCTGTTATGTTAAAAGACATAAGGTTAGATGGTAAAATTGAAAATAATATCTCATTTCATCGTGTCAGTAATCATCAGTTCTATCTATCCAAGAAATAATAGAGATTCTTATTTTTAGTTCTGTGTTCTTTAATCTTTTGTGATATTCTTTCATTTGATTTGGTGCTCTCTCATTTTTATTTTTTTTTGTGATATTTTGATTCTCCTTTTAAGTGTTTTGTTAACGGGGGTTGTCATTGGTGTTTTGTTAATAGGGCCAGCCCTTCGAATCCTTCAATGGTACTTTTGTAGTTTCTTTTAATGATTCTATCACACTTCTTTTAAATATATGATTATTGGGATAGATCTGATGAGGTTGGGTTTCAATTTCTATGATCTGTATTATGTTGCTTTCTTGATGGGCATGAAGAGGTGTGATTGGAAAAACAATATATTTGAGCTCTTGGCCATGATGCAGGAAAGAAATTTTGTTGGAGCAACATCAAGACATTATAGCTTCGATGGAGAAGCCTGATCTAACTTAACTTCTTAATGTATTTTCTCCCTCTTAGTTTTTATTGTTAGGATTTTATAGGATTCTTGGTGCCTCTTCTTTATTACTTTGTGCAAAGCACACAATTTAGTTGCATTACCCTTTTGGAATTCCTATAAGTGATCTTGGTGTATCCCAATCGGGCCGTTTTTAAATTTGGATAAGGCTTGTGTATATCCACTTTTGGATAAGGCTTTTGGAATTTCATAAAGTGAGCTTGTATGTAAAGTGGGTAAATAAAGGTGTATCCACTCTTGAATTATTAGTGAGTTAAGATTATAATGCACTTTAAATTAAGTTAATGGTGGATGCTCCTTTATTTACTCAGTTTACACACAAACTCACTTTAAAAAAACTTTTTCTTTTTTGTAAAAAGATGATGTATTCTTTTCATTTTAAGTAATGAAACATTATCTTAAAAAGAAAAAAGGAGTTCGTTCATTTGTTCTTTGATGGATTTTTGCTACTTGGGACCAACGTTCCGTTTCCATTATGATACTGGCTTTCCATTAAAGTATATAAGAAATTGATGTGATATGAAGTTTGGATCTACCCCAAGCATGTTATCAGACGTCCACGCAAAGTGCTCACTATTGGCTTTTAGGAACTGTGTGAGCCTATAGTGGTCCTAGGAAGAAAGGCATCCTCCTATCTTAGTGACTTAGGAGGGTTTTGCTCCAGCTACAAATCCACAATATGTCCTTTAGGTTGAGGACGTTTCTCACTTATGTCCTCACGTATGTCTAACTTAACCAATAGGACATTTTGGTGGTTCATGTTGGCTATGTTGGGTTTTCACAGTGGAGTTTTGCTTTGGACCTTTCCAATCCGTAGACTAGCGTTGTAACATCTTCTCGTTGCGGTTTGATTCGCCTTCACCATAACGATCTCATTATCCTTCATAAGGAATTTCATTGCAAGGTGCATGGTGGACACCACGACTCTAAATGCATTCAAGGATAGCCTTCCTAGGATGATGTTATATACGAAGGGGCAGTCGACAATTGGGAACTTTACCTTAACAGTTTTTACCATAAGTTTGGTTCTCAATGTTAAGTGCAGCTCAACGTACCCTTCCAGTATGACTTTATCTCCAATGAATCCAATGAGTGCCTCTGTGAACAGCATCAATTTGCATTTGGGGAGTTTTGGCCCCTTGAAGGCATCCATAAACATAATGTTAGCGGAGCTTCCTTAATCTACGAAAATCATTTGACTTCCGCGTTGGCCCAAGACCCCTGAGATGACTAAGGGATTGTCGTGTTCCAAGATTATATCTCTATAGTCATTATTAGATAAAGAGATGGGTGGCATTTTTTGTGATCCACATCCCATTTTGGAGATGTGGCGGGAAGCCACACTGAGAACTACTCGACAATGCCACTTCCTTGAGGCGTTTGTTTCACTACCCCCTGTGAATCAGCTTGAGATTGTATTTATTGTCCTGGTAATCTCGATGTCACAGCAGTCATCGTCCTATGGAGACAGATCTTGATTAGGAGGGCTGGGCTACCTAAACTATTGGGGTAACCGCTCCCTTCGTTTCTCATCCCTTGGTGGTGAATGACACCTTGGGTTAGGGGATTAAGACCTCCGTGGGTGTTATGGACCATGATCTGGGATCCTATCCCATGGGCAACCTGGCATACATCCGGCCAGAGTTTGTCATTAACACCCAACAGGAATTCATTCTGTGTGCGGTTGAGATCCTGGTACTATGCATGACAAACCATGACATTAGGTAGCAGCAACAACCGTATGAGATTTGTGCAGTGGATAAATCCTATGATTATTCATAACTGTTAATCATGATCTTACGTAATAATAGCACTCATAACCTTCTTTGTTTGCTCATAACTGTAGTATTGACATTCCAATCTTATAGGGATCCCATACAACAATTAAGGGAACGTATCTCCCTATTCCAACTCTATAAATATCAAGTTTTATCACCTTCAATAAGTAACTATTGCTCTTTAGCTTAAACCCTAATTGTGCACAGCCTGACTTGAGCGTTGGAGTTCCTTTGCAGGTACCAATCACCCCCATTTCAATACCCTCCACTGTTGTGCAAGTAGAAAAACACTAGTACATGTCTATCCAGGTGCACGTCAGTATTTATTACTAAACATTAGCGTCATATGTGGGAACCTTAAATTCTTATTCCCACTCAACCATGATGAGCATGAAACAGAAATCAAGGAGAGGAGGTATTGTGCATGCCCTTGCAGGCCAACGACAAGGACCAGCGATGCACCATCATCCTCACCCTGTCCCACCACCACACGATGACCATGCGGCATAAGATCCACCAATTGTTGAAACCTCTTTCGCGAGGAACCAGGAGCCCAATAATAGGCACCTCCACGATAGGCATGAAACCTCACTTTCCAATGAAATCCCTCACCCATCGCATAAGAACTCTATGAGGGAATGACTTGGTCTCTATGTGCATAGAGTCAATTCTGATGGTCATGGACCTAGAATCCCAACGCACCAGCGTCTGGGACCTAGGAACGAAGAAGTTAATGATCTCGTGTCTCGTCTAGAGGGCACGATTCAATCTGATATGTCCAGAAATCATCTCCTGGACTTGGTGCAACAATAAATGGTAGTGCTTGAAGAAAAATGCCATAGATTAGAAAATCTGGAACGATTTGTGCAAGAAGGCTAGCCCGGACCACACCGTGATGATGGAAGACAGAATGTGGCTAACGATCAGAGGAGAATGCCCCATACTAATGTTGAAATGTCTAATGTTGTTTATAATAACCCAGACCTTAACAATTAGGAGCAGCCTTTCTCTACTCAACTAATGGAGTATAGAGTTCCAAGAAACTTCAAGTTTCCTACCAACGTGGAGCTCTATGATGGGACTACAGACCCTCAGGAGCACATAGATGTCTATTTCCAATCTATGTGTTTCCATGAGGAATCCTTATAATTACTATGTTGCGTCTTCCCCCTTTGCTTGAAGAAGGCAGCCCTTAAATGGTTCATAACCTTGCCACGAGGATCTGTCATCAACTGGAAAAACATCAGACAATGTTTCTTGCTCTACTACACCACAAGCAAAGAATAACTCAGATCTATTGAATCTCTTTATGAGATTCACCAAGGGCACGATGAGCCCCTTCGCGAATACCTTAAGAGGTTCAATACAACTTGTATCAATGTGGAAAACCTCGATGAAAAGATTGCTCTCCACTATGCTAGAAGCGGCCTCCGGATTGACTCCCAATTTTTTCAGTCTTTAGAGAAGAAAAAGCCAAAGAATATGGAAGCATTTCGGCAACAGTCCCAGAAGTACATAAACTTGGAGGAGGTTACTAAGGCTAAGAGGAGTCTGGAGAATGGTGAGCCTTCTCACCAGAAAGGCAATCAGAACTCCTCATTGCCTTGGAACTCCTCTAAGGACGATCCACCCTGGGTCAAGTACTCTAGCTACACTCCTCTAAACACTCCACGAGTAACAATTTTGAGGGAAATGTTTTAGATCAAGTTCCAAGATATTAAAAGGCTAGCTCTTTTGAAGAAGCATGCACAGAAGGATTATCCCAAGCATTGTTCATAGCACAAAGGCTTCGACCATGATACTGAAGATTGTTTCCAACTCTATGACACTATTGAGTCCTTGATTAAGGTAAAACAACTGGATCAATATATCAATCATGTCCAAAACAATGGACGTTGCAGAGGACAGAGTGAAAGAAGACGTAGCCCTCAGCGGAGCCTGTCTCTGCGCCAAAGAAGAAGGACTTGGAGTCTTAGGAGAAGATTCTAGACTCCGCCTCATCATGATACTGACAACCGGCATGATCAAAACTAGAACACTCCATCAGAAGGCAACGATGATGGCCATGCCCAGGTCAACTATACCGTCAATACTATTGCATGTGGTTTTGTGGGTGGTGGGTCGTCCAACAGAACCCAGAAGAAAACGTTAAAGATAACAGTGTTGAGTGTCTCCCACTCCATACCCAAACCACTAGTCGGAGATCGGAAGGTAGCCCCATCTCATTTTCAAATGAAGACTACGGCAAAATTATCCCAGGTCATGACAATCTGCTGGTGGTCTCTTGGATAATCTCTAATGCAGGGGTCCAATGCATTTTCTTAGACCAAGGCAGTTCAGCTGACATCATGTTCATGGAGCTATACGAGAAGCTGGAATTTCTAGATTTAGAGCTAATCCCTTATAATAGTGAGCTCACTAATTTCACTAGTGAAAAGATAACTTCGGCAGGACATGTTGAGACTTACCTGACCCTGGGAAGTAGCAAGCTCTTCAAGACTGTCAAAGTCAAGTTTCTGGTGGTGAACTGTGTTATGGTATTGGCAAGTGCACCAAATCGCAAAAGTAACAAAGTGATGAATAGAGTATCGTTCTCACGAGGATTACGTTGTCAATTCCTAAATTCGTTGAATCAATACTATTTAAGCTATCGAAAGATGAGAGTTGATAAGAATGTAAATAAAAGAAAATACTAACAAGAAAATATTTAAAATTAATAAAAGTAAAACAAATCAATTAGACAAAGGGTTGATATCAAAGTGTTAGAATTCAGATTTCACTTAAACTCTTTTGATGCAAATTCAAATATTAGTTTAACTAAATTCTATTTCATGATTCATGATCAAATTCCCAAAATTAATCAATATTCAGTCCCTTGGTATATTAATCATCTTCACACTACTTTGAGTTAACCAATCCCTTAGTATAACCCCAAATGAAAAGGTTTTATTAAAAATGAGGGAATAAAAAGAAACATCACACAACCTACAACGTTTATTCCTAGCGATTGTAGAAATTGAGATGTTTATCACAAGTTTTAGGTTCATGCACAAGTTTTCCAAATTATACATAAACCCTAAAATCATTCCTAAATTGATCCTATTAAGGAAAATATTAAGAAAAGAGATAAACATGTAAATTATGAAATAGAAACTTAAATTAAACACAAAATCGAGTTTACATCATCCAAAAATAAGATCCATCATCACCCTAACTAGAGAAGTTTAGCTACACATGGAGAAAGAAGAAATCAAAGAGAATAATTCGATAAACTTCATGGAAGATAGGTGGAAAGGTTGAAGAAAATCTCTAATCTTCAAACCTAGATGCTCCCACACCAAATTAGGGTTTGTGTCTCTGGTTTTCTCTTTGATAGATGCTCAATTATAGCTACCAAAGGGTGCAACTTTTCTATTTATATATAAAGAGGCGTGGCTGTTATAATGTCCACTGCCTAGGCGCTAGCTTCTGGGCGCTTGAGCGATGGACGTCCAGAGGTTGTTCTACGCTGATGCTACTTGCGCCTAGGTGCTGGCCTCCCAGCATCTAAGTGTTAGATAACTAGAAAGCTGGTTCTCTATTCTGTCATATGGGTGCTTGAGCACTAGCTTCTGGACGCTCAAGCACTGGACCTCTAGAGTGTTAGTTTCAACTTTTCTTCCTTGTTTAAGTGTCCAGCCTTCTTCCATATGTAATCACCTATCAAAAAACAATTAAAACATGCAATAAAAACAAAGTTTAAGACAAAAAAACATAATTAAATTTGAGAACAAAGCTCTTCAAAAAGGATTAGAAGAGGATGAAAACCAAAATTTTGAACTATAAAAACATGAGATTTTAAAGGTTTATCAAACAACCCCTCAATATATAACATCATCTTGGGCCATCTTACACTAAATGTGCTTGGCATCATGGTGTCTACCACTTACCTGGCCATGAAATTCCTGAGCAAAAATAATGAGGTTGTCATGGTTAAAGGGGACCAGATTATGGCGCGCAAGTATTACAATAAGAGCCTCAAGATCAGTAGGCCCTCTAAGAAAGCTGAAGCCAATACATCTAGCCCAGTTTTAGACCAAATCAACATTCTTATGATTGAGTTAGATGTGTGAGAGGAGATCTGGGGTACCAAACCCCATCCGGAGGGAGAACTGTAGCCACTCCAACTTGGTGTCAAGTCAGATCAAGTCACCAAGATTGGAGCGAACTTGGACGAAGAAGAGAGGTGCCAATTAATTGAGCTCTTAGAAAAAAAACAAAGACCTCTTCGCCTGGATATCCTTTGATATGCCTTGGCTTGAACCCGCCTTCATCTTCCATCACTTTTCTATAAAGAAAGATGTGAGGCCGGTCTCTCAGAAGAAGAGGAAAGTTGGGCTAGAAAGATAGTTGGTTATCGAAGAACTGGTCAAGGAGCTTCTCAGTGTCGGTTTCATCAGGGAGATAGCTTATACAACTTGGCTATCTAACTAGTCCTAGTGAAGAAATCTAATGGGAAGTGGAGGATGTACGTGGACTGCACGAACTTAAACAAAGCCTGCCCTAAGGATTTGTATCCGCTTCCCAACATAGATAAACTAGTTAACAATTCCTCTGGCTTCCGTTTGTTATCTTTCATGGATGCGTACTTTGAGTACAATAAAATCTCAATGTACCTTAGATATAAAGACAATACTGCTTTCATCACCGACAAGGTGAGCTATTGCTATAAGGTTATGCCCTTTGGATTGAAGAATGTAAAAGCTACTTATCAGAGAATGATGAATAAGGTCTTTGAAGGCCATGTGGGAAAAATGATAGAGGTGTATATTGATGACATGATAGTGAAGACCCCACAGGCCAGATCATACATTACAAACCTCGAAGAGGTATTTGCACAACTCTGGAAACATAACATGAGGCTCAACCTAGAGAAGTGCGCCTTCGGGGTCCAAGCAAGTAAATTCTTAAGCTTCATGCTAACTCACTGTGGGATCGAGGTGAACCCAGATAAATGTCAGGCAATGCTCAGCATGTATAGCTTGCAGAATATTAAGGAAATGCAACATCTGAATGGCCAGATTGCAGTCCTCACATGTTTCCTTGCCAAAGCTACTTACAAATCTTTTCCCTTCTTTAGAATGCTCAAAAAGGGAAAAGATTTTGAGTAGACTCAGGAGTGTGAGGATGTCTTTACATCTTTGAAGAACATTCTGTCCTCTTCCCCTATACTGGTAAGATCGAAACCTGGTGAGACATTGTATTATACCTTTCAGTTCATGAAAAGGCTATAAGTTTGTATTGATCTGGGAGATAGCGGAGGGATAGAAGCCAGTCTACTTCATCAGCAAGGTGTTGCAAGACCCTGAACTCTGTTATAAAAAAATAGAGAAGGTTGCCTTTGTGCTTATCACCACTGCCAGAAGACTTAGACAGTACTTTCAGAGCCATCCTATGGTGGTAAGGATGAACCAACCTATCTGACAAATACTACACAAGCCAGACCTAGCAGGAAAAATAATCGCCTGGTCCATTGAGCTTTTTGAGTTCAGAATCATGTATGAGCCCCGTTAGCAATTAAGGCTCAAGTGCTTTCAGATTTCCTAGCAGAGATCACGTCGAACCCCAGTGACCTTGAGGGAGTTTCTTAAACCATATTTGTCGATGGTTCCTCGAACCCCAAGGGGAGTGGTACCGGGGTAATCTTGAAAATTATGAAGGAGTAACAGTAGAGAACTCCCTGAAGTTCGAGTTCCCTACTTCAAAGTAATGGCCAAAGATATGGGAGTAGCTAAGATCACACTTTGCAGCGACTCCCAACTTGTGACCTCCCAAATCTGAAGCGATTATCAAGCCAATGAGTCCCTCCTTTAGAAATACTTAACTAAAGTCCAAGAGCTCTAAAAATATTTCAAGTTGCCAAGATAGAGCACATTCCCAAGGAGCAGAACTCCAGGGTGGACTTCTTGTCCAAACTGGCCAGCACCAAGAGCCGGGCAACAACCGTTCTGTGATCCAGGAAACCCTCTCTCAACCTTTCGTCGTGGACATAACCATATTCTAGGTAGAAGGAGAGGAGCGTACTTAGCTCACCCCAATAGTAGAGTACTTGCAGTTTGGAACTCGGCCCGATGATCCAAAGAAAGCTCCAAGCTGGTCAGAACTTTATTTCGTTACACTATCTACAATGGATAGTTGTACTATCGTGGGTTCACTTTGCCTCTCCTAAAGTGCTTCACGCCAAAGGAGGCAGAATATATTTTGGTCAAGGTCCATGAAGGGAGTTGTGGACATCCACTTAGAGGGTAAAGTCTTAGGTCTAAAAGCACTTAGGGCCGGATACTACTGGCCAACAATAGAAGCTGATTCCCTAGCGCATGTCCAAGTATGTGACAAATGTCAATGGCACTCGGACCATTATTAAGCTCTTCCTGAAGAACTATCTACGACGTCTGTACCTTGACTATTCAACAAATAGGGTATGGATATCTTGGGTCTGTTCCCTCAAGCACCTGGATAACTGAAATACTTGGTGGTGGCCGTGGATTATTTCACCAAATGGATAAAAGTGGAGCCCCTAGTCACGATCACCTCTGCTAGGATCTAAAAGTTCATTTGGCGTCACATCATCACTAGGTTTCGGGTTTCGGAGTCCATTATGACGGACAACGAAACCTACCTCAAAGATAAAGGATTCAAAGAGCTGCTTGTTGAGCTAAAAATCAAGCATCATTGCAGTTTCATCGAGAATCCCAGACAAATGGACAAGCTAAAGTCATCAACTAGGTTATTATTTGAGGAATTAAAATGAGGTTGGATGAAGGTAAAGGAAATTAGGCTGACTAACTAGACCATGTCCTTTGGGCCTACTAGACTATGTCTCGCTCCACAACAAGTGAAACCCCCTTTAAAGTCACTTATGAGTGTGAGACTATGATCCTGGTGGAGATAGAGGAACCTAGTTGGCATCATCAACAGTTCTCGCTAGATGACAACCCCGGATTGAACAAGGAGGACTCAGACCTTTTGGAAGAAACCATCAAACAAAAGATGGCAGCTCAATATAACCTGAAGGTTATTCCAAGAAAATTCTAACCATGTGATCTAGTGCTTTGGAGAGACATCGGTGGTAAGAATGCCTCCCAAGGGAAGTTAGCCCTAAATTGGGAAGGCCTCTATCGAATCATGAATAGTACTGGCAAGAGAGCTTACACCCTGGAGACACTAATAGGCAAGTTAATAAAAAATTATTGGAATGCAAACAAACTCAGAAAGTACTATAGCTAAGTTCATTTTAAGGCCTAGTCTCCTAGTTTACTTTGTATGATCTACCCTGGTTTTTGTGAGTATACATTGTACAGGCTTCGGTCCTTCATTCAATCAATAAAATAGGGAAGTTATTTTTATATGTCTACTTGCACTCTCTAAAAGTTTCAAAGGCCATCAAGCCAGACTCCGCCTTGAGAATGTCTACAAAGCTCGCTCCTTATAGGATTTAGGATTTCTTTAAATATCAAGACCCTCAAGCCAAACTCTGCCTTGAGAATGTCTACGGAGCCCATTCCTTAGGGTTTCTTAGATTCCAGGTTAAGAGGAATTACCCACAAAACTCATTTGTGTATTTTTTGTAACATTCTCTTTAAGCTAATAAACTTAATCAATGTTATAAAAGTTTAATAATATCGGTATAGGTCACCTGTTAATTATGGTACCTATTTGGATTAGTTTGAGTATAAATCTATAACACTGAATGTGAGAAAAAGGTCTTGTAAACTTCTACTTTTGTGAAAATGGTTGAGAAAATAGAAATAAATATTGAGTATTTATTTCTAAACTATGAATAATGAGAATTGATATTTGAAGGTTCTTAATCCAATTTCATATGTTTAATTTAACCAAAGAAAGAATAATGAAGCTTAGAGAGTAATATTATGGTATAAGAAAAATATGGAATGGTGATATAGAGAATAGAGTGAAATCCTAGAATTTTCTACGATACCTATGAAGATTAGAAAATTCATTTATGAAAGATTAAAGTGTTCTTAGCATATATAAAGTTTCCAGTTGGGTTTCATTTCAAATTCTCTTTTCTACTTACTCCTTTGCCAACTTATCTAATTTTTTTACTTTGGGAGATTGATTACTACTCTTATTCTCTCTACTCACACATTTCCATTTTCCCACTTTCTCTGCTCTCTCGTTCCTACATCTGAGTAAAAGAGAGAAAAGGAAATAAGAGTAAGGGGAAGCAAAGAGGAAAAGAGAGACACAAAGAAGAAGAAGAAAAGAAAGACAAGAAGAAAGCATCTATAAGCTAGGTAGGGGTTGTTTTCCTAAACTCTTCTTACTTAACTTGATTTCGTTGAGTGTTGAATGAAAACTTTGGTTCAATGATGAGTTTTTAAACCATGAACTTCATGAATATGGGATGGTTTTCTTTTAATGGTATGATTATGAGTTTTTAAACCATGAACTTCATAAACCAACTAAGAAAGGCTTTACATTTATTATACAGGACAAAATTTGTTCTATTTATTTGAATGATATTTTTTTATGGTAGTGTATAACTAAGGAATGGACTTTATGTCATCGATCTCGAAACGCCTGTCTATAACATAAATACAAAGAGGTTTAAATTAAACAATATGAACTCATCTTATCTCTGGCATTATTGTTTGGGCCATACAAATGAGAAACACATCTCCAAACTCTATAAAGATGGATTCTTAGACTCATTTGATTTCGAATCATATGAGATATGTGAATCTTGTTTATTGGAGAAGATGACAAAAACCCCATTCACTGGACAAGGTGAAAGGTCTAATGATCTTTTAGGCCTTATACATAGTGATATATGTGGGTCACTAAACACACTGGCTAGAGGCGATTTTCAATAATTCATTACATTTACTGATGATTTCAGTAGATATGGATTTGTATATCTTATAAAGCACAAATCAGAATCCTTTGAAAAGTTCAAAGAGTTCAAGAATGAAGTACAAAACTAACTTGGCAAGAGTATTAAAATCCTTCGATCAGATCGAGGAGGTGAATACTTAAGCCAACAGTTTGATGATCATCTAAAAGAGTATGGGATAATATCTCAACTCCCTCCTCCAGGAACACTACAATTGAATGATGTCTCTGAAAGGACGAACTAGACCTTGTTAGACATGGTCCGATCCATGATGAGTCATGCTAACCTTCCAAGCTCTTTCTAGGGATATGCTCTATTAATAGCAGCTTTCACACTTAATCGTGTTCCATCTAAAGCAGTTCAAAAAGACACCATATGAAATATGGACAGGGAAATAGCCCAATATGTCTTTTATGAAGATTTGGGGTTGCAAAGCTTATGTGAAACGCCAAGTTTCTGATAAGCTTGGACTCAAATAAGATAAATGCTTCTTTGTTGGTTATCTCAAGGAAACCAAAGGATACTATTTTTATAATCCTACTGAAGGCAAAGTGTTTGTCGCATGGACTGTTGTGTTTCTAGAAAGGGAGTTTATCTCCAAAGGAACCAGTGGAAAGAAAATAGAACTTGAAGAAGTTCAAGGTTCACAAAGTAGCAATGAATCGATGGTGGAAATAAAGCAGCTTCCACAAAATGTTGTGGAACAGTAACCTGCTCTAGTAGCACAAGACCTGCGTAGGACTAACAGCATACGTCATCAACCAAAGAGATATGAATTTCTCATGACCCAGCAAGGTGACGTATTATTCATGGATCAAGATGAGCCTGTGACTTACCAGGAAGCCATTATTAGTCCAAAATATGAGAAATGGCTTGAGGCCATGAGATCTGAAATAGAATCTATGTATGCCAACCAGGTATAGACCTTGGTTGACCCACTTGAATGGATAAAACCCATTGGGGGCAAGTGTATTTTCAAGAAGAAAATCGACATGGATGGTAACGTGCACACATTTAAGGCACGATTGGTGGCTAAAGGTTTCGAGTAAATTCATGGTGTAGACTATGATAAGATATTTTCCCCAATTGTGATGTTTAAATAAAGTCAAATTTTACTTACTATTATAGTATACCACGATTATGAAATCTAACAAATGGAGGTTAAAACTACTTTCCTTAATAGAAATATTCTCGAGGATGTGTACATGACACAACCTGAGGGTTTTGTCACTCCACAAGATGCTAGAAAGGTATGCAAGTTGCAACAATCTATTTATGGATTGAAGTAAGCTTCCAGAAGCTAGAATCTTCATTTTGATGATATAATAAAACAATTTGATTTTATCAAGAATGAAGAAGAATCTTATGTCTACAAGAAGGTTTGTGGGAGCACGATTGTCTTTCTGGTATTGTATGTAGATGACATACTACTCATCAAAACTAACATCCCTACCCTACAATCTGTAAAGACTTAGTTAGGAAAATACTTTTCCATGAAGGACTTAGGCGAAGTCACCTATGTACTAGGTATCAGGATCTATAGAGATAGATCACAGAGACTGCTTGGCTTAAGTCAGAGTAGATACATAGACAAAATGTTAAGACGATTTAACATATATGAATCCAAGAAAGGACTCTTGCCTATGTCACATGGTGTAAGCCTATCTAAGGCTCAATCTCCTTCCACCCAAGACGAGAGGGATCGCATGAGCAAGATTCCATAGCATTTGTAATTGGATCTATCATGTATGCCATGTTATGTACTCGACCAGACATCTCGTATGCTTTGAGCATGACGAGCAGGTACCAGTCTGATTTCGATGAGAGTCACTGGACTGCTATCAAGAACATTCTTAAGTACTTAAGAAGGACTAAGGATTCATTCTTGGTATATGGAGCAGAGGAATAGCTAGTTGTAAAGGTTTACACTGATGCTAGCTTCCAAACCAATAAAGACGACTCTAGATCACAATCGGGTTATGTTTTTTGCCTAAATGATGGGGCTATGAGCTGGAAGAGTTCAAAGCAGGAGATAGTCACCGATTCTACCATAGAGGCTGAGTATATTGCTGCGTTCAATGCAGCAAAGGAGGTTATTTGGATCAGGAAGTTCATTGTTGAACTTGGCATTATTCCCAACATTGTGGACCCAGTGGACCTCTATTATGATAATAATGGAACCATTGCACAAGTTAAGGAGCCTACATCTCACCAACGATCCAAACATATACTTAGGCACTTCCATATCATTTGAGAGATCATCAATAGAGGAGATGTGAATATATGCAAAGTACCAACAAATAATAACATTGCTAATCCACTAACGAAACTTCTTGCACAGCAAAAGCATGAGGGTCACACTAGATCTTTAAGTAGTAAACATATGCCTATTGGCTCTAGTGCAAGTGGAAAATTATTGGTGTATGCCCTAAAGACCGATATATTTCATCTATACTTACATACATTGTATTATGCTATATATGAGGCATTTCATTTATTGTGTTATGATAAACATAATAAAGTCCTTAGAATAGTAAGTTTGATACCATAGGACATCAAGTAGAAGACTTGATCGTGAGATCCTATTAGATAAAATTAGAACGTTATTCTTAAATGTCCCTAGTCAAGTATTATTGTTAATTAGGACAACAATAATGCATTGAGACAAGTATGTGTGTAGACTGATGATCACATCTAACGGGTCATGGATACGAGATATCAAGTCTTCACATGGGTATATATTAAGAGTAATGATGTACTAGACTGACTCGCCATGAGAACGCTACATGGATCGTTACGTGAGTGTCATAAGTGATTCTCATAGTGACAATGATGTATGTGGTCCTTTGACCTGAAATTACTGTGATTCCTACTAAGGAGTTTTATGTTTTGATGTCATTAAACGTTATCTGTAACATGGTGATTATAAAGTTAGTAATTGGACATACCGTAAATCATGTGGAGGGATGTGAGTGACTTAGATGAGATTTGTCCCTCCTACATAACAAGAGTAATATATTCGGGCCCCCTGATTAAGTGAGACTACGAAATGCATGACCATGTTTAAATGAGTCGATATGAGATATTGATCTCATTTGTTATCACTATGTCTACTCAAATATCAAGAAATGAAAGATTAAACTATACAAGGGTGACACATTTCATGCCTTGTGTTCAATCTAGATATCTGGACAAAGGGACTAGACTAGACGGAAACATTGATCAAGGAAAGGTTATGTCAAATCACTAATATTCTCATTACTTGAGTAGCAACGATGTGCTGCTAGATACCGTTTAGTGCTTATAATATTGAAATGAAATTTTAATATTACTGACAACGTTATAATCTGTAGGGTCACACAATTAGAACAGACTAAATTAGAGTAAATAGAATCCAAGTTGGACTAGGAATTCTATCGTGGGCCAAAATTCATAACAGATGAGCCCAAGGCTTCACATTAACCCTACTACTGCTCTTTCACTCAAGGATTCTAAAAGAAGCTATTAGAGGCTTCTCAGATAAGCTAATGGAAGGCTTCTCGGAGAAGCTTATTCAAAAAATCTTGGAGAAGCTAATGAAAGGCTTCTTGGAGAAGCTAATGCAAAGCTTCTTAGAGAAGCTAATGCAAAGGTTTCTTGGAGAAGCTAATGCAAGGCTTCTTGGAGAAGTTAATGCAAGGCTTCTTGGAGAAGCTAATATAATGCTTCTTGGAGAAGCTAATGGAAGGCTTCTTGGAGAAGCTATTAGAGGCTTTTTGAAGAAGCAAATAGAAGGCTTCTTAAAGAAGCTATTGGAGGCTTCTTCTATAAAAAGGGCATAAGGGCATAGATTGTAACCCTTGATACACACACATAGTGAAAGAGGGTGACAGATTTCTTTCTCTTCGTAACTAGCACCGCGTTTAGGAGGCGAGACTCCTAGCGGATGTTGGACGTTTGTGGATCTATTCGTGTGGACTATGTAGAGACATCGTTACTGTTATGGTGTTAGTGGTTTGCATTGATCATCTTTCTTTTGGCTTCAAGAGGTATACTCGAAATCACATTTTATGGTCCTCTTTTCATATGGATCCTTGGTAGAAATTCCCTTTTTTCGCTGCATTTTTTATGCTAAAATTCCCAACAGTGGTTTTTTTGCAGAGGTTATCAAATGCCATAAATAAATATATATTGCGTGGGGTTTTGTGCTTTTCAGTGTAGGATATTAACCCCGACAAATTTAAAAGCGCTGATGGTGATTTTTTTTTGTTTTACCTCCAGATTTCGTTTCCCCCTCACTCCCTCTCAGTCTCCCTCTCACTCTCCCTTCTGATTTCGTTTCCTCTCATTCTCGCCATCTTCCTCTCACTCCCTCGCCCTCGCCCTCTTACTTTGCTCTTCTGATTTTTTTTTGCCCCCTTCTCCATTTGAAACCCTCTCAAATCTGTGATGCACCAAAGCCTCTGCCCATCCATTTTTTTTATAAAACCCCAAACTTTACAGATGTGGAGATGGCATAGAAGATCTTGTAGCTATCCCTATCTCTCACTTCCTGTGATATTCATTTTCATTTTGCAGCATTTGCTTGGAATCTCGTGGTAGGAATTTCTTTTGGTTGCCATGGTTTGGATTATTACCATTGATTTCCATTTTATCACTGATTTTGCTTCAATTCGTGAAATTTTCTATTCTTCATTCAAATTGATTTTGCTTTAAATGGTGAAATTTATGTTCCTCTCAAAACATATGTCAAGTGTTTGATGAAAGGTATTCATATCAATTTTTTTAGTCAAGATGTAAATCTAGCATACTTCTAAATATAGCCAAGCATTCACTACAATATTAACCATTTGTTTTGATATATGAATTAGTTTTAGTAAGGAAAAAAATCCTTAATTATCACTGTTATGTTGGAATTATCTATTAATGACCATAAAATGTTGTTTCTGTATAATGATTATTATAAATGACTCATGGATTCACTCCATGACTTAACCTGCCGTTAGCATTTATTTGGGCACAAATGGAAGTTATTAGTTACATCACCTTGTACATTTGGGTTGCATGTGCTACATGACCCTAAAAGTACCAACGTGCCTGATCATGATGAGGATGTATTGGGAATAAGTGATGAATTGACTTATATTATATACTTTGTGTAATTCCTGTGAAATTTTGTTCAGGATGTGACTAGAAAAGTGACTGTGATGAAAGTGAAGAGAAGTGGAAATGGTGGTGCTTTCCATCCATTCCACAAAGATGAGAAAGCTGGCAAGACTAGTGAATCATTGAGCAAAGCCCTTCTTCGACGCCGGAAGCTACCGCGAGTTCTACAACGGTGACGGTCACGGTCACCAGAGACAATGGTGGAAGCAATAAAAGAGATGAGAAAAAGGGACAGAGAAAGCATCACAGGTGCTGGTGACAGGAGTTGCATAAATGCTTCTTGCAGACCCTTCAGTAGCTTGGTGGTGTAGATTGTGAGTATCTTAATCTATCCAAGTTCTGATTGTTATGTGTTTTAGATGTTATTGTAATTGCATATGCATATTTTTTGTGGCTTTTGCAGTTGCTACACCAAAGCAAATCTGAGAGCTAATGAAGTTTGATGGCCTCACAAATGATGAAGTCAAAAGCCATTTACAGGTTCGTATATGGGATATATATCACAAATGTTTGATTATCAAATTTGGCTTAACTTAGGAAAAAATCATAATCAAAGTCTACGTTTCTATAATTTTTATTGTCTAGTAGTCTCTCCAATTCTTTCCATGATATGGAATCCTTTATCTATCTTTTCTTGTTTTATAAAAACCCACCACTTTTGTTTTAAGGGATTCCAAACTAAATATGAGTGATAAATTATTTAGGAAAGCTCCACTTACAAATAAGCATATGTTTGACATTGCAATACCTAAACTTGAGACTGAAAATAGGTGTTTACAAATATAATTGGGGTAATCTTCTTTTCTATTGCAAAAGTTACAGCAATGTTCTTGAGTTCCAATTGTTCCATATTGTCAATCATAGTCTAAATTTTTTCTTTTGGGGTTTTGGACAGAAATACCATTTGCACATAAAAAGACCAAGTCCCATTGTTCACAACAATGCCAATCCACAAATAGCGCCTTTTGTCCTTCTAGGGAATATTTTTGTTTAACCACAAGAATATGCAACTATAGCTACCTCAACAGCATCAGGGGAACTGACCAAAGTTGCAGCACCAGGACTTGTTTACCTTCAATCGTGTCTGCCCAGCTATGCCTTTAACCACACCAAGTGGGAACCCAACTTGTTCTAGCACAGGACCCTGCTCAATGTGAACCTACAGCATGTAACAAATATGCATATAAATTTTCATGAGCCATATTGCTGAAATTATAGAGCCAAATAGCACTATATATCTTTATCTCTTTGTAGTTTCTTACCAAATGTCTTTTACTATTTTAGCCAAGTGATGCTTTAAGTGAACCTACAACGTCATTGGATGTAAGAAGATCATCTGGCGGTAGCAACACAAATCACTAACAACATATTAAGTGTTGATTTTTTATGTGCATTTATTGTGGAACTAGGTTATTAAGGATTTTAAGTTGTAAGTTTAAGTTACAAGAGATGAATTTATTTAGCTTATTATAGATTTGAACTTGTGATGTTGTATGTTACTATGAATATTTTTAATGCAATTTGATTCACATTTATATCAGTAATTTTATATTTAGTAAATCTTTTTTTTAAAAAAAATTCATATGATGAATTGCAACGGTTTTAAATCCCAAAAAAGTCAAATATGTTAAATAGCGACGGTTTTAAACCTTTGCAATTTTTAGGTAAATAGAATCAGGGAACTAGATAGTGGAAGGTTAAAAACCTCCATAAATTGAATAAAAACCACCGCAAATTATGGGGGTTTTAAACCACCACAACTTATTCACTATTGTGGGGGTCGCCTAAAAATCACCGCAATATATTACGGCCAACGTAAATGCAGTAGTTTTTAAAACTGCCACAATTTAATTAGCAGGGGTTAAAAATCGTTGCAAATTGAAAAAAAAAAATACCGCAATTTAGCGCATTTTTGGTAGTGGTTGGACCCAACACGGACCATGGAAAAAGAAAAACACATCAGATTGCAAAAACAAAAAAGCATTTAATACGCCCCGATGACTAGGACAATTGTCTTTACAAGAATAAAATGCCCCTCGCAGGGGGCAAGGGAATGTAATAAAAGAAAAGAAAAGGAGGAAGCAAGCTAAGCTTCATCATCATCGCCTTATGAACTTTGATTGCCTGTACCCGATGCTCCACTATCTCCCTCAATAAGGGTCAGATCCTCGATAGCAGTGATTGGGACCCCAATAGCAGCTTAGTTGTCCTCTTGAGCTACCTCCGCTAATATGAGTCGATCATTTTTTTATCACCTTCTCAGAGTCCAATTCATCTAACCCTAGGGCAACCCTGGGATTAAAGAACTGGACTTAGGTGACTGCATTTTGGAATTGTTCACCACTAATGTTCATACAAATCTTTATCAGCTGCCTAGTATCCTCTTACAGCCGCACCGCTTCAGCCTAATAATCATGGTCCTTAGCACAAAGGTTGGCAATGGCCTTTTCAAAATTAACTTTCTCTTTCTGAGTACGACTTTAGAGTCCACCAATTTCCCCTTCAGCTTATAGACCATAGTTTCAACGTCCTCCTTGGCTTTCTTAACTTTCTCCTTAGCCTTGAGAGCCAAGTTAAGCTTTTGGGTTCCCTTCTCCTCGGTCGCCCTCAACTTTGCCATAATTTCCTTGCCATACTCACCCATGCACCTCTCAACACAACAGGCTTTAGCAGTGAGGTGAAGTCCATGATAGTTGTCGAGATTATCAAATTAAATCAATTTATAAACCGATTCACTAAAATACTTGTAGTATAAGCAGAAATAAGCAGAGTAACACCTGTTAAATCAGATTGCATAACTTCTTGCTCAAAGTGTAACATCCCAAAAATTATTTATTTCATTATAAATAATTATTTTATAATATTTATGATTTTTAGGAATTTTTGTGAATTTTTCTGGAAATTATGAATATTTTAATATATTTCTCGTTTTATGTGTGCACTGAGCGGAGCCGGGATAACGAAATGTTTTCCCTGAGGCTGATAAACCTTAAACTGTCAACGTGTTGATGGGAGATCTTACTAAACCCGAGGCCTGGCACAGTTTGCGAGGTTTATATTTTTTTAAGATTTTATCTGATAAATAAAATCACTGTATCATAAAATCCTCCGATGAATAATAAAATATTATTTTCATCAACTGTAACTCTTATTCACTGATAAAATAATTCTAACAGTGTAATTAAATCATCTGTCAGATGTATTTAATTAACGAGATAAGCTTACTATGCACTTTATCGAGAAGCGCGCGAAGCTTCTCAAGGAAGCTTTGAGGGAAGTTTCTAGGAAGCTTCCTCTCCAACCACTATTCACTCTCTCTCCTCACTCATTGTGCAGCACGGTTGGGGGTAATATCACAATTATTTCCCCCCATTTTCTCTCATTCACGCTGGTCTCCTTCTCCCTCACATCTACTCTCATTTATTTTCCTCTCTTCTCCATACGACTACACCCCCACAAACACCATTGTTGATTTTCAAGCTTCCCTTGCTCAAGCCAAACTTAAACCATTGCTCTTCCCTCACCGTCTTCAAGTTTTCTTCTTAGTGGAGCTCTTTTTTTACTCCTTCATTTTCGTGGTTGGCAGCCCAACATCAAAGCTTGGAGCTTTAAGGTAAAGCTCTCAACTTTCTTCTTTTTCTCCCCATTTTCATATTCCATGGTCACATTGGTGACTATGGATTCCATTTTCACTCTTTGATTTTGATTTTTCAGATTTGAACACCAAGGTTTTTAGTGGTGGTGAAGAACCAGATTTCAAGGATAGAAGGAGCTTGCTTTCTTTGTTCTTCACTAAGGTAAGAGGAAGACACTCCTCCTCAACCTCTATTAGCATTCAGGAACCTTGTTTGTGAGTGATTGTGATAAGACCCTATTGAAGGTTATTCTCTGTTTGTATGTTTAGTATGTTTGCATGTTGTTTATAATGTGTTTATGCTATTAAAATGTTTGTCTGTGTATATTGATATATTGGATTGGATTAGAATGCCTGAAATGAGAGAAAATAACGTCGGATTGGTTCTCGGATGGCCACGGTTTTGAGCCCAAAAGTTTTGGGATTTTTAGTGAACACTTGTAATAATTTGAACTTCTGACCATTAAGCACCGTGTCAATATTCGTCGAGTTAGGATTCTTGTCCATTAAATACTTTCGTTGGTTAAACGAATGTCAATATCTGTCGAATTTGATCTCCTGATCATTTAGTGCAATGTCAAAATCCGTCGAGTATGAACTCCTGACCATGCCCGTCGAAATTAATCTTCAGGGCAAACCCGTCAAGTAGAGTTCCTGACCACTTAGGAGAGAAACCTCTCCAATGCCAAATCCGTCGAATAGAGTTTCTGACCACTTGGGAGAGAAACCTCTCCAATGTCAAATCCGTCGAATAGAGTTTCTGACCACTCAAGAGAGAAACCTCTCCAATGCCAAATCCGTCGAATAGAGTTCCTGACCACTTAGGAGAGAAACTTCTCCAATGCCAAATCCGTCGAGTTTGGACTTCTGACCCTTAAGCACAATGTCAATATCCGTCGAGTTTGAATGTCAATATTCGTCGAGTGATATATTCATCGAGTAGAGTTTCTGACCACTTGGGAGAGAAACTTACCCAATGTCAATATTCGTCGAGTTAGAATGCCAAATCTGTCGAGTAGAATTCCTGACCGTTCAATACAGAAACTTACCCAATGTCAATATCCGTCGAGTTTGAATGTCAATGTTCGTCGAGTGATATATCCGTCGAGTAGAGTTTCTGACCACTTGGGAGAGAAACTTACCCAATGTCAATATCCGTCGAGTTTGAATGTCGATATCCATCGAGTGACATATCCGTCGAATTTGAATTTCTGACCATTTTGTGTCTTCGTCGGTTCAACACTTGGAAGCTTTCTCCAACGTCAACACCCATCCGTCGAAAATAGGATTTCTGCTAACCTTCTAGTGTATTCGACAGTTTTTGATCCCTATTCGACAGAATCTTCATTTGACAGAAAATGATTTATTGCCATTCTTGTGAAATAATGATCTCCCGTCTCTCATCAATCAGCCATGTTAATTTTCGTTGAAAGGTAGCTTCAATTTTATACTAAACACATTGCCTCCGTCAAATTTAAGGGTGTAGTTTATCACCTAACACCTAGCAATTAAATTAGTGGTATTGCTGGTGATTTCGGCCGTGTATTTTCCTGGACTTAAGACTTTTGAACTAATAAAAGCATATTAATTGTAAATAATTGGATGACTAGAAACTAATCAGGAATTCATAAATAGGGAAAAACAAGGAACGTGAGCATGTCTCACAACTAGTGAGAATTTTGAGTACAGAAAGAACATGAGTATGGGTGAGGTTGTGAGGAACATAATGAACCTAATGGTTGACTTCTATCATGACTATGAATGGGATTGTGGTTATCCTTAAAATGTGCTGTTAGCTTGATGTGGATCCGTGAATGGGATCAAACCTTGTTGTTAAATCATATGACATGCATTTGAAGCATGATTGACCTAGTTGTCATGAGGAGCATGATTGAGTCATGCATTGCATAAAAAGAAAGGGAATGTCCATTGGACTTTGTTAAGGCCTTTAGTCTAGGAGTTGAATCAGCGGGTGCGAATAGACAAGTGGTGTCCTGTAGTTGACCTTGAGGGCGTCAGGGCGCGGGGGCCTCATAATGGACAGTTGGTAGCTCTTCTGTCCGTGGGACAAATCGATACACACGCACTAACGATCCTGACTGGCCACAGTCCTATATCGAGATCTTGTGGGAATGCCGCTGTATAAAGCCTTGTTGCGCAAAATGACTGATGATGTTCTGGAAAGCACTTGTTGTATGGCTGACGAGATACTGACATGTCTCCCTGATCATTCTCTCCGAACGTTGTGTCTAGCTCCATGGAGTAGGATTTTGACTTTGTATGCATATGCATAATGGGTCCATGAATTATCTGACATTTATGATTATTATAATTTGGAATTGTTGTCTTACTATATATATATATATATATATATATATATATATATATATTATTTGTTCATTTTATATTTATTTGTTCATTTTTGCTATGATTATTATTTGAAAATGCTATGTGGGTGCTCTGCGCCGTGTTGTTTTCTTGTCACTATAATTGGTAATGATGGTAGGATGTCTTACCACTTTTTTGTACTTTTCTTGCTCTATGTCAATTTTGGTTAAAGACTATAAGTGGGAACGAGGTTGGATTCCTTTGGATTTTATTGGTTTGACCCGCTGTATCCGGTGATGTCGTCGCGAAGGGAGTTATATTGAGTTCGTTCGAACTGTGTTCACTGGTGGTGCCAAGACTTGACGAGTCGACTGAACCGACAAGCGTATGCGATATGTTGGGGATCTAACTTTGACCATGAAGAGGACTGCGACTGAAGACCTTATTCTATATTTCTCACTATACCGGTGAGTCCGGAGTTGCTGCACGCACTCAGGATTCGATGGAGTGCCCAACTCCTTAGTTGTGGATATGATGTGGGTAGTTTATATTTTACTTTGCATTACCTATATAAAGGGAGTTTTTGGGTATATGTATGTTTTGAGATGATTATCCAGACTTAAAGGTTGTAAATTGAGTACAACTTATAATTCATATTTTAATTGGTTGTATATGTAACTAATCATTCGTGGCTCCTATTTTTCTCATATGAGAAATGATGAATATTTTTGTAAAGTTTGTTATTTGACAATGTTAGCACGCCGACATTTAGTGACCGTGACATAATGACGATTGTGCCGTGGTTATTAAATCGAGGGGTGTTACACAAAGGTTCAAATTACATGAAACTAATCGCATTTTAAAGCTAACATGTAAGGCTATGAGTGGTAAAAATTTCAAGAATTTGACACTCTTTATACATTCCCTGTTTTATTTTAAAGTAAGGTCAAATTCTAGGAAAATGGGTAGTTGCCTTGTTTCAGCTTGTGCATTTTGTTGTATAACTTTAGCTACACTAAGTCAAATGAAGTGAGGTTTATTTCATTTGAAAGATATGAGATAAAGATATTTTTTTATAAAATTCTAAAATTATAGAAGTTAGGATGTACTTTTGGTGCATTCATGAAAATCAGCCTTTCTAGGTAACTAAATCAAAAAATGTCAAGATATGTTTCTTGTTGAAATGAAGTTTCCTACTTGTTAGGATCTCTTATACATGCTTTCTAGTATGTGTTAAGATGTTACTAGGGGTTTTTCATTAAGAGGATGACCATTTAGTATGTATATGAGAGTTATGAACCTTAAGGTGACCAAGAGTAGTGGATTGCCTAAAGTAGGTATCTAGGACCTTGAGCACACTAGTGTGGCATAAGTAACCACTTTTGGTGTGATAGTAAGGCGAGTCAGATACAAATATCATAAGTATGATTTCTTAACTAGAACATGGAACAAGCTCTTTTATGAGTTAAAAGTGAGCTGAGAGTACATGTTTGCTAGAGTTTAGTTCTTCATTTGGTTAGAGAGAACTATGTGAAGAGTTAATGTGGTGGTTTTGTATGAGTTATACTTAATGCTGCATATTTTCTTGTTACTTGCTAATTCCAAAGTAGAGTAATCTTTAATGATGTACAATCATACGGCCAAAGGAGATAGATGAGAAAGTCCAAAAGTCTCTTTGAGTGATGATTTAGCCCTAACTGCTCGTTAGTGCTAAGATTACTAATTTTTATGTAGTAGAAATAGTACTCTTGCTAGCGTGAGTAGTAACTAGTCCACTCATTATCTAATAGTTTGAAGAGTCACTCTTCTTATCTACAAGTTCAAAGAGAACATGGAATATGTAAGTGACGCACACTCACATTTCTACATTTGCACAATCACATTGCATTTCATAATTATCATTCTTGAACACTGCATATATACGAGCATATGACATTCATATTCATTTCTTGTTCCTTGGCAATTGTATGGGCAATTGTTTAGTGTAGATGATATTTTATAATTGTATGGGCAGTTGTTTAATATCATTGATTGTATACTTATGAGTTTAAGGTTAGGAATTGGCTTAGCAAATGTGTACATAGAGAAAAAGAGTGTAAATGTTTGATAGACATGAAGTAAAGATTTCACTGCTTGTTGCTAATCCTACCTTTCATAGTTAGTAAGTTTATTCATAGAAAAAGGTTATACATGTAGTAACTATAACAAGTTTATGAATGAACTAGTTATGATATATTATAACTGTATAGATAATTGTTCTTATCATATGAATAAGGGACTTAGGATTATAGATTATGTGTTGTGTTTAGTGAGCCTTTACATAACAGTAGCATGTGAATGTCCTAGTGATATTAAATAGAGATTTTAATATCTTGTAGCAACTATAATCTATTGTGATTAAGTTCGAGTATTATAAGGTTAAGTAAATATGAGACAACTTTGATACGTTATACAATTATATGGGCGATTGTATAATATTGATATAGATTATATTGATATGTGATTTACATTAATGAATATCATAAGATACATGTATATTACTGAGAATTTGCATGTTCTCACCCCTTTTTGTGTTTCTATGGTAAAAGCATGTCAAGACCCTTCAGAGGGTAAGAAGATAAAGAAACAGAAGAAGTAATGCAAGATAATTTTATTTGTTTCTTTTATAGACAAAGCTTGTAGAATTACTTACATATGCTTTGAAGATTTATAAGTTGTATATATAACACTTTGCCCTTGGGGCTATTGATGTATATGTGTATGACTTTTAGATATGTCTCTTCATAATTATTTATAAATATTATGAATTAGTTAATGTTCAAGTTAGAAGTAGCATAATTATTACTGTTTATCAAGGTATTTGTTAGTTATACTAAGGTAACAGTATTAGGATGTTATAGTAGCTGCTACTTAAATAACGATATCTAAAATTAAAAATCTAAGTTTCCCTAACCTTAGGGTTAATCATCTTCTCCTTAACTTTAATTGGACACCTACTTCATAGAATTTGAGTTTAAGATGAGAAAGTTATGCCCAAAACATTCTTAACAACTCTCTGAACCCGTTAGCCAAATTCAAAAGGTTAAAACACCATCAAAACATCAATGTTTTTATAAGTGATCTTCAAAAGAATTGAACATCTTTGTCTCATCGTTCAAATGGCATTAGTTTTCGCTTCAAATGACATATACAATCTAAATTATGGCCTAATCTTTGAACATCTTCTAGATTCCAGCGATAGCATCTCTATTCTAAATTCATGGCCCAATCTGACCTACTATACACTGATTCAGCCTTTCATCTCTTCATCAAAGTTGTATAGATTTCTCTCAGTTTTCCTACAAGGTAAAATTTACAATTTTTAGATGTCAAAAATTTAACTTATGCCCAAAATACAAAAATAGAGTAAAATTTTTAATAATGTCAAAAAATACAATTAAGTCCAATTTGAACCCAAACTTATAAAATGTGGCCAAAACTAATCAATTAAGCATATAAGAGATTAAATGTGAGGGTAAATAATATATAAAAATTATATTTATCAAATTCTCCCACATTTAACTTTTATACTTCCGGGCAAAACTAGAAATTCAACATAGGGAACAAGGAACAACAACACCAACTCAAAAGTTAAAATCTCTAAAAGACTCACTTTCTAATGATGTTCAAGAATGCAAAGTCTATAATAAAGAAGAGCAACCAAAGCTTCAAGGAATTAAAACATTCACGAAATAATATTTTTTTACATCTCAAATCAACAAGTAAGGTAACTTCAATTTAAAAGCATAAATCAAGAATGATAGAACCTCACAAGATACACGCTCAATCTCTCAAGTGTTTAGAAGGTAAGTGTTTCACTTAATTTAACCCATGAAAATTTATACTACCATAAGTTTGTTTATCTTCTACTTCTCTAGTATTCAAAACACACGCGCACACAAATCAAGAGAACTTTATGCAAGGTTGTAATGGGGTCAAGGTAAGGAAGGGGAATAATATAGAGATGACAAGTCAAATACCAAAGATAATAAAAGAATATTAGGGATTAGTTCAAATAACAAGCATGAAAGTTTAACCTAAATCCATGTAATGCAAATTCTCTTTACATTTTCTTTTTTTCTTTTTTTTTTAGTTTTTCAATTTTTCTTTTGTTTTTTTTTTCACTTGGCCACTTTTTCCTTTTTTACCAAACATTTTACACACTAATTAGCACACCCACACACTTGTTCATAAACTCTTCTAATGACAATGTCAATGCTCTCTTCTTCCTCAAGGTTAGGTAAAAACATGATTTTTCATTTAAGGCACGTAATGAGCTAAAAATAAGGAATGATCAAATAAGTTCAAAGGGGTTCATTAAGGAAAAATATACAAGGTTGGCTATTTAGCTAAAGTAGATAATTTAATAAAAATGCCTTAACCATGTTTATGTATGCATTTGAAAATACAACCTAAAAAAAATCAAAGTAAGTTATAAAGTAATAAATTTCATAAGTGAAAATCACACAAGAAAGAAGAGAATGATACAAATGTTTAATCCATTCATTAAAAGGTTCAAAGTCTCACAGGATATGTTTCTATTAAACTCAATCTATCAAATTAATTTCTATTACCAAACTAGTTAATCTCAAAATGAAAGACAATTTATTCACTTATGTTATAAACCTTTAACTTTAATTGATGCATGCTCACAACTTTTACAAATTTCAAAATTCCATTGGAAATTAATTAAAAACACAATTTCTTATACTTTTCTTTTAAAAAAATAGAAAAACATAATTTTAAGAAGAAAAAAATAGAATTTGAAAATAGAAAACAGAATATAGAAATAGAAAACAACAACAAAAAAATCAAATAGAAACAATAAAATTAAAAACAAAAACAAGAAAATAGAAAAATAAATTTAAAACAAAAACAAGAAATAGAATGTGAATTCCTCTCACACACTTAAATTCTACATTATCCCCAATGTAAAGCTTAAAAATAATCCAATCATTAATATCACATAAATATCATCAACAAATCTAGGAACAGTAAAATAAAGGAGAAAAAGACTAAGCATCCTTATCAAGTGATGTAAATGACCATTTGTTCTTGCACTTAAAGACCATAATTATGTTGAAAACTATTTGAAACAAGGGAAACAAGGGTTAGTAGTTAATTATACTCCTAATATGATTGATTAAACTTAGAATGATCCCCCATGGCACCAAAATTTGATAGCTATCAAGACTATCAAATTAAATTAATTTTATAAACTGATTCATCAACATAGTTGTAGTATAATATACCACCGGGTCAAGCCCTTGGATCACTTTAATCAAACAATCAAATTAAGAGCTTAATAGGGGGAAAAAGTTACAAAATTAATTAATAGAAACTAATTAAAAACTGTAAACATAATTAAGTAAATAATCAGTCTAAGGAAATAAACTATTCTTGAGTTTAATCCATCCAACTGCTAACCAAGTTCTTGGCTTTAGATAATATCAAGAAACACTAAGATGATCAATGAATTACCTACTAGATAAGTATCTAGAATTTAATTAATCAAGGTTAAACAAATTAAGCACCAATTTAATCCTAAATTAACTTAAAATTCATAATTCAACCAAGTTAAACAATCCATCAAACACCTTTGATACATTGTTTAATATCTTCCATTCAATTGCTAATCAAATTTTTTGTCTTGAATCACATCAAGAAGCCTTAAGATGATCCATGAATTCTTTACAAGATAACCATCTAGAATTTAATTAATCAAAGTTAAATTAATTAAGCGCCCATTTAATCCTAAATTAATCTAAAACTCATAATTCAACCAAGCTTAATAAACAACATCCAAGAAGCTTTTGATGCATTGTTTAGTATCTTTAATCCTTATTAACACGTGGTAATTATGCAATTATCACATTAACATCCAAATCAAATTAAGAAATTCAATTTAGATTTAACAAAATCAAAAGAGGTAAATAGAAACTTGATTAGCAAGTAAAAACGAAACCTGATTAACAAGTAAAGAGAAACTTGATCAACAATTAAATGTAAAATAATTAAAACAAGATCTCAAAATTAAACTTCAAGATTGTCAATCCCTAGGATTGATTAAAAGGTTCTTCCCTCTCATCCATGGATGAGAGGGAAGAGAAACATAAAAGAAAGGAACCTAGAGAGAAGGGAGAAGAAGAAAGATGAAAAGAGAAACGCAAGCAAGAGCGGCTAGGAGAAAATTAGGTTGAGTTTCGTGGATACAATTACTACTTAAATAACTTTCTCTAAAATTAAAAATCCAAGTCGACCCTCAGCTTAGGGTTAATCCTCTTCCTTTTATCTTTAATTAGACACCTAATTCATACAATTTGAGCTTATGATGAAATAGTTATACCCAAAACATTCTTAATA
Source organism: Ormosia semicastrata (assembly GCA_029884595.1). Classification (NCBI taxonomy): domain Eukaryota; kingdom Viridiplantae; phylum Streptophyta; class Magnoliopsida; order Fabales; family Fabaceae; genus Ormosia; species Ormosia semicastrata. The sequence goes on along the minus strand of JAQQTO010000035.1, from coordinate 1,655,997 downwards.
GCTTTGTAAACCCATTAGCCGAATTCAAAGGGTTAAAACACCATCTAAATGTCAATTTTTGATAAGTAATCTTCAAAGAATTGAAGATCTTTGTAGCATCGTTCAAATGACACTAGTTTCAGCTTCAAATGACACCTATATCCCAAATTGCAGTCCAATCTTTGCATATCATCCAGATTCCAATGACAACATATTTATTCTGAATTTGTGGCCCAATTTGACCCACTAGACATCTTATTTAACCTTTGAGCTTTGCATAAAAGTTGTAGAGATTTCTCTCAGCTTTCCAACAAGGTAAAATTCATAATTTTTAAATATCTAGAACTCAGATTATGCCCAAAATACAAAAATAGCATAAAAATTTTCAATAATGCTGAAAAATACAATTAAGCTCAATTTGAACCCAAATATATAAAATGTCGCCAAAACCAACTAATTAAGCATAGAAAAGGTATAAGAGACTAAATATAGGGGTTAACTAATATATAAAAATTATGTTTATCAGTCCGCAGGCCTGGATCTTTGATAGGATCTCTGGTGGGCTCTTTTGGGTAATATGATTCACAACTTCATTGTCCAAGAGTTTCCAATTGATGAACAAATCCGGGCATCGAGTCATTCCAAAACAAGGCAATCAGATCTTCACCATCCACCTCATTAGTCATCCTCTTCCCTCGATCCTTTGCCCTGCTACTTTCAATAGCCATCCTCTTTCGCCTCTGGAGAGGCTGAACCCACCTCGATCACTGGGGCCTAGACAGAAGAGGCCAGAGTAACGTACGTTGGAGTGTTGGAGGGTCTGACATCCTTTTTCCTTGCTTTCATGGCTCAGAGGTCGGCAAGATCTTTTCCAGATTCTATGCTTCTTGGAAAACAAAGCATAAGTCAGAGTAGGAAGAATATCCAAAAATAAATATAGATTGCGCCCTACACTCTACCTAGAATGACTCCAAGGGTTTCATCATCAAGGGCGTCCAAGAAATCCTTACAAAGAATGAGCCTAACATCTTTTGCCCATGTGTTGATAAAATTAATGCACTCGACGTCCTCCAGACTGAGATCGGGCAACTCCACCTCAATCGTTTCAATTCGAGTATCCCAGGCCTAGGTGGTTTAATACAGGTCAAAGACTAGAGTCCTGTCAACCTCCTCAAAGAATAGATGGACTCCGGGCACCCCTATTAGCTTGAAGAACTTAGTCTTATAGTTTTTAAAGCTATCTTGGAAGATTGAGAAGGCTTTTCGTCTGCCTCTCAACCAGAGTGTGAGTTAGTTCTTCTACATTGCGTTTCCTCCTTAGGGGGACCACTGATTGAAGAGGTAGAAAAACGCCTTCTCTGAGTGCCGTAGTCCAACCACCCGATAAAACCTTTGAAAGGCGAGGATGTATCCCCAGCTGTTAGGGTGAAGCTGGGATAGAGCCACGTTCAGAGTGTAGAGGACCGCAATTTAGAAATTGGTGAAAGGAATCTGGAGCCCCAACCTGAGGAAAAAGTTATCGTATAGAAATATGTAGTGTTCACCCTCCGTCCAGGCTGAGCACACTCTCTCATCTTCTCTTGGAGCCAGGACCTCGTACTCATGGTCCTATGTGTCACCTTCTGTCAACTCTAAGTAGCTCGTAAGTTCCTTGGTGTCCTCCATAATCCAATGTTCGGACATACTTTCCCATTCATCATCTCCAACCCAAGGGTACACGTTCCTCTTGGAGGCATATATCATGGGCCTCTCTCTAACCTGTCTCCTTGGCTGTGCTCCTTGTTTTCTCACTATGAATCCCTAAAAACACCCACAGAGGCTAGTAAAGTGCTGACAGGAATATGTCAAAACCTACAGCTTTAGACATGGAGGAGGGCGGACCATGAATGAAAAGCCTATCAAAAGCTTGCATCCGTTGCCGTTTTTTGTCTCTAGTCATCTACAAACACCGTTCTTCATGCCCTCAAAGTTCTATGAACCTAAATTGGGCACCTCTGCTGCTCATAGCATGACGGAGGGGGCATTCCAGAGAGTAACACCAATGAATTGGACCTAGAATCATTTGTATCCTTACCCATTTGGCATGAAAAAAAGGGGGGAGTACCCCAAAATCAAGAAGACAGAAAACTCTTTATCCTAGGATAACTCTAAAAACAACAAAAACAAAGGGTAGAAGGAGACATACATTGAAGAAATGGAAAAAATTATGACTGGAAGAAGCTAAACCCTAGAAATTGATGAAAACCATTGCTAACCGCTCGAAACCGCATTTCTTCGCCTTGAAAAGTCGTTGAAAATCGCCTTAAGTTGTCGAAGGTTAGAGAGAAAAAGTAAAAGTGTGGAAGAGGTGCCCTTAGCCCCTATTTATAAAGTTAAGATGGTTGAGGGGTAATTTCATCCAAACACTTTGAATCATCATGGTGCGTGGAACCCTAACAACAGCTCCCAGTCAAAATACGCCGTGTGGGTAATACAACTGTCACAGCAGTTGAAGCAATGATTTACTTAGAAAGTTAAATGTCACGTAAGCTTAGCTGTCTTGAGTGTGGATTTTTTCTACGGACTCCGGTTACATACTTGAATGTCCTCTGATCATCTAACGCATGGGTGGTGTCTAGTTTATGGCACATCCATGAGTGTCAAGTGACTTAGCCTTGATAACACCTCTAGGTAACTTTTTATCCCTTAAGGGCACTATGTGTAACATTCTAATACAGATATTTAGATATATCCTAAGTATACAGAGATATATAAAGATAACCTATACTAGCGACGTCACTTTTACATACTACATACTAACATATATCCATAATCACAACTGAGTAATTATAGAAAGTCTTGAGAGAAAGTGAAAAAACTTAAACTCATATATATACAACATTTGCCATAAAAGGGCATATTGTAATACATACAAAACCAATGTAAACTATATACATAAGCTTTCTTTATAAAAGCATATAAAACTATACTAGTTTTCATGCTTTACCTTCATTCCCTTAACAGGGTCTGTACCTCTGTACCTGGATTTACATTGAAGAACAACAGGGGTGAGAATTACAATTCTTAGTAAAAGCAATTCCAATACCAGTTAGCTATAACATTGTATAATAAACATAATAATTGCTATAACTACAAACATAAAAGTTTCCTCCACTAATATCTCATAACTACACACTATCTGTACAGTGTGATCTAAAACCGATAGCATACATACTGTTAAATATAAATAACTGCTCATACAACTGTAAATACTAACAGCAACAGACACTGCCTATACAACTATTTATAAATGCAATGCAAATGATATGCTATATGATTATGCTTAAGAAAGATACTAATATATGGTTGTGCGATGCTTTATTTTGAAATACATGCAAAGTTTTATGTATAAAACAAAGAAGATCATTAGGAACTAGTTCAGTATATTATCCCGTGGTGATCAGAGGTATCTCCTCACATCCCACATATTCTGGCACATGAGAAGTTCGGTCTAAATTCTGATTCCGAAGAACCTTATTGATCCGTACTTATCTCTTCTGGTCTCGGCATTATCAACTTATCATGGTTATATCCTTCCTCCATTGAGTCTATCAGACACCCTTTTCGATTTCTCTTGGCCTTCACGAGTAAGGATACTTATTAAGATCAATACTACTAGACCATTCCATTTGCATGCATACATACTTATATCTAAACACAACCTCATCATTTATAACTCTTAAGTGAATCATGTACAACATTATGTTGCTGAAGTGTTAGATACTCACCTATGGCAAACCATTACTCTTGGTTGCACAGAGGTTCTCATAACTTTCACATACAAGCTAGATTAAAAAACTAGTGTGCAAAAGTATAGTATTATGTTTACTTCTTACATAAACACCACCTTAATGTTCTCATAGACTCAACTCATCCTAGTGAAAGAGTCTATCTTAGCTAATGCCTCATTTAACCTTGCCTAAGGAAATAAATGAGCATTTCACTATAACTTTGCATACTTAATGAACATGACAAGTTTACAAGTCAACATTCATCCTATTGCATATTCTACAATGCACAAGGTCTCACTTAACTAGAGACTTAGTACATAACATTCCCTCTATGGAACTAAATACACAACCTTATCTCCACTCAAGTGAATCTAACTCAAAGTGGTTCTAGGTACATTTCAAAGGTAATCCATTACTCTTGGATATCCTAAGATTCATACCCTCTTTATCCTTACTAGAGTGAACCCTACAATTCATACTAGTATACTTGTTTTCATTGCACCATCTGATCACATCTTGAGTGATATCTAATGTAACACTAGGTTGCCTAAGGTGCTATGTTCTTACCTAGGGTAATCCTTCACTTTTAGGATCCTCAAAGGCTTATGATTTCTCATTCATTCTAGGTGATAATTTCTCTCTTGAAATATCCTTATTTGTATCCTTACACACTTTAGGAAACATATACTAATGAATCCATCAAGTCTAGAACTTCAAAACACCACAAAATGACATTTTAAGGTTCCTAACACTAACATCGCAGCATTGACTTGGGTCACATCGCAGTGCCTTAGCCTCGGGCTTTACTACTGAGGCAACATCACTTTCAAGCCATGGCGTAGCGTTACTAACGTCATGACGAGTACAACGAAATTTGGCCTCACACTACGACGTAAACTTCTTAACGTTGCGATATTCAAGCCATTCATCCTAACGTCATGACGTTGTGTCACGCACGTCATGACGCTCATCACAGAAACCAGGTTCTGCATAATTCTGTAAACCATGGTACTGTTCCATTAGTCATTTTCTCAGATTTTGGCCATTCCAACATAATTTCTAAGTGATTCTAAGTTCCTAATCAGTTCATTAACACATAGGAATCATTAATCACCAACCAAAACCTCTTAATGTGGATTAATGCACCAAAAATCACCTAGGGTGACCTAACCCCTAAAATTGTCCAATTCTTAAATCTATAGATTCTAATGGTTGATCTTGAACCATAAGTGACTAACTTTCACTCGCTAAGCTCAAACTAACTTAACCTAATCCTTAGAATCAAGAACTAAGCTAAGAACATATATTTGGCTATTCAAACCCCTATTTCCATTCAAAAACCCCAAACCTTATTCATAAGAATCAAAGAGAATATTGATGAATAGAAACCCCTTACCTTTTGATTGGATGAAGATCTTCACGATTGAACTTGATCCTTGAAGCTTGATCCTCTCCTCCTTCTCCTTCTTCTTTTTCCTTTTCTTTCCCCTTTCTCTTTTTTCTTCATTTCTTTTCTCTGTTTCTGTTGAGAGAAATGGGAAATAAATAAGAAAACAACATAAGTTCTTGTGCTGGAACTTATCTGCTAAAGGACACCTGAATTATACTAATTCAAGTTTTTCAGCTTCCAACAACTTTAGAATAAATCATAAGATTCATCTAAATTATTGTTTTATCATTTTCATGATTTTCTATATCTGCTGGTAGTCAATTCGGCATTAAAAGCACAATCAGTATGCCTTAAAATACTAGATTAACTCAGATTCTCTTGAAACTTTAACTACATCTTGTTTCACTTATTTGTGACTTAGAAACAAACTCTCTATGTTTATTTCTCTCAACTTAGCCTTCTAAGCCCTTATCTGAGTCATTTTAAGCTATTTTTCAACTTCTGTATTGCAATTAAGTGCCTAAACGAACTCAGTTTGTCACAAAACTTCACTGGCATGTTAAACAAGTCAAATGCTACCTTTTGTAACCATTTACCAGTCTAACATGTGATTCAGGGTATTACACTATGGACTCCAACTTCTTGTAAAGTACAGATTCCAAAACTAAGGGGCATTAGAAACTTATCTTGATACTTAGCCATATTAGCTAATCATTAAGCTGGGGGTAGCATGACAAGGCTAAGCATATTTTTATACGATGAGCGTTGGACTCACTCAGTGAAAGAAACAGATGAAAAAGTAGAATATTCAAAAAAAGAAACTTTTTATTCTCATTCCATACATCGTCAACTCTACAAATAGGACATATAAACTATCCTAATACAAGAATGCCCATTGGAGAAAGCCAGAAAAGAAGCCAAATAAGATAGTGATGATGATGATGATCACTGACCACGACCACCTCCACGGTTCTTCCAGAAACCAACGCCCATCTCTTTGTTGCTGGCCAATATCAGCAGAATGTTTCACTCTAAAAGATTGTTCCACCCCAAGAGCAGGCTTCACAATCCTACATATCCAGCTGCACACCATGGTGAAACAAAGGCACTTGATTAGTACCTTCGGTTGCAGTCAGGAGGGTGGAGGAGTGAGAGTGGTAAGCCTCCATGCCTCACAGGAGCTACAGCAAAAACAACGAATCGTCCTGGCAAGCTCAGAAAGGTTGCACACTCTTGCGTACATCAAGAGAGAAAGACTTTTACTTCCCAGAGGCATGTTGACCAACTCACATAGGGCAGCTACTTGGTCCTCACAGAACCATTATGCCTAGAAAGAAAGGCCTCCATTGGAGGAACATGTGGGAGAAAAAGAAACATTTTTAAGAATTTGGGGAAGAAATGAAAGAAGATTTTAGAAAGAAACATGACTCTCGACAAATGATAACTGCACTGCAAGCATCCCTTCTTTATAGAGGGAATAAAACATTCTAATTGGCCCTTGAGAAGGCAATTTGGTTGCGTGATTGAGGCCACGTTTTAATGATCCTCACTTTATAACTAGCCACGAGAGTAACGGGAAGTTGAGAAATAGCATGAAACTTCTATTCTCTTTAAAGTAGTTTTTATTTCCAAATAAATTCAAACTAGCTATTCCCAAACAAGCACAAACTGTTACAAACTGCAAAGTAAAGACTGCAAAAAAGGACATCAGAGACCCCTTGAGCTACACATGGGGGCAACATATTACATACCTCAGATGACGGAATGATGACGTAAGTAGAGCGATCCAACTCAGATCCCGACCTTACTCGTTAACCCCAGAGGCATACTATGGTGTATCATGGACTTCGACCCTTTAGGAAAATCATTGTGAGATCCAACGTTAATTCTAACTAGGATCCCTTTGTCCATTGCATGTCATGTGTTCCCATAAACTTGGATACCTTGACAGTTAGATGTCCCATCAAAGCGTTAAGTTGGAAGCAACTATTCTGGACCGTGATCCGGTATCTTATCCCATGGGTCAACCCGACATGCATCCGGTCGAAGTCTATCAATGACACCCCAGCAGGAATTCACTCGGCATGTGGTTGAGATCCTAGTACTATGCATGATGGACCATGGCATCCGTAACTGTCAATCATGATCTTGCGTAATAATAGCACCTATAACCAATTTTGACTGCTCATAACTGCAGTATCAACATTCCGATCTTATAGGGATCCCCTGTGACAATTAAGGGAATGTATCTCCCTATTCCAACTCTATAAATATTAGGTTTTATCACCTTCAACAGGTAACTATTGCTCTTTAGCTTAAATCCTAATTGTGCACAATTTGACTTGAGCATTAGAGTCCCTTTGCAGGTACTAACCACCCCCATTTCAACACACTTCATTGCTGCTCAAGGAAAAAAACACCAGTACATGCCTATCCAGGTATATGTCAGTATCCACTACTGAACAGTGAGTTATAGCTTCTCTTCCTGTAATTGAGGGATTCGCGTTGAGAGTTCCTACCACAGGGTTGCAAGACATATTGGCTCAAGCGTCCTTCCCAAATGAAAGTCTTGATCACGTCCTGCAACTAAATGCAATCCTCTGTGTTGTGTCTGTAGCCTCCATAGTATTTACAACGCTTAGATTTATATTTTTGTGCATGTTTCTTGAGGAAAAGAGATCTAGGAATGTTCCAGATCTTAGTATGATAAACTTCTTATAGAATTTGGCTCCTAGGTTTCTTGAGGGAATGCATATTCTCTTTTCTTTGCTAAAAACTATGCAAATTTCACTATTGAGCTTCTCTCTTCTTTCTTAGAGATCAGAACTGAGTTTCTCATGGTTGTTCTCATTCTTTCCTCCATTGACCATCAAAGCTTCGTCTACGCAACCACTATCCCAAAGTAGACAATGTTACTCCGTTACGTAAATCGAGAACAAGATATCTCGAATGGTTTTATAAGTTAGAAGAGGTAAATTGCTATATTGATTTGTTTAGGGGGTAAATCGCACAAAGAGAAGAGTAGAAGGGAGTTATTTGGAATTTGGTCTTTTTCCTTCGACAGGTACAGTGTGTGGGCCCAAATACACCAGCATAAAGCAGTTACCTGTATTGCACTTGATCTGGGTCGGGTGGGTATGGTTCCATAAAAAACCCGATAGCTCCATCGAGGGAAGGGGTAGGATTAGGAATAAATAAGGATAAGGTCATTGTAAGGAAATTTCTGGAAAGAAAGAAAAAAAGAAAAAAGAAAAAAACAGAAAACTGCAATCTAACAACAATAAAAGGAGCTTGCCTTCACTTCTAGATCCCTTTCTTTTTCGTTTCCCCAATCAACAATTCGCGCTCTCCACATTTCAATCATGGTACGCTCTTTCACAATTTCTCATTTTTCTTCCTTTTTCGTTATTTCCATCACTTCAATTTTATGCTTATATATTGTACTTGTCGTTTTGCTTCTCGGTCGATGCCGCTTCCTCCGATCAATATCGGAGTCTCTTTTGCTTCTCGGTTTTCGCTGCATAAGCCCTTCAATTTAATTTCCTACGCAGATTTTTTGACTGGTTGGAAATGCTGGGAACAATCAAGCATAGATAATTGTGATTTTTTTTTTGTTTTTTAATTTGTCAAATCTAGCGAATTGTGCACCCAGTAACCCTAATTTTATTATTTTTTGAGAAAAAATTGTAACTTTTTGAGTAATTTGTACCAACAGATCAAGCATTCGATCAAATACTTGTAATTGTAATTGGTAATTCTGTATTCCTACCTGAAACTGCAATGCGGGGCTATGATAATGATAGAGATGTAAGCATTCTCAACTTTATGGGTTAAGTTAAGATTACCCATTTATTGTTCTTTTTTTCTTTTGATTATTTCCTTTCCTTGTATTGTAGTTGTACCAGTTTTTATGCTGCCTTTTTACCTTATAATTCCTGTTTGAAGGAACTAAAGGATTACGACGATTATTATGAGGATGAAGGGCAAGAGTATGAAGAAGAGGGTGAGGAAGAGTATGAAGAGAAAGAAGAGCCTCGAAAGCCGACAAAGGAAGAATTGGAGTACCTTGAGCTGAGGCAGAAGCTGAAAGAATCAATTAGAAAGCAGATGAAAAAGGAGAGTAGTGGTTCTTCCCGTGCAGATTCGACCGATAGAAAGAAGAATAAGCTTCCTTATGATAAGTGAGTTTCGCAGCCATCTTTTCACCAATCACTTTTTACATGAGTGCTTTGAGGAGAAGTCTTAAGCCAAATTATCCTATTTTGATTGGGGCTTTGGTTCAAGAGTTCAAATTTTTTCTTTTAGTAAGTTCAATTGTACCTTCCCTCTCTGCCATTGCCCTTTGGGCCGTGGCAGCATTGATTTGATAAAATTGCTTGTTTGTCATGGAAATTTGTATGAAGTCAGTTGTTTAAGGGATATAAACTCATTATCTTATTTGATAAGTTTTTATTTTTTCTTATTTAGTACATTTTGAAAGTTGTTTTTCTGTTAGGAGGCTAGTTGCTGCTTGTTATCATTAAAGTCCTAACCATTTTTTCTGCTTTTCCCTTCATCTCTGTGGTTTTTGTTTTTTGTTTTTTTGGTTGGCCTTATTTCACCTCCATCTGTTTGTTCTTTTAATTAATTTTGATTGTGTGTAATCATTTCTTTGTGTAATATTTTTAAGTTTATTCTTGGTTTCCCCCCCCCCCCCCCCAATTTTTGCTTTTTTTTAAGATATCTGTTATTTCCTTTGGCAATTTATGATTTTGGGGCTGGAGATTTTGTTATTTGTTCCTTTTTGTTTGTGTAGGTGATATTTATTATACATGCTTTGTGCTCTTCATCTATATATTTTGTGTTTGCTTAGCATGTTGCATTGATAAGTTTAAATTTGCTGACAGGAATAGTTAAACTATTGTCTCCATTTCTTGTTGCAGTTATGGGTCCTTTTTTGGCCCTTCTCAACCAGTTATTGCACAGAGAGTAATCCAAGAGAGCAAGTCGTTGTTAGAAAACCAGCATTTGGCGTCTAGGATTTCTAACCCACTTCACATTGTATGTATTCAGAACCTTTGTTTTGACATTCCATTTTAATCTTTCGTATAAAGTTATGTATGATATTATTGATCTTCATTTCAACCTATTATAATTCCTTTTTATGTGTTATGACTTCTTTTTGTTGAACATTGAGGGATTTTTTTTTTTGAAATGATCTCATGCATGCAAAATTGACTATTTGGGGTCTTATGGCAATTGGCACTTATTTCCCATTTAGCAACACGACAAAAGTTAAATAAATAAATAAAAGGAAGGAAAGTTACATAAGAAACTTGACCTGTTGAAATATATTATATGATTCCTTTTCCTCTTCTACCAGCCATCTTATGATTAGAGGAATTCCTAAATGAGGTCTAGCGTTTTCTGTGGTGGATTTTTTTTTCCATTTCTTTTTTGTTATTTATTGATGTATTAATTTTTAACTTTGATGCCACGGTCCTTAAGCTTTACTTCTTATTGTGACTTGGGAAAGCTCCCTTAGGAGTGATTCCTGTAGTGTGAGACCAAAATAGTTTAATCCTGGATAGGCTCGCAGAATGGCTGATCCGAAAAATGCTATAGCAATGTAGCAGATCGCGGAGCGGCCATTACACCAAAGATAGCGGATATAATGCAAAAATTTCAAATACTCACATAATAGATGCACAAAACTCAGAAAGTCTAAACTGGAGAAGCTGCGAAACAGAGGTGGGCTTGGCCGGAGAAGGCTGAAATCGAGGCTGAGAGACAGGGAGTGCAGAGCCGGAAGCAAAGTAAAAATCTGCTGGGAACTTGCTGAAACAGAGTGCAGAGAGTGCGAACTTGCCGAAACAAGGGTTGGCTACTGGAAATCTGCTGAAACAGGCGAGGGCTGTGCGAACTTTCTGCATTTGTGAGGACAGAACACTGCAAAATCCCTATGGCTCTCTGTGTGCGATAGGTTTTTGTGTGAGAAAGAACAGAGGCTGCTAACCATAAAATGGCGTGCGAGGAAGAACAGAGGCCAAAAACTGCCCTTAAAAAAATTAGAAACAGGTGCAATTGAGTGTGGGCAAAACAGATATTTTAATCTGTGAAGAATGGCGGGCACTCCTCCGCCTATTCAGCCTGCAACGCCACTATTTACCAGCTGCTATGGCTGCGACAGTGAAACACAATATCGCCATGATAGCGTCAGAGGCCCACACTGTGCCACTCCACTGCGATAGCGCCGCTATTGATAACTTTGTGTGAGACTGTTCAATGATTTGGCATATTCCATATTCCATAAACATGCTTATTCTTTATTACTTTCTCTTTTCTTTTAATACTGCTGCCTAAAAACTTGACATTATATTTTAGTTAATCTTTCTTCTTTGGCTGTTTAGATTTATCCATTCCTTTTTTATGCTTTTCTTTGCCCCTGTATCCGGAACTAAGTTTACATCCCTCCTAAATTCCTTGCCAAGTTGTCTTTTTATACTTTCCTTTACATTCTTCAAGTTGTTGTAATTGTCTGTTGTTGCGCAATGCCTTTCACTTCACAACTTGGAATATGCAGCAGTTAGGTGTTCTTCAATATATTTTTCTCTCTGTAGTATTTCTGTGGATGCAGCTTTCTCATAATGATCTTGTCTGCAGAAGAAGAACCAGAATAAAGTATCTAATGGAGGATCAAAGTCTTCATCTCATAATCCACTACCCAAAGTCAGCGAGGTCTTGTAGCTATCTGTGTAAAGTTTTCCATGTAACTTAGTAACTTAGCCTCTATGCTCTAAATGATTGTTTTTCATGTTCATGCAGGTGAAAGTTAAAGCCCAGAAACTCAAGGATACAAGAGATTACTCCTTTCTTTTGTCTGATGATGTGGAGCTTCCAGCTCCTTCCAAAGTGCCCCCACCTCGGAATATGTCTGTACGAAATTCTGGTATATTGCTGTTGGCTATGTGTTTATGTGGTGTTGGATTGTGGGGGTTAAAACATATTATTGTAATTGAGGAAACTTATACAGGATTTTTGCTGATGTTGAAGAGGGACGACCAGCTCAAGTTCAAGGGAGGAGTAAACAGCCTTTGAGCAATGGTGGCAAGCTTGTTCATGGCAATCGTGAGGAACGGAAACTAGGTTCTGTGGCTGGCCATTTACCTCCTAAATCAGTATCCAATAATAAGTTAAGTTCTACCAGTAAGCCTAGTATGACATCAGCAGATTCTAGAAAACAGCTTGGTAACAACAGTGGGAATGGACCAGGCCGGCCAGTTGGGCCAAAAGGCTTGCCTTCAAAGATGTCTGTCAGTACCACAGGGAATAAGTCTTCAACACCTGGTATAAAAAATCCTGTAAATGGTGTGCGTAAACCATTCCCTTCAAAGGTCCATTCGTCCGTTCCAAAGCAGAGTGTGGAGCAAAAGAAAGACATACGAGAACCAAATAAACCTAAAATGATACCAAAACAACCAGTGGCATCATCAAAACCACAGGTGTAAAGCTATATACTTATGCACACATACACATTATCCATTATGTTATGGGTTTTTACTTCGAGCTTGTTCCAACATTATATCCTTGAATTCTTATTGAAAATATATGCTCACTTGTTTTACAGATAAATAAGCCACTTAAACAAAATTCAATGCATACTGCTCCGCAAGATCACCGCCCCAAGAATAAGGTTGTGAGACGGCACTCTGATGATGTTGAGGACGAAATGGATATTAGTACAATGATCAGATCAATGTTTAAGTAAGATTTTTATGTGTTCAATTGATATGCCGATAATCTTAGTTTTTACACAATGTGTTCTTTGTTTTGTTTTTGGGGGAGAGAAAGAAAATGTTTTAAACTTTGAATATTCTGTATTATATGTGACATCATTCCTACGACAGGAAAACGATTACTTTTACCATGTAGCTGAAGCTTGTAAGTTAAATTGCTGATGTTGGAATTCATCCATATACTGGAGAGATACATATGTTTAAATTCATCTTGATTGCTGTGGTGCTTGTCACTTGATTTCTCTTGCCGGGATGCGAGGGGCGGCACAGCAGGGTGGGGGTTGGAATTTTCAGTATAAACATGTGTAAATTGCTGATGTAGGAATGTATCCTCAAACTACAGCATATGTTTAAATTCATCCTGATTGTTGCAATGCCTGTCTCTTGATTACTCTTGTGGTGCTGGAAAGAAAAAGGGGGGGGGGAGGGACAAATTTCCGGTGAAACCATGTTTCAATAATTACTGCTTGTGTCTTGGTTTATTCCATGATAATCATTTGTTGGATCATTTGCAGTTACAACCCCAACAAATTTGTCAATGATGATGATGATGATAATATGGAGGCAGGGTTTGATGAAATCCTGAGGGAAGAAAGGAGGAGGTTTGTTTCTTTCAGCTTAAAATTAAACTGTCTTTTATTACTTTATTCAATCTTGCTTTTACTTGTTAATTAAGTTGAACTCAAGACCTAATGCAAGGAACCTTTCTTTTCCCTTTTTCTTTTTAAAATTTGGCCATCAGAAACTTCTGGTACTTATTGATGCTTATCCTTGCCTCTTGCCTTTACTTTTTATTCTCGTAAAATCTGGTGCATCATAGGCTTTGGTTTCCATTTCATTTTCCTGAGTACATGATATATTTCAAATGCTACTGTTGTCATTTACGTATGTGATTTCCGACTGTTTTTTCTTTATAAGTAATTTTTTCAGGTTGTTGATGATTTTGTGTAACACATGCAGTGCCAAAATTGCTAAAAGGGAGGATGAGGAGCAACTTAGGCTAATCGAGGAGGAAGAGGAAAGAGAGCGGAGAAGACGACTGGCAAAGTTAAAGAAACTTAAGCTTGGCGAGTAGTAGTTCCAACACCATCCTTTGGCTTCCATTACATGCCATTGTTTGGTTCAAATGGAAATACCCTTTTTCCCTGGGCAGTTTGATTTTGGGATTAAATCAATCAATTCATCAATGGAGAGAGAAATCTATTTGCCCACATTCAGTGTTTCAGTGTATTTTAGTTTGAATTACTTGGAAAAGATTGACTGTTGTGCAAACGCAGGTTCTTTTTTGGTCAAGGTAAGGGCAGGAGTAGGGGATGCATTGCATAATTTGAGCTTTTCCACATTGGTTGGCCTTTACATTATACCCAATGGATGGATTGGAAAATGATATCATTGTTCCCTCTGTAGGGGCCTCATCTGTTATTCTGTTGCAATTCTTCTCAACAAAGTAGTTTGTAATACTGAATGCAGGTGGTCAAAAGTGAAATTAGGAGGTATAATTGAGTCATTTTCTCGCAAAATCATGTACTGTATAATGTTCTAAAAATAAAAATTAACATGGGACAACACAAGAAGTCATTATATCAAGGATGAAAAGTGGCTAGTTTTTTAAATATCAAAAAGTACAATTGAATATGCTACATAGCCTTTTACTAAATTTATTACCAACGATATAAAGGAACTTCTGAAGTTATTACAGGAAACTATTATTTAATCTTGACTTGATTAGTTTAATTATAAATATTTCTTTGGGTGCCTTATGCAAGATATACCTATGACTTATATAGATAACTTATATTCTTCTTTAATTTTTTTATCTCTTGGGTTGTATATGCTTACTTTCATTTTGTGAGAGAAGTTGAAAGTTTGGCTCATAGGAGAGGTTGAAGTTGATTATTATAGGTCACATGAGAGATTGATGTTAAAAAAAGCAATGTCAAATTTGTGTGCAAAGAAAAAGTGCAATTTATCTTTTATCTAACTAATATGGTCATCCCCGTAAAAAACAAAAAAAAAAAATTCAATATGGTGATCCCCGTCAAAAACTAAAAAATCAATATGGTGATCTGGTCTCTTTAAATTTTAAAATTAAATAAAAATGAACATCAAAATTATACTATTTGAGAAAAGCATTCTTTAAATAATTTCCTTAACATGTTTATCTGATGTGAGCTTTCGTTATTAATTTGAATAATGTTTTAGTGATAGAAAAGGTCATCCAGCTAAATTGCAAATTTTTGTTGGTCTATATTCACCTATAAATGTTAGTTTGAACTCTGAAGTGAAATAGGAATGCCGGGTGTTTTTTTTTTTTTTTACAATTTTCTTATTTTTAAATCAAATAAAAGGAATGCTAATTAAAGTGGAGATAGGTATCCAAGGTTGAACAATTAGTCTTAGGTAAGGTCTTCAATACCGGATCAGGATCACCTGTCTCTATTTCCTATTTCTTTCTCTATCTCTTTACTTAAATTCTGATAAATATTTTAAACTTAATTACATGTTCCCTTCTCATTTAATTTATTTTATATTTATTAAAATTTAAATAAAAAAACAAGAAAAAAAACAAAATATGAGAAAAAGTGATCTCCATCCCTTCAATATCACTTTCACTTTTTGATGGTTTAGGTGCAATAACTGACTCTTTATTTGGTGTGTGGCATGTGTTTGAACATGTGGGACCCACATTTTAAGCAACCGGTTGTTTCCTCTTAATGTTAGAAACCTAGAGGGTCCACATTTTTTTGATTTGGTTTTCTTTTCCTATTAATGATTTTGGCTCTCTTTTTTATTTGGGCTTTAAAGTTTAAGTTGAAGTTCAATTTTTTCTTCCATCTATGCTCTCATAGCATTTCGACGAGCACTTGTGGTGAAGTTCAATCTTTCACTCCAAGTACAATCTTTTCCTTCATCTCCATGTTCTCATCAAGCCTTGTGGATTCTGTTTTGTTTCGGAATTTGCTGTCGATCTCAGGTTCTTGGATTTAATTTTTTTTTTTTTACTTTGGCTGTGATTGTGTGTTATTCTTGGATTTCAATCTTTTTCTGTTTGTGAACTTTGTTGAGCATTTGATTGGCATATTCATTTTTTCATTTGTTGTTTACCTCGATTTGTGAAGAGTGCCAAAAGAAGTGATTTATTCCATACAAAAAGTTATTAGTTACTAATAGACTTAAGAATGTTAGAGAGGATTTGTGAAGACGATTCATCTCTTTGTAGAGGATTCCTCAATTTAGCAGTTTAGATTGCTTGTTATAGTTGTTATACTAGTGTACTGGGATTGTGGAACAACTGCATTTACTAAAGCAGGACCTTATTTTGTTTGACTCGTGCTAATGGAATCAAGAGGCAAAGAAGTGGAGGAGTATTATGATTCCATGGATGATATGGATGCAGAAGATTTGTTAAATATTTCAGCTGAGGAAGTGCGCTTGTTGGAATTTAACTCGTGTGAGGACACATGGTTTTGTAGTGAGGCTTCACAATGTTGGCAAAAACAAGCATAAGGAACATACATGGTGCAACTTTGTGTGCTATGTTGAAGGTTTTACACAAAAAAAGCACCTCGAGAATGAAAATAGAAAGAGGGAGGCTAGCAATACAACAAGAACTGGTTGTAAAGCTGCAATGAGAGTGCGAAAGAACAATGAAACAGAAAGGTGGTCTATGAGTAATTATGAGTAATTTTTTAGACAAGCATAATCACCCTATGTTAGGACATATGTATACACCTTTTATGCGATCTAATCGATCCTTTACTGATGCGGACATTGCCCAAATCCGTAGCATGTGTGCCAGTAGGATACAAGATGCCCAAATAGCAGGCTATATGGCTGCGTAGTCAGGTGATATGGATAGCGTAAAAGTCATAAAAGAAAGATGTCTACAATGCCGTCAGAAACCAATTCAAGAATGAACAAAGTGACGCCATGGCTACTTTGAGCTATTTAAAAGGAAAGGCTGATAGTGATCCAGACTCTTGTGTGAGGAATAGCATTGATTCTATTGGGCGATTAGAAAACTTATTCTGGGCGGATGGTAAAATTTGCCTAGATTACAAGTGCTTTGGGGAAGTTGTTGCTTTTAATGCCACATACAAAAAAAAAAAACAAGTGCAATAAGCCATTGCTTCTGTTTTCTGGCGTCAATCACCACAAACATACTGTTTTATTTGCATCTGCTATTCTTGCACATGAGTAAGAAGAAGCTTATGTTTGGGTGCTGAAGCAACTGTTGGATTACATGAAGGGAAAGAAGCCTTTATCGGTTGTCACTGATGGTGACAAATCAATGCATCTAGCAATCAATAAAGTGTTTCCTGAAGCTTTTCATCGGCTTTGTTTGTGGCACTTGTTGAGAAACCACACATCGAACATAGGAGATCCAAAATTCCTGGAATGTTTTAGATATTTGATGTTCGCTGATTTAGAGCCTTATGAATTTGACAAAAAAAGGGAGTCCGCTACGGAGGAGTTTGATGTGATGAATAAAAGGAGGGTGGAAGATACAAACGAAAAGAAGCATATGTGGGTAGCAGCATACCTGAGAGGGAAATTTTTTGCTGGATTGCGTATTACTTCAAGATGTGAGGGTATGAACTCAAACATAAAACATTTCATTAAGTTGAGCTATAATTTGTTAGTGTTTTTTTAGCATTTTCAACGGTATTTGCAAACTGTTAGAAGCAGAGAGATGAAAGTGTATTATGATTCTGCCTTTGGTGAAGCTGTGATATGGTCACCCTTATCAGCAATTGAGAAGAATGTTGTGATAGTTTATACAAAAGCAGCTCTCAAGATATTTAGATTTGAGATGAGTTTGGTGGCAACAACTCCTGTTGTTGAATGTAAAAATATGGCACCTTGCGCATTTACATGGTGGGCAGGTATGGGAGACCTAGCTATGAAAACTTGGGACGTGGTATTTGATTCACACAACATTTGCCTAAAACCTTGCGATTGCGGTAAAATGCAATCCTTTGTTGTTATATGATTTGCGTCAATATGCATGAACATCTTCAAGAAATACCAGCGAATTGTGTGGAAAAAAGGTGGACTAAGGATGCAAAGAAAACATCAGACATTCCAATTAGTTCAGAATCTGGTGAGGAGGGGGTTGTTTCAATTACGTTAGGCTTCTCTAATAGCATCAGATATTCCAAATAGCTCAGAAGCTGGTGAGGAGCGGTTGTTTCAATTACGTTATGCTTCTCTAATACGTCACCATTATTTATTTTATTTATTTATTTATTGTAATAAAAATTATATTATTTGTATAATAATATATTAATCAAATTATAATAAAGGAAATGCTTCTAATGGCACATCATTAAATTTAATTCACTATAAGTTAATCGAGGGTAATAAATGTTACTAAAAATATTTAATATAATACAATGGTTCTTTAAGTGATTAGAATAAGTTAATAATGGGTGGTAAATGTTTCTTAACATGTAACCTAAGGGTATTATTATGTTTTTTTTTTTTTTGATCTGAAAGGGTATTATTATGTTACCAAAACCCTTTGGCTTGAAGATTAATTTTATGTTACAACTATATTAAATTTAAACTATATTACCTCTTACCTCAAATTTCTTCAAAAAGTAATTAAAATATTAGATGTGTTAAAAATATAAAAGATAAATACTAAAAATATAACAATAAAATAACACGTAAAATTTATTGGAGCACATACAAGTTATGAATATAAAAATATGTCAAATAAATTTATCTGTAAAATTTTATTGTTTCCAGTAATTTATTTATCTATATCTTTACAAAATTTGATTGTTTTATAAATTATTATAAATAGGGTTTGAAATTGTTAAAAAAGACACTGGCAGGATAGGATTACGACAACAACAACAATCAAGTTTTTTCCTATTAGATGAGGTCAACTACATGGATCAAACGACGTCATTGCGTCCTATCATAAATCAAGTTTTCAGAAATATTATTCAAATTTAAATCTTTTTTAATCGTTTTACCTATAGTCTTTCTTGGACTTCCTCTACCTCTAGCTATTGAGCTATTCTCCACTTGATCTACTATTCTTACAAGGGCTTTTAAGGGTCTTCTCCTTACATATCTAAACCACCTAAGGTGAGATTCTCTCATATTTTCCATAATATGTACTACCTCTACTTTCTCTCTAATGCATTCATTCCTAATCTTATCTTGTCTTGTATGGCCACACATCCAGCGCAACATCCTCATCTCCGCGATACTGATCTTATGTTCTTGTTGACTTTTTACCGCCCAACATTCAGTATTATACAACATCGTAGGTCTTATAGCTGTGCGGTAAAATTTATCTTTAAGTTTGAGAGGCACTTTTCTATCACATATAACTCCTAAAACACTGCTCCATTTCATCCATCCAGCTTAAATCTTATGATTTACATCTTCCTCTATCTCTTCGTCATTTTGTATGATAGATCCAAGATACCTAAACTGTGTGACTTGTGGTATGGTATAATCTCTAATTTTCACCGCTAAGCTAGTATTAACACACTTCTTACTGAACTTACATTCTATATATTTTGTCTTACTCCTGCTTATACGAAGGTCATGTTATTCCAAAGCTCGTCTCCATAACTTTAGCTTCCTATTTGTTTCCTCTCTCGACTCTCCAACTAAGACTATATCATCTGCAAAAAGCATGCATTATGACACCGGCTCTTGGATATGCGCAGTAAGCATATCTAAGACTAAGATAAAAAGATATAGACTCAAAGTTTACCATTGGTGTAGTCCTATAGTTATAGGAAAATCTTTTGTGACCCCACCCTGTGTTCTCACACTACTTTTAACCTCATTATACATATCTTGGATTGCTCGAATATAGGCAATACGAACTCCTTTCTTCACCAAAGCCTTCCACAAGACCTCTGTTGGTATCCTATCGTAGACTTTTTCCAGATCAATGAAAATTATGTGTAGGTCTTTTTACTTCCTCTGATACCTCTCCATCAATCTTCGTAGAATATAGATTGCTTCCATGGTTGACCTCCCAGACATAAAACTAAATTGATTATCTGAAATATGAGTCTCTTATCATAATCTCCGTTCAATTACTCTTTCTCATAATTTCATAGTATGACTCATGAGCTTAATCCATCTATAATTTACATAGTTTTGTATATATCTATTGTTCTTATAAATAGGGATTAAAGTGTTTCTCCTCTATTCATTTGACATTTTCTTAGATCTCATTATCTCGTTAAACAACTTTGTGAGCCAGCTTATACCTTTCTCTCCTAAGCACTTTCATACCTCAATAGGTATATTATCCGGTCTGACTGCTTTTTCATTATCCATCATCTTCAATGCTTCTTTTACCTCAAACTCTCGAATTTTATGATAAAAAAGTTTTATTTTGGTCCTCCTCTGTAGTGTTTAGAATGTCTGATTCCCTTAATGTCCCATGTTCCTCATTAAATAACTTGTGAAAATAACTCTTCCATCGATCCTTGATGTCTTGTTCCGTAACCAAGACTTTACTCTCTTCATCCTTAATGCATTTTACTTGATCCAAGTCTCTTGTCTTCCTTTCCCTACTTTTAGCAAGCCTGTAGATATTCCTTTCTCCGTCTTTAGTGCCCAACAATTGATATAATTCATTGAACGCTTTAGTTTTTGCCTCGCTCACTGCCTTCTTAGTATCTTTTTTAACTGTCTTATATTTTTCCAATTTTCATCATTTTTACACATGTGCCAAGATTTATAGCATTCTCTTTTAACCTTAACCTGATATTGTACACTTGAGTCCCATCACCAATATTCTTTATCCTTGGATCCAAAGTCTCTTGATTCATCGAGTGTCTCTTTTGCTACCTTCCTAATCCTTTTAGCTATCTTGTTCCACATATCATTAACACTCTCTTGTACCTCTCAAATCTCTTCCTCCATAATCCTCCTCTGAAAGAGCATTTATTTTTCGCCCTTTAGTTGTCACCATTTGATCCTTGGCTCTCTATCTCGATAATTTTTTCTTACTCTCATCTTAACTCGTACATCCATAACTAAAACTCTGTGTTGGGTAGTCAAGCTCTCTCCAAGGATAACTTTGCATTCCATGCAAAGCTTTCTATCAGATTTCCTTATTAGAAAGAGATTAATTTTGAGAGCAAGAAATCCCGCTTCTATATGTGATAAGATGCTCTTCCCGTTTCCTAAAACAAGTGTTAGCTATTGTAAAATCAAACGCTACCGAAAAATCTAGAATCGCTTTGCCCTCAGCATTAGCTACTCCTAGGCCATAACCCCTATGGAAACCCTCATACCCCCTTGATTCGCTCTCCTCCTAGAAAAATCTTCTCTCCTAATGGTATTCCCTAAATTAAACCTTCTAAATCCTCCCAAAATTTTATCTTGTAGTGTTCGTCTAACCCTAGTTGGGGTGCACACATACTGATAATATTAAAAGTCTCCTATTCCACAACAAACTTTAAAAAAATTGTTTTGTGAAATAATTATTATGTTTGGGTAAAAATATTTCCTAAACAGCTGTTTTTGGAGAATTAAGTTGTTTTGTGAAATAATTATTATATTTAGGTAAAAAGATTATTTTTTAAAAAAACTTTTACACGAAATTCAATGCAAAATAAAAGTTTTTTTCAGCTAATAATCATAAGATAAATATTAGAGCTTATGATTTTAGCTTATAAATTATTTCTTATATTATGACATGTAAATATTATTTTGTCCTCAATCAAATAATTTTTTTAATCATTCTATACCTATTTTAGTAATTTAATGCATAAAAATGATTCTTTTTTATATCATCCAAACGAATTATATTAGTTTAAAATCGCTTTACAGCTAATGCATTCAAACATAAAAATGAATCGATTATAACAATAATCGATTATAATAATAATCGATTATCAGTATAATCTATAATTTTCAGCTTTCCCAAACAAGCCCTAAATTGCAAATTACAATTGTAGTCTCAAATTTTAATATTACGATTTTAGTGATCTCTGCATCAGTATTATAACTGCAATTACAGTTATATCAATCATATTTTTTTTACAATTATCCGTAATTGTAATAAATATAATGTAATTATAACTACGACTACAATCGTAATTTAAAATCATAAATAAGATAATACTAATTGTTGATCAATGACCAACCCTCCTGAGCAGTTGTGTAAGTCAAATGAGACATGCAGAGGGTGGAGACTGACGCCGGATGTCTGGAGTTGGGATTTTGAGCTGGAGATTTTTTCTAGGATGTTCTATTATTGGTAGTGTATGGTAGTATATATACATGCATTTTTTATTTTTTATGTGGTTTTAATGTGTAACAGGTGATTATTTAAGCATACTACTAATGTTAAATGAAGTTATATATGTATTCTTTCAAATAGCTAACAAATAAATATAATTATAATAATGCTTATTATAATAGGTCCTTTGTACGATGAGATTGAAGCCAAGAAATAAAGATAATTAGTGTAATTTAATGGGGGAAAACTTATACAGGATTACCAAGTTGACAATATAAATGTAATAAATTTTATAAGTAGTGCAATATACATAGAAAAATTTGAACCGTTAGTGAGAAGTAGGGATTTTAATTAAAAAAAAAGGTTGAAAATTTTAGTTACCAATAAAAGACGTGGTATAAGTTCATATGGTTGAAATTTCAATTTTTATTAATTTATGATGAGATCCAATTTTGATCCTTTTTAATTTTTTATTTAATATTTAAAATCATATATGTTAAATATAAATTATTTTCATATTCTTTTAGTAATAATAAAGTCATTCAATCTAATATCTATTCATTAAAGTTACTAATCAAGTGTTCTCTTTCTTCATTAAATTCAAGATTTACTTCTCCCATTTTTCATTGAACGACCTAATCTTAACCATTAGATTATAACGAAATGAGAAGTTAAAATTTGAATTACCTTATCTTATCTATATGATGAGATAAGAAACAAAATTTGAAGACTTAAATTACTTTTGTTTTAGTCAAAATTTTATTGGTGTGGTAAATAAAAAGAGGAGAAGGTGTGCAGTCCATGTGGTAGAGAAAAAAGAGAGAGAGTGTGTATACAAAGCAACGTCAAGGCTAGAGTGAGTATTGAGTGTAAGTGGGTTTTGAGTTTGTGAAAGTGTTTTTTTGTAAAATTGTAATTTATTGATTTTGATCAATAAAGTTGGTTTTGGTGGAGTAGGCAAATTGCCTAACCAAACTAATTTTCTTGTGTGCTCTATAATTTTATTTGTTAGTTATAGCAATAATACCCAATAGTAGTATCAAAGCTTTCAATATGACAATCTTGGGCGGTGACAAATTTGAGGTGAAGCAATTTGATGAAAAATTAATTTCAACATGTGGCAGAGCACAATGAAGGACATCCTTGTGCAACAGGAATTGTATAGAGCACTAGATGGCAAGGAAAAGAAACTAGTGAAGATGTCAGATGATGATTGAAAAGATCTAGAGATGAAAGTTGTTAGCACAATTTGTTTGTATTTGGCTCCTGAGGTAAAGTTTATAGTTATAGATGAAACTTTAGCAGAATAATTGTGAAAATATTTAAAAAACATGTATAATTCTAAGTTTATCATGAATCGATTATATTTGAAGAAATAATTATATAAATTAAAGATGGATGAAGGTACTAGCATTAGAGATCATCTTAATGTTTTTGCGAAGTTGATTAGATAGTTGGCTAGTGTTGGTGTAGAGATTAAAGATGAAGATAAAGTAGTAGTATTATTATCATCCCTTCCAGATTCTTATGAAACCATGGTGACGACACTTTTGGTTGGGAAAGAAGCAGTCAAGAAAGTTGATATGACAATAGCAATCTTGGAGAGCAAAATATTTAAGAAGCCAACGATTCAAACTGAGGCTACAATTTGTGTTATTGAACATGACAAGAGTGGTTCAAATGGTAACTATTATAGCAAAGGAAGACCAAGTTCAAGGCCAAGAGATTACTCTGATCTTGAGTGTCATTATTGTCATAAGAAAGGTCACATCAAATACAATTGCAAGAAGCTAATAATTAATATGAACAAATTGAAGAAGAGTCAAGAGAAAGGTAAAAGAGTAGCTACAGTTGCTCAAGATGAATTTTATGATAAAGACAATATCCTAATGGTTGAAGAAGGTAAAAGTAATTTGAGTGATGATTGAGTTTTAGATTCTACATGCTCCAATCATATTTGTGCAAATAAAGAATTGTTTGAGACATTTGATGTTTGTGATGGTGGAGTTGTGAAGCTTGCTAATGGTGATGGATTAAATATTCTTGGAAAGGGTAGAGTCAAAATTAAATTGCTTGAATGGTAGTGTCAAGACTCTTGGTGATGTAGGTATGTGTCAGTACTTAGAAAAAAATTTAATTTCCTTGGGAAGATTGGATTCTCTGGGTTTAGGTTATTCTGCAAGAGGTGTAGTTTTAAGAGTTACTAAAGGTTCTTTTGGGATGTGAAGGGAGAGAAAACTAATAACAATATGTACAGGTTGATTGGAGATTTAATTAAAAGATTGAATGGAGGTGGAACATTCCAGTATGAGAAAAAGGTGGAGCTTAGTGTACCCAAGAAGAAGAAGACATATGTGGATGTATTGAAGATGTCAGTTATTGATTCTTGCAAGTGATAACTTTGTGGTTGAACAATTTAAGTCAAGGTGGAGATTGTTGGGATTATTTGACTTAAATTATTAAATAGAAGATAATTAATAGTTATAAGTTAATGATAAGTATTTAGTTAGAATTGTGATTTACCTTATCTTATCTATTTGATGAGATAAGAAATAGAATTCGAAGACTTCAACTACTTTTGTTTTAGTTGAAGTTATGTCGGTGTGGTAAATAAAAGGAGAAGGTGTGTAGTCCGCGTGGTAGAGAGAGAAAGAGAGAAAGAGAGAGTATGCTAAGCAACATGAGAGGCTAGAGTGAGTATTGGGTGTAAGTGAGTTTTGGGTTTGTGAGAGTGTTTTTTGAAAGATTGTAATTTATTGATTTTAATCAATAAAGTTGGTTTTGGTGGAGTAGGCAAATTGCCAAACCACTTTAATTTTCTTGCATGTTCTATAATTTTATTTGTTAGTATTAGCAACGATACCCAACATTAATGGTATTTTAAATATAGAGTTGAGCTGACACAAGTAAATAATAGTGCATAACACATACAAATTAGGCACCATCATAAATAACAACATCATAAAAGAAAACTAGATCACTTTTATAAATCATTATACAGTAGAAGTAAAAAATGTAGTTGTCAATGGTAGCACAAATTGTGCAACACCCATGATTAGTCACTAATTATTGAGCTTTATGATTTAGGGAAGCTTAGCTAACCATGATTAGTCACTAAGATAATAGCTCCATGCTTAAGGTAACAATAGGTAACCATGACTGGTCACTAATACAATGGCTCTATGCACAAATAAGGATTACATGACCATGATTACTTACTAATCTTGGGCACCATGCTTAAGATAAGCCTAGGTAACCACGATTAGTTACTAATATGATGGCTTCATCCTTAATGCGCCATAAGGTGACATGATTAGTCATTAATACAATGGCTCCATGCTTATGGAAAGATTAGGTGTTGACCTTAATAATGATTATAGTAGTTTATTAATCCTTGTGTGAGTCATCTGTTAATTTTAGTGATTTTCTGAGTTAGTTTGAGTATAATGTTATAACAAAAAAATGGAAAATAGCATAGAAATTAGCACAGAATGGTTAAATAATGGAAATGAATATGAAAAATTTATTTCTAAGTCATAAATAATTAGAATGAATTATGGTAATTTTTGGAGAATTAAATAAATTAGTTTGATATTTTTAATAAATAAAATAAGTGTTTAAAGACCAAAATTAAATAGGAAAGTAGCTCAAAAAATTATGAAAATTTATAGAGTTGTTAAATAGAGCATGAAGATTATTTTGAAAATAATTACGATTTAAGGAAGATACCTGTAAGCAAATACGGGTTAAATCAAATATGTATTAGTTATTTCCTTAAGATTATATTAACTTGAGGAAAAGTAATAGAGTCTAATAGCTATCAAATGATGTATGTAGGAACTTAATGAGATACTAAAATTTTCTACAATTCTTATGGAAGATACAAAATTCATTAGTGAAATATTAAAGTATCCCTAAGAGACAAGTTTATCACATCAAATATTGACCACACAATTTAATCTTATTCCTTTCGTTCTCCACTGCCTCACACAGTAACACATATTTACTATTCATGTCACTCTCTCTTATGATTTCATTCTTCACTCAAGACTTCACTCTTCTCTCTCACTATCTCACTCTTTTCTCTCACAGCAAACAGAGAAAACACACCAATCACACTCACACACCACCATAAAAAATATGTTGAGAGCAAAAGAGAGAGAGATGAGCTTCTCATCAAAGGAAAAGAGAGAGAGAGAGAGAGAGCAGTGTGGGGCAGGAAAGATAGAAAGCTTCCACCATAGCTCTTGGAGAAAAGGTAGGAGTCTTTGTTCTCTTTTCTAGTTCTTTTCTTTTAAATTCATGTTGTGTACCAATTTGATGCTTATTTGTAATTATATTCAAGTGAGATATGTTGGTATCATGGGATGTTTTTGGGTTCAGGAGGGTTAAGAGAAAATTGTGAATTAGATTGTGTTTTTTTCCTCTTAACAAATGCTTGAAGTAGTTTATGGTAGAAATTTACCTTACTTGTGTGAATAATCCTTGATTTGTTACTTGGCCATGGAGGCCGAGACCAAGGAGTAAGGAAATGTGATGATTCATGTTGATCCCAATAATTAAATGATTAATTTGTTGTTAAATCCTAAGTTGTAATTAATAATTTTAGGAGTTGCTTGGTGTTTACTTGGAGTGTTAGCCAAGAACAGAATAATGGAGCTATTTATGCTCATCTTGATGTTTAATTGGTAATTTAGATGATTATAGTAATGAGTTATGTGCACCTAGTTCGTTGGTGAACACAGATATTGTGCACTTGGTATAAATTTGTATTATGCATTCATTGAATTTGAGAATTGATGATTCTATGTATTTAGTTACTTGAGTAGTAAAGTAACCAATGTATGCATAAGGAATATGATGAATAGAATGGTATTGTACACTTGTGTATTAGAATTAGTATTGCTCTTTTGGAATACAAAGTTGAGCTGTATTGAATAGAGAATTTGAGAATTGCTCCCTTAATTCCTTAAAGTTGAGTTAGGATTTGAATTTGAATAACCAGTGCTCATAAAATTTGAATTTGAATTGAATAAGAGAATTTGAGCATTTATCCTTGAATAGGGAAGTAAAATGGTCCTAATTTGCTGTCCCACCTACATGAGTATCCCTTTTAAATTGAATTACCAATTTAACTGGCATTAATAAATTTTGGAGATGATCCTGTTTGGGGAAAAGATATTCAAAATTTTATTAGAATTATGGAGATGATCCTCTATGAGAAGGGGATCCTATATTCTTATAAATTGCTCATTAGTTTTCTCATTTGCCATAGTTTCCCTATGTATGATGAGTGTTAAATACACTTATCTTTTGAGTTTATTTATTAGAATTTTTAATTCATTTTTAATTTATTTTTTATTTATTTTTAAATAATTATCTCTTCACCTAATCATATTTGAATTTTCAGGATAAATCATCAGATTTTGTGCAAAAATAAGAAATTCCTGAAGTTAAATAATTGAAGGATTCTTATCCTATTTTTATATGCTAATTAGAGTTCTAATTCGATACAAAATCTTAGATTGGATATTAGATAAGGATTTTCAAAGAGATTTGATTAGGAGCAAAATTCAAATTCTCGTATTATCTTGATAGTTCCTCATTAATTGAGTCATATCTTGGGTGCAGAGATCAAATTGATGCACTGTTTGTGGCATTGAAAATATAACAGAAAATCCTAAAACTTCTCTGTTAAGATCGAGGGCAAATTCAAGCATCCGAAGGGTGATAAAAATCATGCAAGTCAGATATGAAAAGTTGTTAGCTTTTCTATAAAAGGGGAAAAATGAGTTTAGCAAAAAAACTCTCTTTAGTTTAGATCATCACGCAGAAAATCCATAATCCTGATAGAGTAGTTTCACAGTAGCAAGCTTTGGACGATGGCTTCGAAGGAAGGATTTAATTCTTGAAGGCTTGAATATCATAATCACCGTAAAAGAGGTTTTGATTTTTCTTTCCTTCTAGTTTTTCCCTTTCTTTGGGTTTTCTTTCCATGGATTTATATTTTAATATGAGTTTGTTTGTATTGAACATGATTAGCTAAAACCATAGCTAGGGTTATGGGGGACTATGGGGGATCTTATTTTCTTAATTATTTGGGTTTAATTTCTAATTTGATTAAGGTGATTTCTTTTAGGGTCTACCATATTACTTGCATTCTTGTCATAACTTGATCACTTTTGGCATGTGTTAATTCATTGTTTGACTAGTGACCATCCATTCAATGAGTGGATCTATATGGTAAGCATAGTATTAAATTGGTGAATGACCAAACATCAATTTTTTCTACTAATAGAATTGACAGGTATGTTAATTCATCTATTGAATTGAAGTTTAATGCATTCCTAATTAATTCAATTAAATGACCAAATAGGTGATTTAATTTAAGAATAGAATAGTGTTTCATCCATGACCATTGGGATTCAATAGAAGGTAAGAAAATATTGACAAAAGAATTACCTTACATCATAAATGAATGAAAATCTGAATAATTAGATTCAAGTGAACCTTGCGCCCTAGTCTCTCTCTCATTGATTATCTATTCTTTGTTTGATTGTTCATTGTTTTTCTTTATTTATTTTCTAATTTTATCATAAATTTCTTCATAAACTTTTGATTGTCTTGATAACAAAGAGTTTTATGAATATAATAATTACTACTTATTCCTCGTGAGATCGATAATTGGAACTCAAGTCCTCTATTACTTGGCGATAGAGTGCACTTGCTCTTAATGTATTTTACGCGTATCAATGTATATAAGGGTACTCAGAATAGTTCTGTGTGACAAAAGAGAGATTATCATAAATAAATTGAAGTGCATTAACTAGAAAGCAGACTATCACCCATTATGGTGGTAGTGTGAGATCCTAATTCACTATCTACCATTAGAATATATAACCCAAGTTATATGAGATGTCCCTTACCTATCAAGTTACAATGATATGGGTTCTGTGGGAATGAGCGCATTAAATGAGCATTGAAACAAGAATTGTATGTGAATAAAGTATGATGCGAATGTTGTTGTAAAAGATCATACAGTTGAATTAGAATCTTGATATTGAATTGTAAATTGTATTCGAATGTTTTTATGAATATGACTTATGATCTTTGATAACAAAAGATTATGAATTGATGATATTGATAATAATTGGTATTTTGCTTCGAGAAGAGAAATGACTTGTTTTTTGTTTTTGCCACCTTTCTACTGTATATTTTAAGTTTAAAAAATATTTTTCTTCAAAACAGTTGAAATTATTGTGATGACATTGTATATGTTAGAACTATTAAGAATTTTAGAATTCTCACCTCGTGTATTGAATTTTCATGATAATTCTAAGAAGGGATCTTCAGTCAACTGAGATATATGACTGCAGCATAGTTCAATCTTTATTTTGTATAAGAATTGCTTATAGATTTGTAAAATTTGTGCCTTACAGGCATATTTTATATATATTGTACAATGGTGTACAATCTTGTATAATGAAAATTTTAGATATGTTTATTATAATTCTCTTTTCAGGCTCATTTTTTTTTATATATAACATAAATGTTTTCACAAATATTGTCATTAGTATAGAAGTAACGTGCCTAATCCTAATTACTAAAGTTTAAATCTGGATATACTATTAGTATTGGTATTGGGACGTTACATTATGGTATTAGAGCAGTTCATCTTGCTGAGTCTGAGGTATGGACTGACTATGCTTTTAACATATTAGAAGTTCCCAATTTATGTTATGCATTATAGTTTTCTTGTCTCTAATGAAGAGACGTATAATAGTTTAGATATGCATAACTGCCTTAGGTGTGATTGTTAGAAGTTTCTGTCACACTGTTTACATTATATTGAGATCAATCAACTCAATATGTATTGTTCTGTGTATTAGAAGCCAATAGCATCAACTAGGCAGATTTTGCCGATAAGGAAATGGCGAAACTCATAGGAACTTTTAGGGAAGTGGTTGTACATTAAAATGGTGTAAGGTTAGGAACAACTTAACT
Source organism: Ormosia semicastrata (assembly GCA_029884595.1). Lineage (NCBI taxonomy): Eukaryota > Viridiplantae > Streptophyta > Magnoliopsida > Fabales > Fabaceae > Ormosia > Ormosia semicastrata. The sequence continues at coordinate 1,625,844 of JAQQTO010000035.1, read as the reverse complement.
CCTGCCTTCATCTAGGATGCCATGACTATTGTGGAAAATTCATGCTTGCTATGTTGAAAGTTGAATGGCAAGGTTAAATCGTGGCATAATTTTGGGTAATGGTTTAGACAGAGTTGTTGGGTGAAAAAGGACATGGAGGTGTTCTTGGTCTAAGATTGGTTTGGCCTATTTTTTATGTGAAATTGTGATTACTTTACGTTGCTATTAAATTTGTTCAACTTTGGATTTTTCTCATATCTATAGGATCTCAAATTTCCTACAAAATTTCCCTAATGAGTGTGCATGATGAGATTAATTCTCTACAAGTTATCCCATTTGAGCTAATGATTTAGTTACTCTATTTGGTTGTTTGTTTTAAAAATTTGAATTGCAGACCCCACTAAAGGCCAATTTAATGAACTTTGTTGTGTGTGTTGGTTTGTGTCATACGCATGAATGAGATTGATAGCTGGCTTACCTATTTGATCATATCATTTATTGGTAATTTCTTGGTTGATAAGCCCCTTGTTGTTTTGATTGTTTTTGTTTGTTATTTATTGTTTCTATGCTTGGCTTTTGAGCTAAATGTTATAATTTTGTGTGATGGCTATTAGGTTGAGAACCTGAGATAAAAAAGTCCTACTACTGAGTTGGCTATTTGAATTAATGTTTGAATGATTTAGTTGGGTTAGGTATCTCAAGTCAAAATAGGGAATCTATTTCTATATGCTGACCTTATAAGAGATACCCTTAGTTTTGATTTTTAGTTGTTTCTAGTTTGAGATCAGACTATTATTTTGGGGTACTATTCGTCTGATAGAAATCACTGCCATAATCATACATAATGGATGGTGCATACTAGTCAAATTGTAATTCATGTTTGAAATTCTGGATGGTGCAAGGTTGGTCTTGAGAATTGGGTAGTCTGTGTTCATATTGGACTGCTTTTAGGTGAATTGTTTTTATATGCCTAAGTGCCTATGATATAATGATTCATAGATGCTTGAGATTGCAAACTAGGAATCTTGTTTATGTTTTCATTCATGGTTAGTTTCAAAGTAAGTTAAGGAAAATGGTATTGATAGAGGGTAACTAAATTCTTGATACACAAATGCATGATATTCAAGTTCAAAACTGACATAAATGGTAAGAGTATGTGATATATCATATCTTGATTAAATGTGTATACATGAATTTGTTGAATAAGATTGTAAAGTTTTTCTAAGTGAAAGGCATAAATATATATAAATATAGTGTAAGTGAAAATTTGGTAAAAAGCTCATTCAGACAACCTATAATCATTGATGCATATCTTGAGCCCTAGAAACTCAAATGAGCTGCTACTTGCTCCATTTGAAAACTAAGATATAGGGCTTTATGTAGTAAAATTTTTAGGATTTTATCACTCTCCAAAGAGTCCCAGTTTGAAGTGAAAATATGTCAAAATTTGCAGAATTGCATTCTGCTGTCATGGACGGACAACCTAGAGATTTTATCGCATAAATTGGTCTATAGGAATCTAAAAATCATGAAACCAATCACATTTGAAATCTAACACATAAGGCCTCTTGTAGTAAAAAATTTATATTTTTAGGACTATCCAGGTAGCACTTGTTTTTGTTTGAATTTAAGACAAATTCTGCAGAAACGAGTAGACTGACACTTTTTAAACCAAATTGCATAACTTTTTTCTCTGAAGTCTAAAATACATGAGACTAGTGGCATTTTGAAGCTATCATGTAAGGATATAAGAGGTAAAAATTTCAAGAATTTTTCATTCTTCATGCCTTCCCAGTTTTAGTTTAAAATAAGGTCAAATTCTGATAAAATAGCTAGTTACCCTGTTATAGTTTTTGCATTTTGTTGCACAACTTCAATTACAATGAGTTAAATGAAGTGAGGTTTATTTCATTTGAAAGATATGAGATAATGTTATTTATGTATAAATCTCAAAATTTTTTAAGTTAAGATATATTTTTGGTGCAGCCATGAAGATTATCCTTTTTAGGCAAAATAGAGTTTTGACATCCCTGTCTTTATAAAGTTAAAATGAAACTTCAATTGCTTTCTTACTTCAAAATACATTTCTTAGTAACTCACACATCTTTATGTGGTATCTAAAGTCAAGCACTTCATTTGGAATGTATGAGGTTTCATATATATCATGGGTGAGTGCTTATTTATGTGAATCATTTTTTTGATTCTGATGCTGCCTCATGTTGTTTGTAATCTAAGAATGGATGATTATGTAAGCTCTTGTATGGATCTGGTAGTAAGATGCTCTGTTTTGATGGTTTGATAGTTTTGGTTGCATCATGTACCATTTCACTTGTAGGGGTCCTTGTCTATCTCATGTTGTTTTCTTCCTTTTCTATTTCATGATTGATGCTGGCATGTGAATGGATAATTGAGAATTGTTGGGTTCATTGAACTTTGGGTATATGACTCTAATAAGTTATCTTCTTCAATTTTAATTGCTTGTTGAATGTTGAGATGAATAGAATTTGGATTGTATTGAGCTGCAAGTTAAAATTTGTACACTATGAGTTTTGACCTTATGGAGAAACTAGAAATTTCCTTAAGTTTTATCTAATTTTATGATTATTTTTGGTGGAGATGGTTTTGAAGCAAGTGGTATTATTGCTAATATGAACTTGGAAGCTTGGATGAGAGCTTTGGATCAATTTGGCCAAGGACTATAGGAGGATGTTAATGGCTAAAATTTGTGATTTTATTGTTAGCCTCTTGATTAATTGGATGCACTTGATGTTAATGTGTTGAATCCATAACTGAGGTAAATAAGAACTAAATGAACATAACTAGTTGATGCTTATGATGTGTTTGAGATGCACTGGAAATAAACTTGATATGTTGGAATTGCAGTTAAATTTAATTTGGTGATACTTGATGATGTTGTGGTTGAATTACAATTGTTTTGTTTTGAGTAATGTGGTTTAAAACCTCTGTTTTATGCTAAATCCCTGTTGGTAATCGATTACCAAGAGGGAGTTGATGCACACTTTTTAATTGTCGCATTTACAAACTCAAGTGCAGGTTGTCTTAAGTAATAAATTTCTCGGTGAGTCCGAGGTCGATCCACAGAGAATTGTTGAAGATTAAGGTGAAGTAAATATTTTGTGACTACAGTAAAAATTATTTACTTAGGTAAAAAAATCTACTCTTGATAAATAAAGGAAAGGTAAGATTAATTCCTTTTATAACTCAATTAGAATCCTCGCAACATGGAGATTCCAATCGGAAAATACAACGTTAAAAGTCTATTAAAATAATATACGTAATTATATTATGTTTCCTTTAATCATTTATTAATATCATCACTCATAAATGGGATCAAGCATTCACTGTGCTAATATTTTGTCTACAACAAATCAATATCTCCACTTTACAAGGAGAGTTTCTAACACTAACACTTGTAAATGAGTTAAAGCATTCATTGTGTCAATCTCTTGTCTACAACAAATCAAAAACTCCACTTTACAAGGAGGGTTTCTAAATTAATTGGAAACAAAATATAATACGAAATAAAATAATATACGTAATTACATTATATTTCTTTTAATTATTACCACTACTTATAAATAGGTTAAAGTATTTATTGTGCCAATATTTTGTCTACAATAAATCAAGAACTCCTCTTTATAAGGGTAGTTTCTAAATTATCAGAAATAAAATATAATACATATAATAATTACTAAAAAGATAAATCATTAAAGCACAAGAGAGGAGTAAATCTAACCTTATTTTATTACCAAGAGCTTCATACTTTGACCCAAGTAAAACAGAACTTAATTACACATAATTTAAAAGAAAGAAAAAGAAAAAAGAGAGAGAAAGGAAATTGGAGGGAGACTGAGGAGAGAGGCTGGGCACTGCCCAAAAGCCTCTCCCCAACGTCTTCCCCAAAATGAATTGTATCCTTCATTTGAAATGCAAATGCCTATTTATAGGCAAAGTTTGGTTACTGTGCTTACAATTCGAATTGCAATTTGGAGCTATAGTAGCTACAGGAGCTACAGTGGAATTAATGATTTGATGCACAGGGAAATTTAATTACTAAGTTTTTGACGTATTTTCCTTTTTTTTTCTTTTTTTTTAATAATAATTGAGCAAACATGTACAACTGTGTCTCTTTTTTTTATTTTTGAGAGAAGTGGTCTTCATGAAAGTTGTAGGCCTGAATATTTGCTTTAAAATGGCTTTCGTTTGAGTCCAAAATCATGCCTAAAACTCAAGATATGGTCCAATTACTGCAAAGTGTTTAGACCCAATTTTAGCTCCTCTATTTTGACTTCAAAGCCCAATATCACCTCCAAGGAGTCCGATTCTGGAAAAGTGTTCAACATCAAAGTTGTAGGGAATTGTCTAAGCTTTCATATAAGACCAAAATCACATCAATCAGATATTTACAACTCAAGTTATAGCCAGTTTACTAAACACTTCTAAAGAAATAATTAAGACTAATTTATACAATAATTTATTTAATGATCCAATATCATAAAATGTGTCAAAACTAACTTACTTAAGCTAATTTGAACCTTAAGAAGCCTAGTGAGAGGATTATAAAATGTATAAAATACAGTGTTATCAAATTTCCCCACACTTAACTTTTGCACTCCTGAGCAAAACACAAAAGACAAAAACTAGGGAATAAAGAAAAACAGCACAGACTGAAAAGCTAAAAATTCTAAAGGATTTAATGACTCAAGAAGAGCAACTAGACATTCAAGGATCAAAACATTCATGAGGTAACATGTCTTCACATCTCAAACCATCAAGCAAAGAAATTTCAATTGAAAAGCATGAGTCAAGAATGATAGATCTTCACAAGATTCACTCTCAATCCCTTAAGTGTTTAAAAGGTAGGTATTTCACTCAATTCAACCCATGAAAATTACACTACCATAAGCTTGCTTATCTTCTTCTTCTCCACTACTCAAAACACATGCACACACAAATTATGAGGACTTTATTCAAGGTTGTAATGGAGTCAAGGTAAAGGAGAAGGTAATATGGATATGACAAGTTAAATACCAAAGAGAATAAAAGAACATGAGAGTTGAGTTCAATTAACAAGTATGAAAGTTCATCCCAACTCCACCTAATACAATTTCCTTTTACATATTCTTTTCCTTTCCTTTATTGTCTCGTTGACCCTTATTTACATTTTTTTTATTTTTGATTTTTATTTTATTTTTTTACAAAAAGAACATCACATATACATTTTTTTTAACCATTCTACATACACACCCCCACACTTGTTCAAGAACTCATCGAATGACAAAGCTAATGTTCTCTTATTCCTTAAGGCCAAGTAAGAACATGGTTTTTTTCATTTAAGACACAAAATGAGTTCGAAACAAAGAATGGTCAAATAAGCTCAAAGGGGTTAAGCAAGGAGAAATAGGCTATTTCCAATACTTTACGTTGGCAGGAATCAAAGAATTTCCAAGAAGTCATAAGAGTGCTTGATATCATATTGAGACAATATGCTGCTAAGCAAGGCTAACTATTTGATTAAAGTAGCTATTTCAAGAAAAATGCCTCAATCATATTTATGTATGCATATGAAAATGTAGTCTAAAAAAGAATCAAAACAAGTTCTAGAGTAACAATTTCATGAGTGAAATTCACACAAGAAAGAAGAGAATGGTACAAATGTTCAATCCATTCATCAATAGGCTCAAAATCTCACAAGGCATAATTCTATCATTCTCAGTCTACCAATTCAACATCCACAACCAAACATGTGAATTTTAAGAAGGAAGACAATTAACTCAATCATGCAAATTTCTCTGAATTTGAATTACTACTTCCACACAAACTAGTTGTCTACCCTAACTAAGATGCGTCTCAAGAGTAAAATTTACTCCTTACTCTGCCATCCTTAAATGATTTAGCTATTTAAAAAAATTACTGACAAACATATAAATACAACAAACATAAACACACTTTCAAAAAAAAATTTTAAGCATTTTTTTTACACAACTCTACACACGACAAACATAAACACACTTATTAATTTTTTTTATACATTTTTTTACACAACTAGTCACACAACTATCATTCCCCCCAACCAGATCACAACATTGTCCTCAATGTTAAAAAATAGAAGGAAAAAGATAGAAGATAGTACCTGTTACCGCAATTACTGAAAAGAGAACTTCACACAAATATAAACAGAAACAAAGTATGATGAACAAAACCAAAGCTTGTAATTATTTAAACAATTGGAGTATCTGAACTGGCTTGCTTTTCTTACTGCTTCCCGCAACATTTCTTTCTGACCAATCTATCTGAGCTGCTACTGGATCAGGGCTGTCATAAGAAGAAGATATACAAGAAAATATATACATGTAGTTGTGATTGTGGCTCACATCTTCCTCTGGTTTTACGTTCAGTAACGGCTTGAACGCCTTCTATGAGTCGAGGATAAGTTTCTCATCCAATTTTCTTATAAATTGGGAAACAGGGTCTTTTTAAGTCAGATTTCCAAGACTGTAACGCGCTTACGTGTCTTTGAAGAGATTCCACAAATTAATAAATTCACATCACACAAATTCATAAGAATGCGTCTCAAGAGTCAAAAACATTTCACCTAATGATTCCTTACTCAGGTCATTCTTTAATGAAAAATATTTGATCTTTTTTATTTGCGAAAATCATCCACAAAGAACAACTTCGCTTGTTACAAGAAAAATTGACAATTTTGGCAAACCAAGACATGAAATTAAAAATTCATCGAAAAAAAAAATATCATTGATAGGTGTGATTTAAAAAAAAATGAGCTTATTGTAAGTATGGACAAAACATTTTTGGCTCATTTTGAATTCTTGAAGCAACAAAATCTATCGTATCAACCTAGGTTTACAAAAACTTGTTGAGAAAATCGATGAGTGACCAAAAGGTCAAAATAAAGTTGACTATTTAAAAAGAAAAGAAAAACAACACTAAGACACACGAAATTAAGAAGAAAAAGAGAAAACAAAGTTTTTTTTGTTTTTTATTTTTATTTTTTTTGTATTTTTATTTTGAAATGAAGCACATGAAATTAGAATATTAGGAATCAGACTTCACTTGATTCAATAATCTATCATAGACAATAGAGTAGCTTTGGGACCTTCCTTCTAATCAATTTCTAGTCATTCAATTGATGGGGAGAATCCAGTAATTAAAAATATTTAAAAGCATGACTTTTACTGTATGGATTCTCATGAAAAAATACCACAGTTCTCCCACACAACCTATAACCTCAATTCCTAGATGATTATAAATCATGACACTTTATTAGTTATGGTCTAAGTCATATGCAAACCTTTCGGGTTCTACATACACCCACTAGATCAATTTATGAGTGGTCAATTCATAAAAGCATTATGAACCATAATAGGCACTCAAATTGAGTAGAAAAGAAATTGATTAAAATTTCAATCTTAATACATGTCGATTGAATCAAGTTACGTTTTCACCTTAAAAACACACAAAACAAAAGAGAAAAAAATAAGAAAAATAAAAATATCTACAAAGATGTGGTATAAACCAGACACTAAATAAATATTTACAAATGTGTGGAATAAACCAACCACCAAATAAAAATTAAAAATAGTGTGGTAGAAACCAATCACCAAATAAAAATTAAAAATAGTGTGGTAGAAACCAACCAATAAATAAATAAAAATAAAAAAATAAAAAATAAAATGTGAAAAATAAATTACAAAAAGTAAAAGGGAGAGTTTTTCCCCACTGTTAGTATGTAAAAATAATAATAATAAAAAGGAGAGATTTTCCCCACTGAGTTAGTATATACAGAAAATAAAAGGGAGAGTTTCTCCCACTGTTAATATGTACAAAAAATAAAAGGAAGAGGTTTCCTCCACTGAGTTAGTATATACAGAAAATAAAAGGGAGAGTTTCCCCCATTGTTAGTGCATACAGAAAAGTAAAAGGGAGAGGTTCTCCCACAAAGTTAGTTTTTTTTTAATTTTTTTGCTTTTATTATTATTATTATTATTTTATTATTTATTTATTTTTTTTTAGTTTTATGTGCCACCTTTTTTCCAATTTTCAAAGTGGGACAATCTTGTCCCCCATTAATAATTTTTTTAATTATGGGACCTTTATATATTTTTCTATTTTTTTAATTTTTTTTGGTTTTTTTTGGTGGAACGGGTGTGACCACCTTTTCTCATTTGTTTTTGGTTTTTTGTAATTTTCATTTTTTTAATATATAAACTTTTTTTTACTTTTTTTACTTTTTTACTATTAATACTATTCACACATTTTTTAATTTTTTATATTATTATTATTATTATTGTTTAATATTTATTTATTTTTACTTTTTTACTATTTATACTATTCACATGTTATTCACCCTATTCATATTATTCACACTATTTACCCAAATTTTTTTATTTTATTTTTTTACTATTTATACTATTCATGTTACTTTTCACACACTATTCACTTTTTATTATGTACAAAAATATTTACACCAGAAATTTATTCTTCAAATCAAATCCCCGGCAACGGCGCCAAAAACTTGATGCACATTTTTTAATTGTCGCATTTGCAAACCTAAGTGCAGGTTGTCTCAAGTAATAAATTTCTCAGTGAGTCCGAGGTCGATGCACAGGGAATTGTTGAAGATTAAGGTGAAGTAAATATTTTTTGACTACAGTAAAAATTATTTATTTGAGTAAAAAGATCCACTCTTGGTAAATAAAGGAAAGGTAAGATTAATTCCTTTTATAGCTCAATCAGAATCCTCGCAACATGGAGGTTCCAATCGGAAAATACAACGTTAAAAGTCCATTAAAATAATATACGTAATTATATTATGTTTCCTTTAATCATTTATTAATATCATCACTCATAAATAGGATCAAGCATTCACTGTGCTAATATTTTGTCTACAACAAATCAAGATCTCCATTTTACAAGGAGAGTTTCTAACACTAACACTTGTAAATGGGTTAAAGTATTCATTGTGCCAATCTCTTGTCTATAACAAATCAAGAACTCCACTTTATAAGGAGGGTTTCTAAATTAATTGGAAACAAAATACAATACGAAATAAAATAATATACGTAATTACATTATATTTCTTTTAATTATTACCACCACTTATAAATGGGTTAAAGCATTTACTGTGCCAATATTTTGTCTACAATAAATCAAGAACTCCTCTTTATAAGGGTAGTTTCTAAATTATCAGAAACAAAATATAATACGTATAATAATTACTAAAAAGATAAATCATTAAAGTACAAGAGAAGAATAAATCTAACTTTATTTTATTACCAAGAGCTTCACACTTTGACCCAAGTAAAACAGAACTTAAAACAGAACAAAATATAACACATTCTTACGCGTTCAACGCTCAAGCGCTTAGTTTCCAACGCTCAGGCGTTGAGTCACTTAAATCATGGTGTGATATTCACAATCAACGCTCAAGCGCTCACTGTCTAGCGCTCAGGCGCTAGTTCACTTAAGTAAAACTCTCTCAAGCGGTGGGATTCCAGTGCTCAAGCGCTAGATCACTTAACTTGATTTTTCAGCTTTTCTTTATCACTCAAGTATCCAGTCTTTTCTATGTGTAAATACCTAACAAAAACACATAAAAACATGTAATAAGAACCCAATTAAAATAGAAAAAAGTATAAGAAAACTTGAGAATAAAACTAAATAAAAAAGATTTAAAGATGATGAAAATCCAAGATAATTGAACCGTAAAAATATGAATTTTTGCAGGTTCATCAGTGGAACAGGAGCACTTCCTACTTTAGTCCCACTAGTGTTGTGACTCTTGTGAGTTTCAATAGAATCTTCCATTTAAATTGAATCGCTGCAATAACATTTACAACACAAGTTTAAATTATATTCTAGTAAACCATATTACACATTATAGTAAACAGATTTAAGCAAACATAAAAAAAAAACCATGTTCCTTAAAAGGAGAAAATCACAATCATATTCTGAAACATAAGACAGTATCAGTAAACCTCATTAAAAAATTAAAATCAAAATACTGAAAATCAAATTCCAAATCACATTCCATGTGGTGGGGTTATTGTTGTCTACCTACCTGTAGAACAAGGTATTAAAAGTTCTATTTGGTTATTGGCCAAAGCTTATGTCATCATAAATGACTCAAATTATCATTAACTTATCAGCCATTGGTATACATATTCAGTGAGATTCATTCAAATAAATTTACTTTATGTGTCTATGCATAAATTATTAAATTATTGCCATAGATTATAGGTTAAATACTTATGCAATTGTTGAGTCATTCGTCATAGCAACTAACAGGCAGCTCAATGTGCTTCACCCTATTTACAAACTTCTATTTCCTCACTATCGTGACACCATGAATATAAATGCCCTTGCAAGAAAAAAACTGATCAATGTAGATGATATTATAGAAAAAAACATTCTTGCTAAGAAGGTATGCTATGGAAATGTCTACTGTGATTTATAAGGATTGGGTTTTCCCTGAGTAATCTTTACCTGGTGATCTTATCAAGAGGTAATCCTTTCAAATATAAACTAGTAAGAAGATTCACAATTCTAAGTTTAATTGATTAATAATGAAAACAAAAGGCATGGACTTGAAGGCACCTTTTGATGTTGTTGTTTATCTTGTTGTTTATAAATTATAATTCAAAGGAATGTCAGTTGAGGATCCAGCTTTCCCCATGGATTTCACCTGGCGATAGAGGACTACCCTTATGGTGTTGGTACCCTAGACATTCGGGATGCTAATAAGACATGGATCCAAGATTATGTCTCCATTTACTACACCTCAGATGACATAATTAAGTAAGAATCCGAACTCAAATCTTGGTGGAAAGAACTTGTGGAGTTAGGTCATGGTGATAAGAAAGATGAGCCTTGGTGGCCTAAAATGAACACTCGTGAAGAACTCATTGAAGTTAGCACTACTATCATATGGATTGTTTCAACCCTTCATGCAGTTATTATTTTTGGACAGTATCCATATGGAGGTTTCATATTAAATCGCTTAACTCTTAGCTATGAAAGTGCTTCCTTAAAAGGAGAAAGGAGAAAATACATATACCAAAAGGAGAACACAATAAACCAACAAATACATTTGAAACAATAAACGAATTCACATTCTATTCAAGCAAAGTGCTTCCTTAAAAGTAGAAAATCAAAATCAGTAAATCAGATTCCAAATTAGTGTCACACTCAGCAATGAAAATTAAAATAAAAAAGACAAAAAATAATGAACCAACAAACACTCAAAGCCAATTAGAGTTACAAAATTTGGGCCTTTTCTCTAGCAAGTTGATATTGAATTTTATCATCTTGATAGATTTTTATGGCTACCTTTTGAATGTAAGCAATTAGTTGTCCATAACTCAATTGCTTATACCGAATTTCTCCATTTATGAATTGGTTTTTGATCTTATCTCTGGCCTTATCTCCAAAGGACTTTGGAAGACCAACTACGAATTTTTCTTTCCAGAAAGGTTGTTGGTTATCCTCTCTAGTGTAAACCCTAGTCAATAGGGTATCTTTGTACCACCTAAAAGCAGTTATAGTTTTACATTCAAGGTTTGAAGGGAGTTTTGCGGACCTATCTTTCCATAAAGAAGGGTCTCCAATGAAATGTTGGGCGATTATAAAGATTAATGTATTAATAGCATCAGAGATAATTTTCCCATTATTGGTGATGGGACTTCCATAAGAATCAATTTTGATTGCTATAGAGATTCTGGATTTTTCTTCATCAATGAGATTAAGTTGACCAGAAAATCCTGCAACTAGTGTATTGAAAATTATTTCTTCCAGGCAGTCATGGTTCATCTGGTAGGCTGTTGCTACCATAGTCATGTGCTGAAAAGTATTGATTATATTATACTCAGTTTGACCATCTATGTTCCATTCATAGTTGTTGTTTGCACTAAAACTTTTAAAATTTGGATCTCTTTTTCAAGCAACAGATCTGGCTCTAATAATTCTTGGTATTAGAGCCTGATGGGAAAGTAGGAATGTATGAGTGGATCTACGTTAATTGTTATCTCTTTGAACTTTATGTTAACATTTTAATATTATTATTATGCTAGATCTGATAAAGTAGTTATTATTTTAAAAATGTTATCTATTCTTAACTGGAAAGTACGTAATGCCAATGATAAGTTATTTTGTGGAGCTGTAGCAGTAAGTCTTGAAAGAGGCGGTAAGTCTAATTTGACAATGATTCCACAAAGTAAAATATCAAGAGGCAGGTCAGTAACTGCAGTTAAGAATTGGTTGTAAAAAAAAAAGTATAGCATAATAAAGTTATATTAAAATCTTAAGATCTAGTTCAGAAGATAAGTTTTAACTTAGTCTATTCTCTACATGTCTATGGAACCAAATGAAGGTAATGATATCATTGGATAAAATCTATTATATTGTTGTTTATTTTAAATATGTTACGATCTTTCTCCTCCAAGCTTGCCTTTAAATTTTCTCAACCTTCTTCATCATCGCTCAATGAGCACCAACTCCAAACATCTTCAAACAATATCTTTAATAAAAAAACATGTTTTGAAGATATAAATCAAGATATAGATGATTGAAAAAATCCTAGAATTCCAATTAATGAATTATACAAACTAGAAGGAAGATTTTTACGAAATTCTAATTACATTATCTGGACTGCAGAAAAGCAAATTGTAGTCAGTCCAAGGTAGGAAGAATTTTATGTTCTTTCTCAGGAGACCTTAAAAGGTCAAGCCTAGAAATATAAGTATCTACACATTGGATGTGTTCAGGTAGCAATCAAACATCTAATCAAAGAAAGGCTAAACACATCAGTTCTTCTTTATTTAAGAGACACCAGACATAACAAGTTTCAAGATTCCCTCTTAGGAATGGTAGAAACTAGTTTAAGTGATGGTCTAATCTATTTTAACTGTTATCCTAACAGGACAGTCAGTTTGGTAGATAGAAACATTTTACATGTCTTATTCCTGAATGTCAAACTTTGTGGCTTGGGCATGAATTAATCCCAGTACCCTTAATGTACAAGATTCAATACACGGTTATGAATTCATGTTGTTCAAAAGTTTTAAAACCAAGAAACATAGGGGAAACAACATTATTCCTTTTTGACATAACTAAGACCAATATAACTGTGCCTAAAACAATCCTCTGGGATGAAGTAATCCTACCTGAAAAATGGACACTAGACAAGGCAACACCAGCCCTACCAAGAGAAACACCTAAAATTCAGGAAATCAATTAACATCAATCAGGTAGAGTTTAATTAATCTTTAATAGAAGAAGATCTTTTAGCTCTTCTAGATCTGTAAGAACAGAAGATCTTAGATTTGAAGATTTTAGATTTGTACCTTCTGGAAGCTCCTTCTCTACTATCCCACAATTAGTTCAATTGGTTCAATCAATAATACACCTTTAAGGGTTGGACACTTCGTTAACTTTTCCTAGACCACCATACCAAAGACAAGATGATGATAAAAAATCATTACGATCTCCAACTTATTCGTCCCTTAATGAACCTTATGATGTCATCTGAGTTCGTTATAGATAAAGAATCCATTAAGAAAAAATTTTAATTTGAGGAATGAACTCCTTAAAGAGAATGGTTCTTTCAAAATTATCAGGAAACAAACAGAAAAAACATCCAAGAGGAATTTTACAAATTTCTCAACAAAGTAAAATAAACATCTCATTCTTTGACTGGTTTCATACTTAGACAGTCAAGAATAATGTTGATTATCCTTTCCAAACTGAGCTGATAGGAACCAGATCAACAAATGTTATTACTGTCTGGCATCTTAAAGATGGTGAGTTAGTTAAATTTGAACTACCTCCATCTAGTCAGTATTAACTTCCAAACCTTAAAGGTAAAGATAAAAATCCTATCATGCCCTCTCCCTTCAAGATAAAGTTTAAAGAAGAACCAATTAATCTAAGAGATATTAAAAGCCGGATGGAACAATCAAATTATACAAACAAATGTCTTCAAGTTCTAGGAGAAATATTAACTACAGTAAAATCAATGAAAGATGAACCATCAACCTCCTCCACTAAAATTGATAAACCATTAGAGAAACCTTTTTTCAAACCCTTCAAAATGACTAAACAAGTTAAGAAGGATTTACAACTTCTTAAATCTCAAGATATGAAAGAATCAAAAAATGAATTTCTTGATAGAGTTAATGAACAACTTAAACTTTTAAATGCAATCACTCTTGAAACACCTCAGCAATATCAAGAAAAAGCAAAATAATTAACAATTAATACTATAAAATAGTCTAATTCAGACAGCGAACTAGATTCTGACTTTACTAAAACTAATTCTGTGATTAAAATCTAATCTAGTGTCAAACTCTCAATTGGAGAAATCCATCCAAACTCTACTATCAAAAGGCGACAACACCAGATCTGTTGCTTGAAGAAAGAGATCTAAGCTTTAAAAGTTTTAATGCAAACAACAACTATGAATGGAACATAGATGGTCAAACTGAGTATAATATAATCAATATTCTTTACCACATGACTATGATAACAACAACCTACTAGACGAGCCATGATTACCCAGAAGAAATAATTGTCAATATACTAGTTGCAGAATTTTCTGCTTAACTTAAAGGATGGTGGGATAATTATCTCACTAATGAAGAAAAATCCAGAATCTTTATAGCAATCAAAATTGATTCTTATGGAAGTCCCATCACCAATAATGGGGAAACTATCCCTGATGTTGTTAATACGTTAATCTTTATAATCACCCAACATTTCATTAGAGACCCTTCTTTATGGAAAGATAGGTCTGCAGAACTCCTTTCAAACCTTAAATGTAAAACCTTAGCTGATTTTAGGTGGTACAAAGATACCTTCTTGACTAGGATTTACGCCAGAGAGGATAGCCAACAGCCTTTTTGGAAAGAAAAATTCTTAGTTGGTCTTCTAAAATCCTCAGGAGATAAGGTTAGAGATAAGATCAAAAACCAATCCATAAACGGAGAAATTCTATATGAGCAATTGAGTTATGGACAACTGATTGCTTACATTCAAAAGATACCCTTAAAAATCTATCAAGATGATAAAATTCAATATCAACTTGCTAGAGAAAAGGCCCAAACTAAAAGTGACTTAGGATCGTTCTGTGAACAATTTGATCTTCCTTGCTTAAAGAGAAAATCAAAACTGAAACCAAGACAATTCTAGAAAACTAAATATTACAAACATAAAGTAAATACTCCACCAAGAAAACTTAAACAAGAGTTTAAGTCCAAACCACCAATCAATGTCAATGTCCCTAAAAAACTTGTAATCTATTACAATTGTGGCAAACTAGGCCATATCAGTAAGTACTGCAAGTTAAAAGGGAAGATAAAAGCTTTAAATCTTGATCAAACTGTAGAAGAACATATTAATAATCTGTCAATCGAAACTTTTGAAGAAGAGTTCGAAAAAGAATCTTTTGAATATTTAAATCAAATACAACATGACGATATGACTTTTGAAGGAGAATCAACCTCTCCGAATGAAATCAATGTCTTAACAAAAGAGCAAGATCTCCTCTTTGAAATAATAAATCCCATTCCAGGCCCTCAAGATAGGAAAACTTATTTTGATAAATTAAAATCGGTAAGGAGGCAAGTTCTTTTAAACAAAAAGAATTAGTTGTAGCAAATAAACTCAATCTTAAGGAAACTCTTAAAAGATTAGAAAAGAAATCTTTAAAACCTGTAATAATTCAAGACCTCTAATATGAGATTTATAATCTCAAAATGGAAGTCAAAGAATTAAAAGAACAACAACAATTGCGTCAAATAATCATAACCCAATTACAAGATTTTAAGATATTGAATCTTTGGATTCATAAATGGATAAAATTGATGATAAACAAATCTTAGAATCAGAAAACCAAAAGGAAGAATTTATAGGATTAATCAATTAGCTAAAAATCTAGAAATTTTATATTAACATCAGAATATTAGTTGATGAGTTTGTCCTAGAAACAGTTGCTTTATTCGACATAGTAGCAGATTCAAACTGCATTCTGGAAGGACTCATTCCAACCAAATATTTTGAGAAAACATCAAAACAACTCAACACTACTAGTGCTTCCAAATTGAAAATTAATTTTAAACTTTCAAAAGCAATTATAGAAAACCAAGGTTTTCAAGTTGAAATATTCCTTCTTATTAGTCAAAAACCTAAAAAATGGAGTGGTTTTGGGAACACCCTTCATAAGGTCACTATTCCCATTAGAACTCTCTAATGAAGGGATTACTATCCAATACTTGGGAAAACCAATACTCTTTAAATTTTTTAGAAAACCAATCATTAGAAACCTTAATATGATTCAACATAAACAAAACCAAATAAATTTTCTTAAAGAAGAAATTTCTTTTAAGAATATTAATTCACAACTTAATCAACCACATGTCTAGAAGAAAATTCAATCTCTTCTTGAATAGATTCAAGGATCAATCTGTTCTGACCTTCCAAGTGCTTTCTGGGAAAGGAAAAAACACATTGTGGACCTCCCTTATGAAAAGGACTTTCATGAAAGACAAATCCCTAAGAAAGTCAGGCCAATCCAAATGAACGATTAACTTCTTCAATATTATCAGAAAGAGATCAATGATCTCATGGCAAAAAAGACTAATCCGAAAAAGCAAGAGCCCTTGGTCATGCTTTGCCTTCTATGTAAACAAACAAGCTGAAATCCAAAAGGGAACTCCTCAATTGGTTATCAATTATAAACCTCTCAATCAAGCCTTTCAATGGATTCAGTATCCGATTCCAGACAAGAAGAATCTTCTCAAACGACTACATTCTGCCAAAATATTTTCTAAATTTGACATGAAGTCAGGATTCTAGCAAATTTAGATCAAAGAAAATGATCGTTACAAGACAACATTCATTATCCTCTTTGGGCAATATGAATGGAATGTAACACTCTTTGGATTGAAAAATGTCCCTTTTGAATTCCAAAGGATCGTGAATGAGATCTTCAATCCTTATTCAAACTTCATCATTGTCTACATTAATGATGTCCTAATCTTTTCTCAATCAATTGATCAACATTTTAAACATATTAAAATTTTTGTAGGAGTCATCAAAAGAAATGGTCTTGCTATCTCCAAAAAAATAAATAAATCTATTCTAAACTAAAATCAGATTCTTGGTCATAATATCCACCAAGGAATAATTAATCCAATCAATAGAATTACTAAATTTGTGGACAAGTTTCTAAATCAAATTATTGATAAAAATCAATTACAAATATTTCTTGGCTGTTTAAACTATGTTGCTGATTTTTCCCTCAGCTAAGTAATTTGATCAAACCACTCCATGATCGTCTGAAAAAGAATCCTCCTCCTTGGTCAAATGTTCATACAAACATTGTCAAACAAGTAAAATCATAGGTAAAGGATCTCCCGTGCCTTTATCTTCCAAATCCTTAATTTTTCAAAATAATTGAGACTGATGCCTCTGACATGGGTTATGGCAGAATTCTCATGCAAAGAGTCATAGACAAAGAACATATCATTGCATATACTTAAAAGCATTGGAATTCTGCACAACAAAAATATTCCACTATTAAAAAAAAGAAGTTTTGGCAATTGTTTTATGCATCTCAAAATTTCAATATGATTTACTAAATAAAAAATAATTAGTAAGAGTTGATTGTAAATCTGCAAAAGGCATTTTACATAAAGATGTTAAAAATTTAGCATCCAAACTGATTTTTTCCAGATGGCAAACAATGTTAAGTGTTTTTGATTTTGAGATTTAGTATCTCAAAGGCACTACAAACTCTCTTATTGACTACCTCACTCGTGAATATCTACAAGGAAAATAGAAGGATGTCGAAATTGGCAAAATCAACCTCTTTTAGAGGAAAGAGAACAGGTAAATTAGTCCTTGTAGGGCTAACTCAAAAAGTAACTAAACAAACAGGATCATCTACCTAGCAACAATTTAAACAAACTGGGTCATCTACCCAAGAGCAAAAACTCGAAGCTTCAACTTCACAAACATTCAAACAGACCAAAGCAGATTATGCTATCCCAACCCAAACACTTTTAGCTTTACAAGATTAAGGCCTAACCCAACTTCCAACAAAATCATGGGTAGATATTGCCTTAGAAGTTGATGAGGAAAATCAATCTTTAGCACTCCTCATTAAAAGTCTAAAAGAAAAACAATTAAAAATCAATTCCTCAGGGAAGGAATTAATAGCATGACCAACCCTAATCTTTTCTCAAAAACCATAATCACAAACACATTATATCTCCAAAAAAAAATTTGGTCAATCATCCAAATGGAGCCCAAATTCTGGGACAGTAACCCAAACAAAGTCCCTTCTAAGATATTCCCAAAAGGTTTCCATTTCAGACTAATCTCTCCAAACAAAACTTTAACAATTTTATGAATTTATCCTTGTGGATTCAGACTCAGTCTCCATAAAACACTACAGAGACCCCAAAGATCAGACAAACATAACTCATTCAACCCTTCAGATTCTAAAGGTCATGACACCCTCAAAGAATCATAACAATCTTATAAAATTTTCTAAGAATTTTGACCCATTTGATTATAATTATTAGGATTATGTCCAAGCATGGACCAATGTTTTTTGGAAACAAAATAAAATATATTGCTACTCATGGCTAATTTATTTCGAACAAAATATCCATTACAATTTTTCGCATTGGTTCATCCAATGGTGGGATTTCTTTGGACCAATCATACAAATCCTTCCTCTAGTTATCACAAAAGGATTTCAAGCTTTCAATAAAAGAATTAATCTAGTTAAGGATCCTTTTCCAGTTGAACTTCATTTCTTTCTCGAAACTATCTCTGACATGGGTATTTTCTTAGCAGTACAAATATGGGAAGCATGATCATCCCGACTATTTACCAGTTCTCCAAAGACAAGCCTATGTCAAATGGTGGGTAGGGTTTGATGCCTCCAGAGCCAACTCAGACAGCATCAAACTTTGGCTCAAAACAAACCCAACATGGCTTGCTGTAGCAAATCTAAAAACTTGCAAGTTTCTTAATTAGAAGGCTCACATCACAGCAGCCTTGGCAACATCCACTAGTAAAGAAAGTTTTGCGCAAAACCTGCAAAACATTCTTAAACTCATTCAAGAAGAAGAAGCAAAATCTTCAGCAAAGCAGAAGCTTCCAGCCTCTTCCTCCTCTTCAGCAGGATCATTCTCAGAGTCTTTTCGGAAAGAAGATGACTATTTTGGTATTAACTTAGATGAAGACTGATGACAAACTATTGCAATAATGACCTTTACTATTGTAATAGTTCCAGTTAAATTACTTGTACTATTATAATAGTGAATTCTTGAGTCTCACACACACACACTCGGTCATTAGAAAAGGTAGAAGAAGATTTATTATAAACGCATATCTAATTTTTCATTTTTTTACATAAATATTAAATAATTATAAAAAAAATAAATCAACGAAGAAAATAAAGAATAAATCAAAATCATATAATTGGGAATTCACACACACACACATATATATACATACACTTGGTCATTAGAAAAGGTAGAAGAAGATTTATTATAAACGCATATCTAATTTTTCATTTTTTTACATAAATATTAAATAATTATAAAAAAATTTAAATTGATGAAGAAAATAAAGAATAAATCAAAATCGTATAATTGGGAAGTCAAGTGAATTAATTCCATTGAAAATTTTGATTGATTTGGTATTTTATAGTAGTTACCCTTTATAAATTAATTTTAAATTATAATGAGCCAATTGGATTAATCATGGAGACTATTCATAGTAAGTTAGTAATTTTGAGATAAATATTTCAAATTGAAAGAGAAAAATCTCAATACTAGTATATTATCAAACTAGATTTTACACTACGAGGTTGAACTAAAAGTCAAATAATAAAAATAATTATAATTAGAAATTAAAATACTTATAATTAAATTAAATATTTGAAATAAAATTATTTAAAATTAGAAGTATCAAAAGTTTCATACTTTTATAATGTTGTGCACTGTGGGCTTATTTTTCTTAATGAAACCACTTTATATAACACATACTTTCATGCATGTCAATCCACACTTTTTATTTTGTATTGCATTTGTGTAAAATTATATATATATATATATATATATATATATAATTTAACTTTGATGCATTATCAGTGTAAAATTTTTTATACCACTAGCTAATATGTATGACTTTTGAAATAGTTATTGTGAAAGTGAAATAATTTTAATAACGTGATAGTGCATAATTAAATAACAGTGTATAAAACTTTCACTGACAATGCATCAAAATTAAATCTTAACATAAATGTATAGCTCATAAGAGGCGGGAGTCATATTGAGTAAGGTGCTTAGTTCTTCAAGTGTGGTTGGTTAGGATGGCATTACGAGCTATCGACACTGTAAAATATTATATGCATAAAAGAGCTTGCTCACATAATGAATTTCACGATATACCAATCATCATGTAATGAATTTTGTATATATAATAAGAGCCTACTCATTAAATGAATCTCACATTGTCTAAGTCTCAAAGAAATGGTATCCTCCTCGTCAAAAAAAGAAAAAGAAAAAAGAAATGGCATTCTCTTATTGCCTACTCAAAAGAGCCTTTATTTTTATATCAAAGTATGAGAGTAGGAATCCCTTAGAAAAGAAGCAATATAATCCTAACCTCTTGAGTAACTATATATTAAGGTTCCTGAAAGTGACAATAGGTTGAATTCAAGTGAAAAAAACAAATCACTTTTCTGACGTGCTATTACAAAATTGTGTCAGTTGAGTAATTTTGTGCTCAATGGACTGGATGCATGAAATTGCAATGAAGTAGTATATTTAAATAATGTTAGAAGAAGGTCATGCTTTCTTTTTGAGGTGGGGGAGCACTGACCTATAAGTACT
Organism: Ormosia semicastrata; assembly: GCA_029884595.1. NCBI lineage: Eukaryota > Viridiplantae > Streptophyta > Magnoliopsida > Fabales > Fabaceae > Ormosia > Ormosia semicastrata. The sequence goes on along the minus strand of JAQQTO010000035.1, from coordinate 1,604,917 downwards.
ACTTATATACCCCTTTAGGTTGTGATAGGATCCTCTTAGACAACCATTACATATATATCCCCTTTTCTTCTTCAAACTTGATCTACTCAACATGCCATATTGCAAAAATATAAATATATACCCAAGGCTTTAACATGTAAAGTTTCCTCCAAAGCTTTAAAAGCAAAAGGCTTGTTATTGTTGACTCTATCACCTTATTAGACATATAGAAATTAAAATTTCATGCAATAAATTGGATTATGCTTTCTGACATCCATGTGCCATAAAAGGTTTTAAAATCTAAACTTTTTTCACGATTCATCCTCTAGTTTGTCACCTATCCTTGGCGTGGTTCATACATCCAAAAGAGTATGTGCACTTCAACTTCTATGTTGTTAAAGCTATTTGTTTCCAAGAGCAAAGTTGAGCATAATCACAGTAATACATAAGAAGAAGCCATTTATATCTCAAGAACTGTAATAGATATGAATTGTTAGAATAGCTGAAATTAACTTTATTCCTAGACATCTTCGAACCCTCCATCATGTATAGCACAGTAGATGGAAAAGGGTGAAAACATTCTTGCGAATCAAATAACTCATACATGATTACATAAACACTTTGGTATTTTGTCAAACTAATGTACATGATTAGTAGACCATTAAAAAAATACATCAATGTATAGAACTTACATTCATAATCTCTCTTGAAAAGAAGATGAATCCTCTATAGTAGTATCAGTCCTAGCCGAATCTTCTTTCAAATTGTTATTCCCAAACGTTCCAATCGCAAGGAGTGCCTGAGGCGAGTTACTCTTGCCTGCAGGGTTCATGCAACATATAATATAATGGGAAAAAAATCAATCATCAAACTGGCTTGGCTACAAGAATGATATGACATAATAAAACTAAATTCTTAGCAAAATTGAAGTTAAAATGGATAAATATTTCAAGTACCTTGGAACTTAAGCTAATTGATTTATCAACTGACTTATGTTTTCCAAAAGTTACAAACAAACCTCCTATCGAAAAATTGTTGTTTCTGAATGCAGTTATTATTTCAGCTTTTTCTCTAGCTCTTGAACCTTTAGTATAAGCAGGTATCTAGTTAGACATGAATGTCAAATGACCAGTACAGTAACCAAGGTAAAGAATATACGTTATTTATAAATTACAGTCACTGTTACATGTGGTATGTCCCATGTGGGACACCCAAGTGGGGGTCCCTGTGATAGGTGGTCCATCAATGTTGACATTGGTTGCAAATTTTTTTGTTTGTGTGGCTCAAAAACAAAGACCAAAGCCATGCTAAGACAATTTGTGTTACTAGTAAAAAATGAACAAGATACACCACAAATTCCCATAGCAACCTTGAATAGAAAGCAACCTTATAATGGAGAGTACTGCAAGTTTCTTATGATGGAATGTAGTAATGTAACATTCATGCAAAAGGGTTGCCAGACCAAAGTACTAAAGAACAACCAATACTAATTAGACAGGAAATTAGCAAAGCAAACACTGGAAATTCCAATTTGAATTCCCATGAGCCTAAATGGTTAGATTCAAACTGCACTTGACAATTTCAATAAAATCTAAAACTTGTATTCCTTTATAAATTGCAATATGGAGCACATGCTCAAGCAAACAGTTCAATTACAATCATAACAAAAGTATTCTTAGCAATTGTGGGCACAACATTCATCACCAATATCTATATCATACAGAAAATTCAAGGAAGGTGATCAAATTCATCATTTCAACATTCATACATTCATAACAAAGCGATACTTTGAACACAGCCTAGCACAAACTAAGAGTTTTAAATTCATTATACTAACAAAATAGAATGCAAGACAACCCAATATATCCACCCTGCTGCCAAGCATGATCTATTTCAGGATCAAATAAAATTACCTGGATAACTGTCCTTGATCCAACAACTGCTTCAAACTTGTTCCAGTTATACAATCAAAGCTGGATATAGATTCAAATGAACAAAATAACACGAGGCAGATTCACAATGTAATGCATGTAACACTTACAAATAGTAAAAGTGATAAAAAATAACTAATTATTTTCTTATTGTTTTGAGCTCTAATCAGGTTTGAATTCTAAACACATGAAACTCTAATCAACTGATTATTTTATTGTTTTTTATTGTCAAAATTTCTGATTTAAATAAAATAACATATGAAGCTCCCAGTAAATTATTTGGAAATGACAGGAAATTAGCAAAGCAAACACAGGAAATTCCAATTTGAATTCCTATGAGCCTAAATGGTTATATTCAAACTGCACTTGACAATTTCATTAAAATCTGAAACTTGTATTCCTGTATAGATTGCAATATGAAGCACATGCTATTACAATCACAAATATAATGCTCACATGGCTAAATATAACTTCACAGAACCAACAATTTTTGAAACATAGCCTGATTGAGTTTGTTAATGCATAAGATCTCAAAATAGATTTAAATGCTAGTGTCAATTACAGCCAAAATCTGTAACATAAATAAAAATCAATGAATGTGGAGTTTTTATTATTTTCTTATTGTTTTGAGCTCTAATCAAGTTTGAATTCTAAACACGAATTAATTTAGCTATGCCAAGTTAAGCACAGAACCTTGAAAAAACAATAATTTTTTATTTTCACATGAGAATAAAAGAGAAACATTAGTTACCTCTATTTGATTGTCTATTGGAAGCACCATAAGCCCCAATGTGGCCACTAGAGCTTTTGCTCATCAAATCTAAAACAACATTCAAAACCATTAGAACTTGAATAAAACAATTAGTAAAAAGAAAAGAAAGGAAGGCATACAAAGAATATTAAATATAGGGTCAATGCTGTAACAGAAATTTGAAAAGGATGTTAAACTCAATGGAAGATGGTATACCTGCAAAAGAAACTGATTTAGATGAAGATGCAAGTAGCATTCTGATGAAAGGGAATTTATACAAAGAAAATAGGCAAATATAATAGGAAACATTGATCAGTGATTGATTCATAATAGGGAATCAATATTAATGTTATATCATTCGTCATCCTCATCATCAGGTTAAGGCAATCAATATAAATGGTTAATTAATCTCCTTCCTATTTTTATTCTCTGTTTACACTGATAAATACCAATTTGGCCATGTAAAGGTCTAAATTCATTGTTTGACCAATTTAAAATGCTTAAAACATAATCAAATTAAGATAATCAATATTAATAGTAAATTAATTTCCTTCCTAATTTATTCATACTCTATGCTGGTCTATACCAAATTGGACATGTAAAGAAGGATCTAAAGTCAATAGTCAACCGTAAAAACAACCAAATATTCCCCAAAAAAAAGATTAGTAGCAAGAGTGGAGGAGAGAACTCATAGTGAATTCGCGCAAATTAGATATTCTTGTCCTAGGAGAAGTCAACTCACCTTTCACCTATCCATTCTGATGAAGCACTATTTTGACCATGATTCATAATAGGGAATCATTATTAATGTTATGTTATTTGCCATCCTCATCATCACGATAAGACAATCAATATAAATGGTTAATTAATCTCCTTTCTAATTTTATTTTATTCTTTGTTTACACTGATAAATACTAATTTGGCCATGTAAAAGGTCTAAATTCTTTGTTTGACCAATTTAAAATGATTAAAATATAATCAAATTAAGATAATCAATATTAATGATAAATTAATTTCCTTCCTAATTTATTCATACTTTATGCTGATTTATACCAAATTGGACGTGTAAGAAAGGATCTAAAGTCAATAGTCAATCGTAAAAGCAGCCAAATATTCTCCAAAAAAGATTAGAAGTAAGAGTGGAGGAGACAATTCAAACAATGAATTCGTAAATTGGATATTATTGTTTTGGGAGAAGCAACTCACCTTTCACCTATCCATTTTGATGAAGCACTATTTTGACCATGATTCATAATAGGGAATCAATATTAATGCTATATCATTCGCCATCTTCATCATCACGATAAGGCAATCAATATAAATGGTTAATTTATCTCCTTCCTAATTTTATTCTCTGTTTACACTGATAAATACCAATTTGGTCATGTAAAGGCCTAAATTCATTATTTGACCAATTTTAAATAATTAAAACATAATCAAATTAAGATAATCAATATTAATGATAAATTAATTTCCTTCCTAATTTATTCATACTCTATGCTGATCTATACCAAATTGAACATGTAAGGAAGGATCTAAAGTCAATAGCCAATCATAAAAGCAACTAAATATTCCCCAAAATTGATTAGTAGCAAGAGTGGAGGAGATAACTTATGGTGAATTCGCGAATTGGATATTCTTGTCTTAGGAGAAGTCAACTCGCTTTTCACCTATCCATTCTGATGAAGCATCGTTTTGACCATGTACCTTGCATTCACCTTGCAATTTTGTTCTTACCAACGACATGACATCATCAAATCGAAGTCAACACCGGAGACCTCCGACTTGAGATCCACCACCAAAGACCCCCTAACTTAAAGGCAAATCAAAGAAGAAAGCAACATCAATGATATAGCTGGGAAAGAGAGAGGGTACCATGTATGCCATCTTGCTGAGGCCATCGAGCCTGGAAATTATGCCGCACACATAGGTTAGTCGCCGGATATCTACTGCACACCAAAACCTAGCACCATCCGCTGCACACATTGCCACACACATGGGACTTTAGGCTGAAGCCCCAATTTCTAGGGCATTTTATTCAACCCCAAAACCACAAGCTAAATGGGATGAGCTATGGTTATCATCTCCTTAAAGTACAATTTCTAGATATTTATTTTTCTTTAAACCATGCGATGCATAAATGTAGAAGCGAAATGACATTGTGCTGATTATTAGAGATGAATTTCAATTTGAGCCCAGAAGCTCAATGCAAAATGACATTCTTTGCTACATTTTTTTCTTCCTATTTTAATATTTTAATAATTTTTTAATTTATAATTTTTGTTGTTAGCTGATCTGAAGTGTTTTTAATTTATAATAAATAAATTCCAAATTTTATTTATTTTCTAATCTTTAATATTTTTTTTCAAATAACATGATTTTTTTTAATGTGATAATATATTTACACTTTTTATTAAATTGTAATATGATATGTCATATACGATTATTAAGAAATACATATTAAATCGTCACATAGTAGCATTCTATACATATACTACTATGTCAGAGTGACACATGTCATAATTTAAAGACACTTTCTCTTTATATATTATATGATTTTTACTTAAAAGAAAAAGTATTACCAAATTTGAGATTATTCCACTTTTGGTCAATGACCAGCTATATTCACTAGAGTATACTTGGAATCAATTATTTTAAGAATTTAATATATATTTATATATATATATATATATATCTTTGACCAAATATTTCTACAAATATTATTATAAGACTAATTTTCAAATACTATCGTAGCTAGAATGTCCTTTCAACAATTTGAATTTGAATTATATATAAAACTTAATGTTTGAAAAGATACTAAATAGAAGTTTTTGGGTACAGTAAAAGAAAGAAAAGCAAAAAGAAGAACTAGATATAAAATAAAAAATAATGTAATTTAGAAATTCTTTTTAATTTTAGTTGCTTAAAAATAAAAAATCACTCAAATTTTGTTTAATTTGGTTAGATTTGTTTTAATTTTAGTTCTTATTATTATGAATGGGAAATTTTAATTGTTTTTTAATGTGAAAAATGAGTACTGATCTATGAAGCACAGACACATCGATTTTAAGGCGTATTTGTGTGTTGGACACGTGTCCATATTGAATACATAGAGATATCCGTACAACACGTGTCCTGTGTGTTCGAATGCGTCTGATTAAAAAAATTATCTTTTTTTTTTTTCAATTTAGACATGTCTCAGATACGCTTGGATACGTCTAAGACACGATCCATTAATATTTTTTTTAAAAAAAATTACTTTCCATGACTAACATTCAATTAGTAAGCCTGTAATTCACCTAAGCTTAATTACATGACTGACGTCCCAAGCCATTATTTTCACATACCAATATTTTAAGTTTTATCTTTTCATATGTCACTATTAGACTTTTAAGTTTTATTTTTTCACACACTACTATTTTTATTTGCTTCTTCTACCTCTACTCATATCAAGTAGTCCACTTCGTTGTTACCAAAACTTGCCTCACATCAATATTTCCTCTAATTAATTCTTTTTTTGAAAGCACATGTACTTGTACATGGTTAGTTATATTAGGAGAAATTAATTTAAGAAATTTTTTTAGAATATATTAATAGAAATTATGCTTCATATTTTTTAAGAGGGACTTACTAAATAATAAATATTGACACATATGACATATATTAAAATATTATAAATCTCCAAACTTATAAAAATGATATTAACGAATTATGAATCTTTTTTCTTAAATTTTGTAATTATATATATATATATATACCGTGTCTGTATCTTATAATTTTTTGAATTTAGTGTGTACTTATGTCTGTATCGTATCTCGTATTTATGTCTGTATCTGTACGTCATAGGTACTAATAATTGAAATGAAGCTGCGTGGCTGACACAATCCGTGCAACATTTTGAGTTTTAAAAATAATCATCTCGTTTCTTTTTTTCATATTACTTTTAATATTAATTAATGAAGTATAAATTTATAATTAATTATATATATTAATTAATTAATAAGAATTATGTGTATTAATTAGTTAATAGAATACTCTTTAATCAATTTATATATATATATATATATAATTAATCACAAATTTATACTTGATTAAATAATCATGATTAATTAATCATCTTACCATTTTTTATACCATTTTTGATATTAATTAATAAAATATAAAATTTTAATTAATTAATAAAAATTATGTATATTGATTGATTAATAAAATATTTATTAATTAATTTATATATATAATTAATCACAAATTTATAACTTATTAAATAATGTAAAAATTAGTATAAAAAATAATGTGAGAAAAATTAAAATTATTTTAGTTTAGTCACTTTTGCATGTGCCGTCCCTGCCACACTCGTTAGTTCATAGGACTTGGCACTCATAATCTTGTGTTGTGTTGTGTTGGCCACATCCAAATCCAACAACCTCAATCTGTGTTTGTGTTGGGCGGAGTCCCTCTCTCTCTCTCTCAACTCTCATTCGCTGTAGCAGGAGAGTGGCAGAGATTGGCTTTTGCTCTCATTCTCAATCTCCCTATTTTCTGACAAATCCACTGTCCTCATCTGAATCTATTTTGGGCCGCACATTTCAGATCCACATCTCCTTCTCTGGCTCTGTGCTCTTTGTCCTATCCAAAACTTTCTTGTGGTTCTCTGTCTTCTAAGATTCAATTCCTCTTTTTGTTTCTTTATATTTAGATTCTCCATCACCTGCACTTAACCCATTTCAGACCATTACCAAATACCCCTTCTTTTGAAGCTTTTTAATTAGTCCCCAGCAGAAAAGCACCATTCCCCGATACAATAGTTTTTTTTGTTTCCTTTTAGATTCTTATAACTATCTGCCAAAAGTGTTGGATTTGGTTCATTTTCACTCTGCATTTCATCTCATTCTTTGGAAGACAGCTAGAGCTCGGTAAGATTCTAGCTTTGATCAAAAGTTCCTTTACCCCTTTGCCTCGGTTAATAGAATCAATTACTAGTAAATCTAAAAGCCATTGATGATTGAATTCCTAATACTGCATATGTATTCTGCCTTCAATTGTTTGATTGAAAAATAGTGTCTGTAGGCTCTTTTTGTTTTGTTTTTGTTTTTGTTTTTGTTTTTCCTGTTAGACAATCACTGACTTGTGTGTTCTGTTCCATTGCTTAGTGCCACTCTTGTAATGCAATTGTAGTTATTTTCAAGAATTTGTCTTGTGATATGACTGTGTATTTGTGGGTGCTTTGTTAAGTGAGGTAAACTTCAATTTTATTTTTTGGTCTAAAATCTAAATAAATAAAGTATAACGGAGGTATTGATTCTGATTTTGTGTAAAATAATATCTTCTGTTTTGCTTGAGGAAGTGAATATTAAGCAAGCTATCATTGTTTTTCTAATCTGTAAAGCAAAAAGAGAGTGGAAGATGGAATTTCATCTTTTTTCACCTATTACAATCTGAACCAGAAATTACTCTAATGAACTATCAAATTCTTTTTACTGTTGCCTCTTGTCCCCTTTTAATGCTTGTGTATATCTGTATATCCTCTGGAAGTTTAATTGGTCGACGGCCATGCACATAGGTGGAGGGTGTAATGAGGGGATATGAATGTCATATATGGCCTTATACAATGCTGATGGAAGAAAAATATGTTACTATTGATTCTAAGATATTCACTGATGTTGCCATGTTTGACCAAATCCCCTGAATTTATTATATATCAAATGTGGATGAAATCTCTCCTGCCTATTCCTTTTTATTAATGAAGATGAGAGTTCTGAAAACTTACAAGTTATAACACATCTACTGGATAAGGTGATGCATGGATGATGGATATAAGCTGGTTTTCTGTAGCTTACAAGTGGTTATAAAATTCTATAGCTTTCCATGTATATCACTGAGCTGGAATGAGAAACCCCTGTGTTGCATATATGAACGTATATCTCTTCGGATATCTTAAATCACTCTGCCCTAGCATTTGTTATGTGGTAAAATTGCACTCAAGAAATAGCACACACCATTGGTCAATGAGGTACATAATATGACAAGACCACAAACTTTGGTTTTGCATTAACTGCAGTCCCTTTCAAATGCAAAATATGTGGCTTGTGCTGAATTTATTCTGTGACTGTTCACTGTTGATGCTTTCCCATCTTACACTTTTAATCACTATTCAACTCCATGACATTAATCATGTGATTGAGAGAACAGAAGAATTTATATGAATTGATAAGTATAAATATTTACATGAGTTTGCACTATAATTCCGTATATATGAGAACACTTAGTATAAATAATTTCTGTTTGTTGAGTTTATTGTATAATTGTTTTTCAACTTTGATTAACATCATATTTATTTGAAGTCTATTAATGTTTTAGTTTATTATTTGTATTTCATTTGCTATGACATGTACTTGATATCACTGTGAATATGTGCATACATTATACAACCACATTTTGAGACCTCAAACATGAAGTTGGATTTCAACGTTTCCTTTCCCTTCTTTCCCATAGTGTGTTACAGGAAGTTGTTTAGATAGTTTCTCGGGTTCAGTTTTTTGAGGGTTGAAGAACAAAATAATACATAGCAGTTTTGAGCTAATTAGAGAACAATATTAATTAACCCTATGATGCTCCTGGGATATCCTTCCTTAAGCTCCTTTTTGGTTAACTGAGCTTTGATTACCAATTGCAAACTTTTTCACTTGTCATCCTGTACCTTTTCTGGAACTGTATAGTTGTCTGTATGGTTTATAATATTATTAACCCCTCCGGATGATCCATGTACATGATGCACAACTGGTTGGGTCAATTTAGTTATTTCCCTTGCCAAAGGATATTTGCTGTTAGGTTTGTGATTCTTGTTTTTACCTGCAGTAGTGAGAAATCTATCTTGTCAATTCTGAAGTATTGTTGAGGTTTAGTATATCTTCTTTTATTATATGATTAATTACTACCTCTCAAAACTGTTTTCCAAAACTATAATTGATATAAAGCAAAGTAAAGGACTTAGTTTGTCATTACAACTTTATTGAGCTATTGTGGCTGGGAAAGAGTATGCCCCTGCTGAGATGTTATTAATTTCAATATCTTGTGAAATTTAGCTTTCCTATTGGCACTAATTGTACCCTGAAAAGAATTATATGCCTTGAACAATGAACATCCAACACATCTGTATAGGGATATGAAAATTTTAATGAGAAAAACAAAGACACCAAGGGGTTGTGTTTTTGAAAGAATAACAATCGTATTTGATCTACCTACTGCAAAACTGAAGCTTAATCCAAAGATGTTTGTCGTTATCGCCCATGTTGTTTAAATGGGTTGTTTACTCAAGGATCATACCTTTAGTGTAATAGTAATTTGATTTCACATGTTCATGTTACATTGTCTTAATCCTTTGTTTCCCTCTTTGGAATGTATATTTTGCAGATGGGAGACGTGGCCAAGGACCTTACAGCTGGGACTGTTGGAGGGGCAGCACAATTGATATGTGGACACCCCTTTGACACCATCAAGGTCAAGCTCCAAAGCCAGCCTGCACCACTCCCTGGTCAGCCTCCCAAGTATTCTGGTGCAATTGATGCTGTCAAGCAGACATTAGCAGCTGAAGGCCCGCGGGGTTTATACAAAGGTATGGGTGCTCCACTTGCTACGGTAGCGGCCTTCAATGCTGTGCTGTTTACAGTGAGGGGACAAATGGAAACATTAGTGAGGTCCCATCCTGGTGCCCCCCTCACAGTGAAGCAGCAGGTTGTTTGTGGAGCTGGAGCTGGACTTGCTGTTTCCTTTCTTGCTTGCCCCACTGAACTGATCAAATGCAGGTCTTATGCTGTTTTTCATGTCATGACCTTTTTAATCTCATTCTCTTCCATTTCTTTCTATCAACTTCTATAGATTTTGAGTTGTTTGAGTTTTTCCTCCTTTCTCCTTTTATAAATTTGTCATAGATTTTGACCACATAGAAAACAATAACTTAATTAGCTAGCGCTTAAATAATTGTTCCACGTACATGTATATTTTGTTTGTTTCATTATATAGCATCTCTTTTCATAGTGCTTTTCTTTAACAAAATTCTTCCTCTCACGATAGACATGAAACCAGATTGTCATGAAAATAAGCCGAATGAATTTCAGCTACAGATTAGTCTTGATTAACTTTCCTTTTTAATTTTTCATACATTATTTAGACAGAGGTACTCAAAATATGTATTGATCTTATAATTAACCTTTTTGTTTCCTGTTGAATATCAGGTTGCAAGCACAAAGTGTGCTTGCTGGCTCTGGAACAGCTGCTGTTGGTGTGAAGTATGGAGGACCCCTGGATGTGGCTAGGCATGTTCTCAGGTCAGAAGGGGGCACGAAAGGTCTTTTCAAGGGCTTGATTCCCACTATGGCACGTGAGATACCAGGAAATGCTATAATGTTTGGTGTATATGAAGCATTAAAGCAAATGTTTGCAGGAGGTCCTGATACTTCCGGACTAGGTAGAGGTTCTCTGATTGTTGCTGGAGGCTTGGCTGGAGCTTCCTTCTGGTTCTTGGTTTACCCAACTGATGTTGTCAAGAGTGTGATTCAAGTAGATGATTACAAAAACCCAAAGTTTTCTGGTTCTTTTGATGCTTTTAGAAAGATTCAAGCTTCAGAGGGGTTCAAAGGCCTGTATAAGGGTTTTGGTCCTGCAATGGCCCGAAGTGTTCCTGCAAATGCAGCGTGCTTCTTGGCATATGAGATGACAAGATCAGCTCTAGGATGATTAATTCTTATGGCAGGCTTGATATCAAATGTTCATTTTTTTTTCCCAAAACATTTTTCTTCCATACATTACAGTATACCACACAGGCTCGCCGTCTTCTGTTATTGCTTCAACCAAGGAGTCATTCTTTCACCGTAGTAATACAAACTAGGGATGGCAAAATAATAGGGATGGCAAAATCTTCCTACTTTTGGAGATTTATACGGGGATTGCCTCATTCATTCGTGGACCTGAGTTAGGGAAAATTTCCTTCATGGGAATGGGGATTTGATAAAAATCCTTCCAAGGCAAATTCAGGAACATGAATGGGGACGAAGATTGTATCCTTTGCCTTATGGGGTATCTTTCCTGATAAATTACTAAATTATTTTTAATGATTATATTATATATATATATATTTATTAATATTTTGTCCCTTTTAATAATTTTTATCTATATTATTTTATATTAAAATTGAAAAAAGTAAAAAAATACCACTAGGCACTAATTTGTTGATGTTGTACGCCTAAAATGAAATTGTTTATGTATATGTATATGAATAATGATCATCTTATTTCAAACAGTATTTACATCTTTTTTAATACCACATAAAAGTTAGTTAATGAAATATAAATTGTTGGTTAATGAGTATATACAAATATGTAACTCTTCTAACTTTTATATACGTCATTAATTACTTTTTTGTTCTTCATTAATTAACTTTTTATATATTTATTAACCAATTTCTATATGTCATTAATTAGGAGTGTCAAAATGGGTCAAGTCTGATGGACCGGTCCGAATAACCTGATAAAATGGACAGGTTGGGCTAGTAAAATGTTACCTCGAAACTTATGTGGCTTGAATGGGCTGAGTTTGAATGGGTTGGGTCAGCCCGCTTTTTTAACACTACATAAGGTTAAATGGGCTGGGTTGGGTTAACAAAATGTCAACTTGAAACTTACATAACCTGAATGGGCCAGCCCGAAAATAGCCCGACCCCGAATGGGTCGGGTTGACCTGTTTTGACACTCCTATCATTAGCCACGAATTTGTATTTCATTAACCAATTTTATGTGGTGTGAAAAGTGGTGTTATTGAAAATGAGTAAGATTATCGAGGTTGTATATATATATATATATATAGGGATGAATCAATTTACACCAGTATAAGACTTGACATATTTACACCACCCAATAACTTTTTATATAATATGATTTTTGTCGATCTAACTGTTGAATTATAACTATCCAACACTTTGATCAATTGTGTCAAATCTTGAAGAAATTTAACATCATTTAGAATATAATCAAGTGATTCTTATTTTCATATATTTCAAAAGTATATATTACGTTAATTTTATCAAGTGATTCTTATTTTTATATATTTCAAAAGTATATATTATGTTAATTTTGATGTATATCAATGAAGACTTAACAATTTTAGATTAATGTAAAATTTTATAAATATGATTTATATGATATGAACTTTCAATCTAACGGTATTTTTGTAAGAAAATTATTCAATAAATTTTTTTAATGATGTAAGAGTGATTTTGACTTACACCAAGTATAACTCTCTCCGTATATATATATATATATATATATATATATATATATATATATATATATATATATATATATATACATCGATAATCTTACCCATTTTCAACTACACCACATAAAGTTAGTTAATGAAGACAAATTCATGGTTAATAACGTATATAACTTGGTTAACGAAGTCAGGCTGGAAGGGTTACATATTTGTACATATCCATTAACTAATAATTTGTACTTTATTAACCAACTTTAATATGGTGTTAAAAGGGTGTGTGTCTTGTTTGAGATAATATGATCATTGTATATATATATATATATATATATATATATATATATATATATATATATATATATATATATATATATATATATCATTCTTTTAAGTTTTTCTTGATTTTTATTTATAATTTCGAGTCCTGCAAAGACCAATGGGGAATCGAGAAATATGAACATGGGGAAAATATACCTCGAGGCGGAGATCGAGGACGAGAACGGGAGAAGATTGGGGACGTGAGAAGGTATTCCTCACCCTCGGCCCACGCTAGTGCCATCCCTAATACAAACATGCTTTAGTTTCAGATTTTTCATTTTTGTTCTTTCTTCATACTTGAAATATTATTGATGTGAAGTATGAGGCCATAATTGTTTGAGCTCTCAGGTGCCAGATTACATACTGAATATATTAACTGATAATGCTTTTGTAATGAACTGTGCTACATGAGACACGTGGCAACTTATGATGCATGGATACGGGTATGGGTATCGGATACGACACAGGTATGGTATGGGGATATGACTTTTGTTAAAAAATTAAACTAATATTTGTCAAGTATCCGAGTATTAGGTACAGATACAAGTACGTATCTGACACGGGTACGACAGACATTATGAAGTACCCGTGCTTCATAGGTAACAACTGACCTGGAAGGGAAGAAGCCTCAATTCAACACCTGAGGAGGTCAAGATTCTGAACCTTACCTTCTTGACCCTTTGTTGATTTCTTCCAAGCAATGGTTGAAAGACTTTGAGGGCAATGCAGGGACTAACTCCAATCTTAGTACGAAGTAAGATGGGCTTATGACCTGCACATTGATTTGCACCTATCTTTGATTGTTGATAAGGAAAAACTTGAGAAGGTGGGGTTACTGGCATTCTGGGTGCAACATGCTAACTTACTCCTGTTTACCAAGAAAGAAAGTTTGGTATATGGCCAAAATGCTTTCTAGGCTCGAGGCCACTTATCGAGAGAATGTGAGCAAGATGAAGAAGGAGTATAAGGCTGGGGTGGCAAGTTCCGTGGTAGGATTTCTTAGCTTGAGGAAGAGGTTGGGCTATTGAAACCCGAAGTAGAGCGTCTTTGGTTGATCGAGGCTCGTCTAAGGTATTGGTTGAAGACTTGTCTAAGACGGTGCATGACCTAAGTCTACCCAAAATAGATGGAAGATGTTGAGACAAAGGCCAAAACGGCCAAGAAGAAGCTTCAGGATGTAGAGTCTCTTCATAAAGCAGAGTTAGAGCATTGCCACAAAGAAAAAGATAACATGCTTGCTAACATGGAGAGACAATTTAAGGCTAGATATGCCCAAGGCTTAGAGCACATGAAACACTGGCACCCTGAGTTAGAGGTGAACTATGTTGGCCCATGGTGGAAGTTGGTTGATGGAGTCCTTGTTAACCCGAAGGCAGTGGAAGAGGATGGGAATGAGGAGGAAGACCAGGGGAATGAGGGGCTTGTCGTTGTAGGTAGGAATGTTAGAATTACCATAGATTAAACTATCTCTGATTCAGGGCCCAATGGTGGTGGATGCTATAGGGATTATTGATGAAGGAGCATGAAGCTAAGGGAATGCCCCATTGGGTGCTTGTATTATGTTTGTACTTTGTTCTTTGTATTTTGTTAGTTGAGTGAAATCGTCCTTGTGTTTTGCTTTTACATTTTGTATAAAAATTTGTCATGTTTTGCCTAAGTGGTGTCGCAATTGGGATCGAAGTAGGAGTGGTGAAAAATAAAAATTTGAAAATAAAAAATGAAATTGTCACCAATTTTATTTAAATTAAGAAAAATTAGAAAATATTTGAAAGTAAAATGGTTTTCAAAACTAGGTTGGGAGTTGATTGTGCACAAGGAATGGTGGAAATCAAATCTCACAGCACTCTTGATACACTCATCCTTAAGATGGTTACCTTTAGTTAATTGTGCAAATTACTAACCTAAAAAATATTTGTTTTACCCTTTTAAAAAAGATTTCTTTTGGTTTTTTCTTCTTTTTTTTTCTTTGTTTTTTTTTGTTTTTATTTTTTTAAGACCATGACAAAAAGTTTAACCCATTACAAAAATAGCAAAACTCCTACACCCAAACAAGAAAAACAAGACTTAGGACCCAAAACAAATGAAATGGGAACAAGTAACAACCCATGAATCTAAAGCCCAATAAAAGTGATCTCAACTTTCTCCATTTGGCCTAAACCCACACAAACTCAAAATGCAATAAACAACCCAACATAAATAAACAATAAAAAGTGAAGACAATTGAAATGGACAGCCGGTTTACAAGGGAGCTCGATGGACAATATGGTGGTCTCGAGCAGTTCAGTTTGAATGTGATGGAGGCTCGAGGTGGTCCAATGGGTTCTAGGTTGATGCTGTGTACGTGCAGCGATTCATCTCAGCTGAGTTCGGCTATGGAGATGGAGACAACTCGATGGCTTAGGCAGAGGCGATGAAATCGGTGGTGGCCGTAGGTTTGGTGGTGGGGACAGTTTATGGCAAGAATGGTGGCTAGATGGGTTGCTAGTTTATGACAGTTTTGGTACCCAGTTGTGGTTGTGGTGATGGCAGACATGGTGGATCTTGGCTCTGTTTACATGGTAGTGGACAGTGGGTCTAGTTTAATATGGGGGTGGTTGTGGTATAAGTGTGCAGTGTTAGGGTTCTGACTTGAGGTTCAGAGAGATTATTACAGAGATGGTGAAGGAAGTGGTGGTAATAAAGGTGGTGGCTGGTAAGGTGGCTCTGAATGATTGGTGGTGGCTTCGTGGTGGTGAACCGGTGAAGGCATGGTGGATCATGGTTCATAATCTAGGTTTAGTGGCTAGCCGAGAAAGACATGGCTGGTGGGTCACTAATGGGAGTTCGCAAGGTGTTTTGTGGTGGGGTTAGGTGGAAACATGGGTTGTTGTGGTGGCCGGAGGTGGTGTTAACGGAGAGGCAGAGATGCTGTATAGGGCAGGGTTTGATTTTCTGGTTTTGGATGATGGAAACGATGGTCTGAGTTTGCAGGTTTAGTGTTGAATTGGGTCTTTTATTGTTTGTATGGTTTGTGAGTTTGAGTTTGATGATTTGGAATCAATAGATCTTCTATGAGTTGTTTGAATCCATCTGTGAATCAGTGTTTTATGTCTCATAACCAAATCAAGTAAAAAAAAAAATTCATGGGCTCAACACATTGGAATCACATCAAGCAAGTTCATATCATAGGATATCATGACAATCAATTCGTAACAGACAATTATGAAATAGGAGGGTTATGGAGACATAAATCTTAATTTAGAAAGTTTTAAAGAAGAATTATATTTTGGACCAGTATCCCGAATCCAAACCCAACATAAGTAGCCTAACACTGACTAGCTTAAACCGCGACTCCAGTTTGTTTCAGCCCTCATAACTAATTTCCGTCTTACTAAGTAATTATCTTATCTTAATTGAATCTCACTTAAACAAGGAGGTTTTGAGATCTTATCTCCTGAACAACTACTAATCCTAAACACATATAAATAATATCTCTTCAGATACTACCTAACATACAAGTAAACATACTCTATAAATACGGGTCTAAGCTACTCAGGTATGCATATACTCTCTCATACTACTTTCTCCTAGTGCGCTACTCTAACTTGAGTGTTAGAGTGCTTTGTAGGTATACCACCCTCTCACATCGTCACTGTCGCACCAAGGAGGAATCTATTATCAACCATCTCTTAGAGATGAGATCAAGTACACACCTTTGATCCCAGCTCTAAACATTGCCACTGTCTATGGGAAGCACTAAATTTCTATTCCCATCTCCACTATAGTTCACACCAGAAAACAAGCCACTACTAACTAGAATGGGCTTGAAAATCAAGAGGCACGAAGGGAAAGGGTGGAGGCCTACGTCACCCACCAAAATGAAGCCCCTCCTCACTGCCTTAAAACCCTGGAAGACAACCTCGACGCTAGACCAACTGCCCTATATCACAAAATCCTAGAAGTAGATTGCATCCCTTCATCAAGGATCCTTGACAATAAGGTGAACACCCACAAAACAAAGAACGCATCCTATCACTAGAGGCATCATCTCATCGGGAACCCCTTCCCAACAAGAACCTTCAAACCAGGATTTATTAGACATCATCCGATGTTAAGATAAAATATTGGAGGAATAAGCATGACAGATCACAGAACTCTAGAGAGCAGTTAATGCTGAACGAGAAGATGAAAATAATCTCGACCTCAGTGATTAGAACCTGCTCAACATCTAATTAGAAGGAATGGAACTCGTCAAATAATAGCCTTCCGTTGCAGTGGAACCTATAAACCTGTTTGATGACCAAAACCAATTCAATCACCCTTTCTCAAATTTCATCACGGGGATCCAAATACCTAGGGGGTTCAAGTTTCCAACAACTATTAACACGTATGACAGCACAACAGACTCTCGAGAACACTTAGACACTTTTAGGACAGCTATGCTATTCCACGGGGCCATAAATCCCGTATTATATTGTGCCTTCCTCTGAACTCTAAAGAAAGCCACCTTGAGATGGTTCTCCACTTTGCCTCTGAGGTTCGTAAACAAATTTAGTGAGATGGCATTGAAATTTTTGCCGCACTTCATAAAAAGCAATGTGTAGGAAAATACTTTATGTAACCTTATTAATTTCTCAAGCAAGAATGAGACAAACCGCTTTGAGACTTCATGGCCAAATTCAACAAAACGTCTTTGAAGGTAAAAGACCTAGACAAAGCAGTAGTTATGCATGCTATCATAGCTGGCACTGTCCATGGCCTTTTGCCACTTCTATTGCTAAAAGAAATCCTAAGGACTTGGATGAGCTCAAAAGTCAGTTCAAAAAGTATATTAACATGTATAATTCCTGGTATAGCTTAAAGACCTTATGGCTGATGTGAGCCCACAAAGTGATCTAATCGTGTGGCCTGCCCCAGAAGGCTTCACTTGGGAGGACAGATAGAATCAAGCATGGACTGTGCATGGGAGCTCTAGATACCAGCACATCAACTTGAGCGCCCAAACAAACTCCCAGCTATTTGGGTGAAGTTGAATGGAAGCTGTATGCAGGTGATTTAACACCCTTATCTTTTGAACTATATGAACGGAAGCCAAATCCTAAGCTTCACGAATAAATTTTTGTATAAATACATGAAGTGGCTGGGACCTGCCATCTGGGTTGAACATATTTATTCTTGATCACTGGGGCGAAGCATCACATAATCCTCATGATAGCTTTTGTCTTTCGTTATTTGCATGTACACTCTTTTCTCAACCACTGCTGCCATCATGTCTATGGAGGAAGGAGCCCCTAGAACCTCCCTATCCACCTAACGGTACAGAATGACATCCCTAGGAATGGGTATTTGTTTGGGTCCATAATCATTAGTTTCCTCCTTCCCATTACTATGTCTTGAATCTTGGAAGAAATACCCACAGAGGCCAAGCTCTCAATGTTAAAACTAGAAGAAAATGAAAAACCTAAGTGTTCCAACTCTGCCCTGATCTCGAAAGTAGTACGAGCTAGCCTAAGCTCCCAAACTTATTGCACGTCCTTTATCCTCCTTAAGATTATATTCTGGGCCTCAACCCAATACCTCAGCCTCTGCGCCCTTACAGGGTTGCTATCCCTTTAGGCCCGTTGTCCTTGCCACTCAAGTTCTGGAAGCAGTAGAGTTTCTTAAAAGATTTCCATAGAACTTTCTTCCTTCCCATCACTCCCAATATTTCTAACTCTCGCCATTTTTAGTAAAAAAAGGGAAAATATGGGGCAGAAGAACACCTTAAAAAAGAGAGGAGGAAAAAATAGAAAAAAATGAAAGAAGTGGGTTTTGTAGCTTCACCACCGCAAGTGCCTCCATGCACCATCGTGAACTTCTCGCTAGAAATAGCTTATGTTCGCTGGAAAACTCAGAGACAAACTAGAGGGGAAACAAATGTGCAAAGTTTTCACCTATGCCTTTATTTATAAGGAATATAGCACCCCAATTGCCATCATCATGGTAGGGGCACACTGGTCTTTTACCACCCATATGAAGCGATGGCAGCGGGAAAACCAATTGACAACATCCTCTTCTCGAACGTCATATGGTTACCAAAAGCTATCAATAGTAGGCGAAGTGATCGCAACCCCAAACGAAGCGTCGGGAGCAAGTTAAGCATCAATTGCTCTAAAAATACTGAATGTCTGATCCCGGATAGAAGGCGTCACCACTGATGATGGATCCTGAATTCACAATGGATCTCATTTACTCAGAGGAACACTATCCTGCAACCACGACTCCAAGCATAAGTCAAGGACTTTTTAGCTATGGTTGCTGAACATGCATGTGCATAACCAAAAGATGTAGGGTCCCAACGAAAATCAAATACCCCTCCAGTTGGATCCTGACACAAGAGCTAGTAGCTTAAATATTGAGGTTATGCAATGCGAATCCCAGGAAGATACCCTTCACTGGGGGTAACTGCGTGAAGTGTTCCTCATACAAGTTATAGGACTTTGACACATTGTACCCCCTAGCGTTACCGTCTGAAGACGGATCCCTACACATTGGGGTGTCTAACACTCTTATTAATCTCTACATGGAGTATCTCGACACTCTGCTGTCACATTAGAGCAACAAAATAAGGCAATTGTTCTGGACTGGTATCTTGGATCCAAGCCTAACACTAGCTAGCCTAAACAGTGGCTCCAGTATGTTTCAGCCCTTATAACTATTTTCCCACTTACTAGAATTATCTTATCTTAATTGAATCCCACTTAAACAAAGAAGTTTTGGGATCTTATCTCCTAAACAACTACCAATTATAAACACATCTAAATAATATCTCTTCATATACTATTTATCTTGCAAGCAAACCCACTCTATAAATACTGATCTAAACCATTCAAATATATATCTACTCTCTCATACTACTTTCTCCTAGTGTGTTACCCAAACTTGAGCGTTGGAGTTCCTTACAGGTATACCACCCCCTCACTATGCCATTTCTACTGTTGCACCAAGGAGGAATCCATCATTAACCACCGCATAGATCAAGTACACACCTTTGATCCTGTCTTTGAGCAAATTTCTTCAGTGAGCCTTACTGCTACCTTATAGTTTTTCCAAAGGTTGCATTGCCAATGGGACCTCTAACCTAAGATTGAACACACACTTAGAACTCTCTTCTCGTTTCTTATCTTCGTTTTTCAATACAAAAGCCATGTTCTAGCTTTCTTCATTATTTGATACTTATAGATGGCTTCAAGTGGGAAGAAATAGTAATGATGCTATAGCTTGATCTACCCATCTCAACTTATACATTGCAGTAGAGACACTTCCTTCACCAATAAGCTCCTTCATGTTGAAGGATTTCCTTTTTCTTTTTCTTTTTTTGGATTATGGATATTGGGTCATGAAGAATGAATCTTACGCCAAAGGGATGGGCTTGCACTTCATTATTATTTTTTTCAAACTTTTTTTTTAATTTTTAAATTTCTATTTTTTTATTTCTTTTTTCTTTTTACTATTCATCATCAATTTTTTTTTTATGTGCTTGGACAAAATCGGGTGTTCACAGGTGAAAAATAACTAAGTTATATGTAGTTATGATCATTTATATGTAGTTTATGATCACACATACAAAGTAGGTTTTAAAAGAAAGTTGCTACACCACAGGCATAAATCCTTGGGTTGGTTGGACATCTCTTGGAGTCTCAATAGGGTGGTGGGTCTGAATAGCTCGCTAATCCCTAGGAGAGCTGTGTAGCGAAATAGCTTGTTGAGAGCCAAAGGGAGGTAGAGTTGAATAACTCATTGAGCCCCGGGAGGGTGATGAAGTTGAATAGCTCGTTGAGCCCTGTGAAGGCATAGGAGCTAAATCGCTTATTGAGCCCCAGGAGGGTAGTGGAGCTGAATAGCTAGTTGAGCTCCAAGAGGGTGGTGGGGCTAAATAGCTTGTTAAGCCTTGGGAGGGCAATGGAGCTTAATAGCTTGTTGTTAGGACAATTATTGTTCCTTATCTTTGAAATAAAAAGCTTACTTGTATAAATTAAATGCATAATTGCGCAAGAATTGAAATTATATAATCTCAATTATAAGGTTATGAAAACTGGACCGATCATTTAACCAGTGAAGGAATTGATTTACGGTTCAATGATTCAACTGTAATTGAACTGAAACTTAATTTTATATATAAAGAATATTTTTATAAACATGAATTTAATATTTTAAATATTTTTATATTAATTTAGAAGTAGAATGTTATTCTATTAATATGAGTAAGTAACATTGTAAAATGAAGTGTTAACAAATAAAAAAAAAAAAGAACTAGTAGAACTCTCTATAATATTAGTAAAAAAAAAAATAAATACTAATTTAAATATATTTTGAATTATATCAATATATATATTACATTATATAAATATATAAAATACTTAAATTTGAGAAATAAGTAATATAATGTATAATGTATGCATCCATATAAGGTATATAGCTTAGTGGAGGCTTACATTGACCGCAAAGATGGGGTCTTGAGTTCAATCCTGAAAACTTTGCAACTTTGGAATATTTCTGAAGGTAAACTTGAATTGGTTGATCAATTGAACTATGACAAGTTCAAATAGTTCACCAGTTTGTAATTGGTTCATTGGTTCCTAAGCTGGATTTCAAACCACTAGTTAATGTGACATGATCAGATCGACCAATAGCCCAGTTCACAGTTGAACTAGTTTGACCGACTAGATCAACCGATCGGTTGGGTCCAGTTCTCAAAACACTATCAATTTACTGATTTATTTTCCTAGGATATGCCTTGTTAAAATCTCCATTAGGAAAAAAAATCCTAATGTAGGAAAAAGAATACAATATATGGTTTTACATGCTTTGAAAAAAAAAGTACTGTATCAAATTTTTCATGCTTTGATTTATACGCTTCAACTATAATTCCTCCTTAAGTTTGATGCATGCCAAGGCCTAGGTATCTCTTGTCCATTGAGCTCCTCTACATGTAGGTGCCTTTCCCGAGGTCAACAAAAACCTGAAAAAGGCCTTCCCAGTTAGCAACTGATTTTCCTTCTCTTAGCTGTTTTTCGTGGATGTCATCCCTGAGGAGGACCAAGTCATTTGCCTAGAAATGCCGAGGTGGAACTTTAGAATTGTGTTTTCTTTCTACTCTTCTTTTTGCTGCCTCGGATCTCATAAAATCCATTTCTCACTTCTCTTCCAATATATTGAGATCTGCGACCTACTTTTCATTGTTGATAGCATCGTCAAAGTTGGTTCGTCTCTAGCTTGGTTGCTCGACCTCCATCGAGATCATGGCCAGCCCGACATTGGTTAAATAGAAAGGTGTTTGGCCAGTGGAGGATTAGGGTGTGATGTGGTAAGCCTAAAGGACATTTGGCTGCTCATCAATCCATTTCTCTTTTGCCTGGTCCAATCTCTTCTTAAGCCCGGACAGGATGACTTTATTGGAAACTTCAGTATGACTATTCCCCTGAGGGTATTCAACCAAGGTAAAACACTGCCGAATAACTAACATTTCACAGAATTCGAGGAATCACTTATCAAAAAACTGAGTGCCATTGTTGATTACTATGGCATAAGGAAGACCAAACCTACAAATGATATTTCTCCAAGTGAAGTCTTTCACCTTATCAGTAGTGATCCAGGCTAACGATATAGCCTTTATCCATTTAGTGAAATAACCCACCACTACAATGAGATATTTCCTTTGTTCGGTAGCTTGGGGAAATGGATTGAGCAAGTCCATCCCCCAGCGGCAAAAAGGGCATGGAACATTAGAACTATTGAGCTCTTCTGGAGGGGTTTGGTGGAAGTAGGCACACATCTTGCACTTGATGCATTGTCTGATATAATCGGTGCAATCTACCCTTAAGGTCATCCAGAATACCTTGCCCTTAAAATCTTTAGGGGTCTTCCACCCATATGGTGCCCACAAACATCCTTATGAACTTCAATCATAACACACTTTACCATGTCCATATTTGAGCATTTCAATAGAGAAACAGAGAAACCTCTTTGGAATAACTCGTCATTCACAATGACATAAAAACTAGTTATCTTGTGGACCTTCCTAGCTTCCTTCTCGTCAGCAAGTAAGATACTGTCTTGTAAGAATTGATTATGGAGAAACGTCACAAGGCGAGGCTTTACTTGATCTTCATCACTTCTTTCTTAAGAATATTAGGCTCATTAATAGTCTCCTAGATGACAATTTGGTTATTCTTGGGTCCTTTCTTGTGAGGTTAGACAAAAATTCTACCTTGGAATTCTAGCTCCTTAGAATGTGGTCGTTGGAAAAGTTCTTGAAATTCTCAAACATATGCTAAACTTTCTCGAAGTACTAGGCCAACTATGGATTTTTCACTTGATATCCCCCATTTACTTGGATCATGACCAATTATGAATCATTCTTAACGGTTAGGCCAGTAGCTCTAATTTCTCAAGCTAAGGCCATCCCTACTTTAAGCGCCTCGTACTTTGCCTGATTATTTCTGACCTTGAAGCCGAATCTTAATGACAGCTCAATCACAATGCCCTCGTGCCCTTCCAGAATGATCCCTTTAATATTAGATGCACCATCTACATAGAGGACCTAGGAGCCCCTTCTACTTCTCAAGGAGCTGTGTCACATAATCCCAATAGGAAATCAGAGAGGAACTACGACTTGATCAAACTGCGGGATCGATAGCTACTGTCGTACTTGGATAACTCTATGAACTAATTAATCATTCTACCTACTAGTTTAGGCTTCCGAAGCACCCTGCTTATTCTATTGGTTGGTCTTGATTACTACCTGCTGGCTCTAGAAGTACGAG
This sequence comes from Ormosia semicastrata, assembly GCA_029884595.1. Classification (NCBI taxonomy): domain Eukaryota; kingdom Viridiplantae; phylum Streptophyta; class Magnoliopsida; order Fabales; family Fabaceae; genus Ormosia; species Ormosia semicastrata. The sequence continues at coordinate 1,580,891 of JAQQTO010000035.1, read as the reverse complement.
CGAATCCTTCAAGCACTAGTCACTAGAGCTAAGGAGCTTCTCGATCCTTTGGTACCTTATCTCGGGTCCCTAGAACACTCTGATGATGAAGTATACTAGCTTTTGTTCTTTCCAAACCTCCTTAACCAATATAAAACTTAATTCCTTGTCAGAAACTAACAAATAAAGCAGTAATACATCATCAGGCTCAAGCCTAATCAGGATTGGCGGGGAAGCAAGGAAGCTCTTTAGATCTTGGAATATAGTCTCACATTCTTGAGTCCACTCGAACTTATTGGCTTCTTGAGACACTTGAAGAAAGGTAAGGATCTATTTGCTGAGCTAGAGAGCAATCGGGATAGGGTCGTGATCTGTCCTGCCAATCTTTGACTTTTTTACTGAACTAGACCCGAGTGATCAGAAATCCAAGTGTATACAGAGTTTTCTGATGAGAGCAATACATAGGTTCAAAAAAAGAATGGGTTTGTTGGTCATCAAAACTAAAAGATACAAAACTTAAGCAATAAGAAATTAGTCTTAATAATTTGGAGCTAACAAATATAATCATCATCAAACCTCAACCTACAAAATTCCCAAATCACACCAAAAACACAATCCTTGTACACTACACAATCCTTTCAAATCCCAACTAAAACCACCTAGCCACAAAGCTTGAACCCCATCAACCATTGATTCAATAGTTATAACCTTAATTATACCACCATGAAGTCTCCATCTATGCATCGAGTAGCAAATCCTGAAACCATCAAGAGCCACTCAAGATATCACCAAAACCATGGAACTCTTGGCCACCTCTTGTATATGCGAATTTTGTTGTCTCAGTCTAGTGACCATCACAATTCATTCTGTCATATGAGCTAGCTCCCATAAGCCGCCACCAAAGCCAATGCCTTACAACTAGAGCTCCACCACTTCCTTCTAGAACCGTCTCCACAGACCACGTGGTTGACCACAAGCGCTGTCGAAAATCAGAACAGCCGGCCACCCACCCATAGCATCAAAACTCGTGTCCCCTTGCTCAACCACCCGAAACACCATAACTGTGCTCACTAGAAACAACTAGTTGGCCCTTTGCCCAACACTAGTCAACCGAGATCAAACTCTCACTGGTGACTATGCGTCGATCATCTAAACCTTCAAGTAGCAACTAGTGGGCTACATAAACCTTGAAACGTGACCTAAGTTAAGATAGTGTTGCTATCTTTTTTCTTTTTCTTTTTCAAAACACAAAAATCACTTGCTAAAAATGTAGGTTAAGGGAAAACAAAAATAGGGCATATACATTGAGTTTCATGAACTCAATTCTGCAGGATCATGGACACAGTTCAAAGTGGATGGTATCATTTTGATACTATGTTAAAGAATTACAGGTTTAGAGTTAGGGAAAAAAGAAAAGAAAGAAACGACTAACAATAACACTAATCTAATATACATTTTTATACTAATAGTTATGTTAAGTACTAGTACTATTGGCAGAAGCCCAAGCCCAAACCCACTAATAAGACTATTAACCTAATAATTATAATATCTTACCAGTTCCTTTATTAAAAAAATTAAAATGAAAGATAAAAGAAATTATTTTCTCTTTTAATTCTAAGAATTCTCCATTAGTTTTATTTTTTGTCATTTTTAAATGAACTCTAAGTTTAATTTTTTAAATCACAAAATAGCACTATTAGAAGATATATTTTAAAAATGCCAATTCATAAGACTAAGGTCATTAGGTTTTCGAAATGTTAATTAGTATGGACTTGGAAGCACCTTGGGCTGTTGGGTTTCTATGGGCAATAACATTTTCAATAATAAATGTTAATGATACTAATATGATTGTCTTATTTTTCCTTTTGAATTTAATAATTATTTAAATGGATACTAATGTTGATATTGCTGAAATAACAAACTCATAATATCTTTCTTACTGAGCATCAAAACATTTGTCATTTTTCAAATTTTACCCTCCAAATTTTGGGTAGTTTTAGTTGTTTAATGGGGAAAAAAATATTTTAGACATTTAGCTAAGCACAATGTTGTTTCTAATGAACTATATTAACAAGTACGTAAAATTTTCCTTCCTTTATATTTTAATTACAAATTGTTATTGACATATCTTATTAGCTATGAAATCTATTTCATCTACCCTTTCATAATCTATTAGGAAGAAATCATTAAGCAATGATGTTCAATAATGTACCTTCTTCAACGGGCTCTTTTCAACCAGTGATGATTGGAAAATAAGATTTCGACTTTTAAAGTTATGAGACATTCTAAATATACGTCCACAAAAAGAGTTAATGAGTATAAATATGGTCCTCATTGATGAAAAGGTTTGATTTTCCTATGTTCTTCTAATTATCCTTTTATTTTCTACAAATTACTTTTACTAATCCTATTATTTTGTTATGTTAGATTTTTTTATGTACTAACATAAATTATATTATAATTTTATAAAATCTAAATTAATTAGATATCAAAATTATTAGAATATTTTGTTTAGCTCAAATTGTGATCAATATTGTTAATGGATCTATTATTGTTAAAACACTGCTCATATGTGAGTTTTGTTTTATGGGTCCTATATATGAATTTGTCTTAGTGGGTAGGTTTAACCCATTTTAATTGTTCTATATATATACAGGGAGAATCCTCTATTCCTAATCACTCTAGTGCGTACATTTGCCCCATTGATACTGATGCGTGAGTGACTACTGTGGGATAGGAATAATATCTCTCCCTCATCGAGATTACTTTTAAAGGTTTTAACAATGATTTCCTCATTGACATTTTTTCAAGAGCCAATGGTTCGTCTGGATTAAGTATTTGGAGACGGTGGTTGGTGCTTAGGTTCAGCTCAAACCCATGTTGTGGAGCACATTGACAAGACTTGAGTCTTGGTTGGTAATCCCATGAATACTCAGAATTGCTTCCACTTGAGGGGGAGCATACTAATGTTGAGACTCACACTTGAGGGGGAGAATGTTGGAAATTCAAGTGTGAGTATTGAAATTCCACATTAGTAAAGAATGAGTTAAGTGAAAAGTATATATGTGGAAAAACTCATAGACTCATTGCATTAAGGTTTTGGGTCAAGATATGACGTCAGACCTACTATTGCGATTTCTCGCTTAGCCCATTGATGGAGATCTCCCCTGCTTTTGGGCTTCCCCTATGGTTTAACAAGTGGTATCCGAGATTAGTTTTTAATCATAATTATGACTATCAATTTTTATTTTATCTACAAAATATATGAGTTTTAAAATTATACAAATCAGAAATATTAAAGTATGTGATCTTCAATTCAATGTTTTCTTAAAAAAAATTGGATAATCACGTCCTTGATGTGTTGTGTCTTAAGCAATGTGCTTTGTTGCAATGTCCCATTTGTTTTCTCACGCGACACTGTGCATGGCGCATCTATTCTTCTTCTTCTTCTTCTTCTTTTTCTTCTTCTTCTTCTGTTGTGTCTCAAGCAACGTGCTTTGTTGCAATGTCCCATTTGTTTTCTCACGTGACACTGTGCATGGCGCTTCTCTTCTGTGTAATGGAAAATTCTCGTGCACACTAATGGACTTCAAAATCCTGTTTATTTTGAAGTAACGTGTAATGTAAAATTTTAGTGAAATAATTTTATTCATATTATCTTAAGTCTAAAAAATATGTATATTGAATTATAATGTTGTAAATTCACAAAGAATTTATTTATTTATTTTTATGCCTATTTATTATTTATTCTAAAATTTCTAGAGATTAAAATTATTAAAAATATATGATACGCTATTCTTTTGGCTCTGGAAATTTTTGGTGTATTATTGTGATGCTACAAGGCATGGTATATATTGTGCACTCGTAGAGTTAATGATGTTTGGACACTGAAATAATTTTTGATGTTATTTTGTGCATAAATTAATATATAATGTTTTGAAAACTATTTATTTTGTTGTTATTTATGTGATTTGATTATGAGAGTTGCTATTTAAAGTATTGTGATACTGTATTAAAATACTTTGCATAATTGTGATGCTATTAGATATGATATATATTGCACACTCTTGGACTTGATGTCATTTGATTATTTAAATAATTATGATACTGTGTTGCATATGTATAATATTGCATAATGTTAAAAAAATTATTATATACTCTCCAAGTTTTGATTTAGAATTTTTCTAGCATGATTGTGACACTACTAAAAATGTTGTGTAATCTGTACTCTCAGACTTGATATTGTTTAGTCACTAAAATAATTTTAGTGTTATTTTGTGCATAAAATACTATGTAAAATGTTATATATTGTTATTTCTTATTTTTTTTGTAATTTTGTTTTGAGAGTAATTATTTAAAATGTTGTGGAGCTTTTGGGCACCTTTCATGACTGTGAGCTCACCCTCACGAGACCAATTATGTTGATGTGTCATTTTGTTGATATTTTGTTAATAATGTTACATTGTGGATTATATTGATAATACGCTTACCTTATCAGTTTGTCTTTATTAATGTAATTCCTGATAATTTGTTAAATAATATTATTTTGGGGCACTTTGCATGATTCGCCTTCGCGGGACCAATTATGGCAATGTGTTATTTTGCTCATAAAATATTATTATTTTGTGGCATTGAAGATTATGTTAATAATGCGCTTACCCTATCGGTTTGCCTTTATTAATATAATTCTTAATGATTTGTTAAGGGCATTGAAGTTATGTCTTTAGAGTTTTTAGTATCCTCTCGGTACTAGCTTTAGGGATATGATTTTAATGTCTATGAGAGTCTACTTATGTGTTGTAATTCGGGACCTTTAGGCGGGATTACAATTGCATGGGAGAGCTCCATCGTGGTTATTGCTCATCCTATTTATTGAAATACTTGACAAGAAAATCTTCCTTTAAAATATTGATTCAGTTTTGCTTATGAAAGTAAATGTTTTGACAAAGTTGTGTGGGACCAATTATGAGGATTGAGTTGAGTCAATGAGTTTATTTCTAGTCATCTCTGTTATTGATGTTGCTCTTGATGTGGATCAGCCCAGAAGCCAATAAATATGTTTTTCGCTACAATTAAGGTGAAATATGATAGGTGAGATCATTTAAATAAAGTTCGTTTCATGACAATAAAGTATAGCATAAACAAAGCCATTAAGGAGAGTTTTTATGAAGCAGATAATGTCAACCAATTTTGTAAAGCTTTTGACAAATCTAGAAAGGCCTGTGACCTCTCTGTGTTGACCAAAACTAAGCATGATGGTATGAATGGTGATTGTGAACGTGCCACAAAATTTGCGGATTGGCTCAAACAAGCTAATTGTATAGAGTTTAAGGAGAAAGAAGTTGAACCCTTGGCTCTAATGTATGATGAATCCAATCTTGTTAATGTTCCTTCTAACAATTGTTGGTTAGATATTGGTGCAACTACTCACGTTACAAGCTCATTACTAGAGTTCAAAATAGGCGAAAGCCAAGTGAAGGAGAGTTGCTGATCATAATAAGAAATATAGTTAGTGTCAAAGAAGAGTATATAGGTGTTATTTACTTGAAGTTGTGTACTGGATATTCTTTAGGTTTAAAAGGCACCATCTATGTGTCCTCTATAAGAAGGAACTTGTTTTCAATTTCTATTTTGGATAGTTGCACTATCATGTCTATTTAGTGATAAGAGAGTTTCCTTACCTTATAATTCTATTTTGATTATTTTTGGTATTTCTGGAGTTTCATCTAATGGCATTTATATGTTAAATATTGACCTCTTATGTTGATCTAACGACGTTTAGATATCAATAATGTTATTAGGAACAAGCATGATAGAGTTGCTGAAAACTCTTCTATATTGTGGTACAAACGTTTAGGACACATCTCTAGGGAGAGAATGAAGATGTTGATCAAGGAGAATATACTTCATGATCTAGACTTCTCTGATTTTGATACTTGTGTTAATTGTATAAAAGGGAAACTTATAGCTGGAGCCAGAAGGAGTGAGGTTACAAAGAGTGAAAGAATACTACAGTTAATTCATATAGATATTTATGGGTCCATTACTCCTATTGCAGAAAGGCAAAATTGTTCTCTTATGGATATGATGAGATGTATGCTTAGTCATTACATTTATATGTTGAATCACGTGCCAAGTAAATCTATGTCGAAGACTCCATATGAGTTTATGACAGACAAATGACCTACTTTGAGGCATTTTCATGTTTGAGGTTGTAAGGCAGAGGTGAGACCTTATAACCCATATTTAAAGAAGCTTGATTCCAAAACCATTAGTGATTTCTTCATTGGTTATTGTATTGGCTTAAGGGGTTCTAGGTTCTATTGTCCTTCTTATACTACTAGAGTTATTTAATCCGATCGGGCTATCTATTTTGAAGAGGACTTAGAGCATGGTGGAACTCAGAAGCCACGTATTGTTATTTTTAGAGAGGAGCACGTTGTTGTTCCTACTCTTGTTGATCCCTTTCCTGGGATAATGTTGTCTCCTTTGATCCATAATGATGATGCTATTGATAATGTCGATATCCCTCAACAAGTCAAAAATAATGTACAGATTCCAGATGTTGTTGTGACTCCACTGAGAATATCTGAGCGAGTTCCAATATCCACTGAGTCTACTAGATTCAAGGATTATATTGTGTATCTGCAAGAGCATGAATTTAATTCAGTTGAAGATTCTGATCCTATTTCCTTTTACGAAGTCATGGTTAGTCCTAATAGTGCACAATGACTAGAGGCTATAGAGGATGAGTTAGCTTCTATGAGAAAGAATAATGTTTAGGAATTGGTGGAGTTGCCTACTAGTTGTAAAACTATTGGTTGCAAATGGGTCTTTAAGACCAAATGTGATGCTAGAGGTGAAATTAAGAGGTATAAGGCCAGACTTGTTGCTAAGGGATATAACCAAAGGGAAATCATTGATTATAAGGAGACTTTCTCACCAGTCTCCGCTAAAGACTCTTTTCATGTTGTGATGACCTTGGTTGCTTATTTTGTTCAAGAGCTTCATCAAATGGATGCTAAGATTGTCTTCCTAAATGGTGATTTGTATGAGGATGTGTATATGGATTAACCTAATGTTTTTATTAAAGATGGTAAATATCATATGGTATGCAATTTGAAAAGTTCCATTTATGGATTGGAACAGACTTCTAGCCATTGGTACTTGAAATTTGATTACATTGTTGGCTTTCTTGGCTTTAAAGAAAATATCGTTGACCAATGCTTTATCTAAAGTTTAGTGAGAGTAAATTCATCATTCTTATTTTTTATGTTGATGATATATCATTGGCTAGTAATAATGTTGATTTTCTATATGAGACTAAGCAAATGTTGACAGTGCACTTTGATATGAAAGATCTTGGTGATGCTTCTTTTGTACTGGGCATTGAGATTCATCATGACAAATCTAGTGGTATTCTTGGCTTGTCTCAGAAAGTTTATATTAAAAGGATTCTGAATAGATTTAATATGAAATCTTATAATCCTTGTGCTGCACCTATTCAAAAGGGTGAAAGACTCTCTAATACCTAGTGTCCTCAAAATGACAAAGATATTACTAAAATGAAGAAGGTCCCATATGCTTCCGCTGTTGGCAGCCTTATGTATGCTCAAGTTTGTACACGTCCTGATATTGCTTTTGTTGTTAGTGTACTTAGGAGATACTTGAGCAAACCTGGTGTGGCTTATTGGCAAACTGCAAAATGAGTTATAGGGTATTTATAGGGTACCAAAGCTTATATGCTTACATATAGGAGATCGGATCACCTTGAAGTGATAGGCTATTCTGATTCTGATTATAGTGGTTGTCCAGATGATCACAAGTCCACATTAGGGTATATCTTTATGTTGGCTGGAGGAGCTGTTTCTTGGAAGAGTGTTAAACAAATACTTACAGCTACTTCTACCATGGAGACAGAGTATATATAGCTTGTTAGGAGGCTACGCGTTAAGCGGTATGGTTGAAAATTTTGATTACTCAATTTTCTATTGTGGAGAGTATTTCTAGGTCTCTTACTATCTATTGTGATAACTCTGCCGTAGTGTGTTTCTCTGAAATCAATAAGAGCTTTAAGCGCTCAAAGCTTTTGACACAAAGTTTATGTTTGTTAGAGAGAAGATTCTGGAGTTTCAAACTCATGTCGAGTATATCCCTACATAACTTATGATTACAGAACCCTTAATCAAAGGTTTAGCCATCAAAGTTTTGTTGATCATATGACCCATATGGGGGTATAGTGAGATCTTTTGATGTTTTGGGTTAGTAGGAATTTGTTTTGTAATTTTATTGTGACCTCATTTTGTTATTATGTCTCAAGACCATAAACAATTATATTGTTATTATTATCGTTGCCATATAATATTGTTATTATTATTATTGCGTAGTTTTGTTCGTTTATGATATGACATATTCTAGAGACATTTTGGACCCAATCTCATTTTGTTATTGTGCTAAGATATTTGTTAACTCTCAGAAAGCATCTTGGGTGGATGCTTGAGGCCGTTTTGTTGGGAAATGTACTTTGATCACATATTGACATGCAATTTTGGATGTGCTTTCTCATTACCCATGTACCACATTTTGTTAGGTCATCGAGATATGAGTATCTTGCATGTATGATATTAGTACTCCTTTGAGTATGATTTTCTGCATTGTTCATATGCTTGTACTCTCATTTTGGACTAGTTGTTGAGAGTGTTGGCTTGATTTTGGCATCATGTTATGACCACATATTGTTTGATTAATCTAGAGAATTGTTTTCTTATTGAAATAATGTAATGTGACTTATGTTGTCCAAGTGGGAGAATGTTAGATTTTTTTATAAACTAGCATAAATCATATTATAATTTTATAAAACCTAGATTAATTGGATGTCAAAATTATTAGAACATTTTGTTTAGCCTAAATTGTGATCAGTATTGTTAATGAGCCTATTGTTGTTAAAGTACTACTCATACGTGGGTTTTGTTTTATGGGTCCTGTATATGGGTTTCCCATAGTGGGTAGGTTTAACTCATTTTAGTTATTCTATATATATACAGGGAGAGGCCTTATTCCTAACCACTTTAATGCGTACAGTTACCCCATTGATAATGACGTGTGAGCGACTACTGTGGGATTAGAATAGTATCACTTCCTCATCGAGATTACTTTTAAGAGTTTCAACAATGACTTTCTCATCGCGTTTTTCTAAGAGCCAATGGTTCGTCTGGGCCAAGTATTTGGAGATGATGGTTGGTGCTCAGGTTCAGCTCAAACTCATGTTGTGGAGCACATTGACAAAACTTGAGTCTTGGTTGGTAACCCCGTGAATCTTGTCACATTGACAAGACTTGAGTCTTGGTTGGTAACCCCGTGAATACTCGAAATTACTTCCACTTAAGGAGGAACATACTAATGTTGGGACTCACACTTGAGGGGGAGAATGTTTAAAATTCAAGTGTGAGTATTGAAGTCTCACATTAGTAAAGTATGGGCTAAGTGAAAAGTATATATGTGGAAAGACCCATAGACTCATTGCCTTAAGGTTTTGGGTCAAGATATGACGTCAGATCCACTATTGTGGTTTCTCACTTAACCCATTGATGGAGATCTCCTCTACTTTTGGATTTCCTCTATGATTTAACAATTCTCGTAGAACAATTATATCCATTCTTCTATTGAAAATAGAATAATTTTCACAAATTTAAAAATGCATTGGAGAAGGAGAAAACTACATTCGATTGAAAACTTTGTGGTGTCAAGATATAGAGACAGATTTGTCATGGCTGATAAGCAACCAATGCATGTTGCATGGTAGCAACATAAATCTTCATCGCATTTTTTAGTTTGTGACCTTTGAGAATTTGCCGAGTTGATGTGTCAGAGATGTCTTTATAGGTGATTGCTACAGAACTTCAATGTTTATTTTTTTTAAGTGATTTAATTTTGTAAAATTAACTAAAAATCAATTTATCATATTCATCCTCTGAATGTCATGAGAGTTATTATTGTTGTAGAACCTGAAGCTTCAAAAAATGAATGATGAGAGCAAAGTTGATACAAAGATAATTCAGTTACAAGACATGAGGTGAAATGCATGCATTTAAAATTATACTTTTTTTTTAACAAAACCAATCATGTTTATTTTATTTACTACAATAATTTACTTAGAATTATATATATATACTTGGGATCAACTACGTTGTGTTTAAGTTATTTTTTTTAGGGAAATAAAGTGAAAGTTGCAATGTGCAGCTCACAATAAAAATATTGTATACAATAAAATGTTTATTGAAATTTTCTAATATAATTATCTAAAATTTCTTTCGTCATGTGGACAACAATCTTAATTCTCAATATATCTATCTATCTATATATATATATATATATATATATATATATATATATATATATATATTTGAGCATTTCAAGATAGGAGTGGTTCAAAACAAGAGTGAGAAGAATAAATTATGACCATTAAATTTTATATAAATGGTCAATATTATAACATATAATCATGTGAATTTTTTAAATAATTATATGACTTTTAACTAACTTTTAATCTTGATTATTCATATATATTTTAATAGTAAAGATTTGTTTCTTTAACCTTTGACAATAAATCATAAAAAAATTTGGTTTCAACCATTTTCCTCCAACCCTTCCCTCCAACCCTCTCATGTGGATTAAGAATAGTGCATGCTGATATAATCTTTGTTAGGATAAAATAATGCTATGCTATGTAAAACCTAATGTAATAACATCGTCAGAAAGAGGAATGGGAGAAGTAAGTTATAAGGGAACGTCTTACATGAACTTTATTATTATTATTATTATTATTATTATTATTATTATTATTATTATTATTTAGGCTGGGTTTTATCTTTGTTCAATTTATTTAATCTTACTTTTTTTTTCCTACTTTATCTTTAAGGTTGAAATTTTTTAGGATAACAAGTACAGAAAACATGTCAGTTACTCCGAATGTTCATCCTAGTATCATAAATAAATTATACAATTTTGAATGCAATCTCGCGTTGGATATAACCCACTAGTGGTCCTTAATTTCTCATAGAAGGGTAGGTACTAGAAGTGGAAATAAGTCAGACTGTCTATTAAGAGCTTATGACTTGTCTTGTCTGAGGTCTTACTTGGCCTGCACGAGGCTTGACTTGACCTGTTTACTAAATAAATTAGGCTAAAACTTTTTTAAATGCTTGTTTAATTAAAAATATTAAGTCTCAGGCTATCTAATAAGCCTTTTAAGCCTGGTAAGCCAACCTGACCTGTTTAATTATATATAATATAATATATATTATTATAATAATTATAAATTATAATTATAATTATTAATTTATTATAATATATTAATATATTTGTAATTAGATTTTAATAAAAGTAATTAAAACCTAAGTTAGTAAGTTAGAATAGAAATAACATATTTATTTATATATTTAATGTAATATATTTATTGGAATGAAAATAATAAGTTAGCACTCACCTCCTATTTTTATAAATGTTCACTACTTTCTTACTCTAATCTTTGGTCGATGTGAAAATTAAAAATATACCAAGTTACAAAATTATTAGAGGCATATAGTTGCAAAACTTGAAGATACAACCTACGCTATTTCTGGATTTCTTGTTTATATATTTGTTAATAGCATATGTAAGGTTATTATTTTAATTTCCTTATGATTAAATCGTGCAATTATTTTGTCTCTAGTTGCAAGAACCTGACGAAAAGTTACCAAAGTTACTAGACTATGTTTCATGTCTAACTAATTTAGCTATTTATGGAATTCGTGAAGTAATATGCTAACCTCACCAATTATTGATATTATGATATTATCTTTCTTGTCAATTCATTATAAAACATGTAGTTATTATCATGATGCTAATTCATTATAACTTTAGTCTTTCTTGCTTTCATGTTGCAATTAGAGGAGCGTAAGTTTAATCTTCATGTTTTGCAATTATAAGCCTCTAATAATTTTGTAACTTGTTATATCTCCAAATCCCACATTGATCAAAGACTAGAGTAAGAAAGTGGTGAGCATATATAAAATTAGAAGGTAAGTGTTAAGTTATAACAAAGGCCTATTGGCCTTAAGTAGGCCCATTAGCCTATTTCAAGACTTAGGCCTGTTAGTCTATATAAAGGCATGTTAACCTATTTAAAGGTAGGTCTGTTGGCCTATTTAAAAGTAAGTCTGTTAGCATATGTAAAGGCCTGTTGGCTTATTTAAAGGTAGGTTTGTTGGCCTATTTAAAGGCCTCATTGTTGTGGAAATAAGTTTGCCCCAAATGATTTAATATGTTAAATTTTGATGATGACAAATACAAGACAAAAAGAACACTTTGCGTATGTTCTTTGTTGCATCCTATATAGAGCCTATCCATTAGTAATTGATAAATATCTTGTTTGGATGTGTCTATGAAAGTCTTATATGCATGTTAAACTAACTAGAGTTATACATTTATGAATCATGCATATGTATTGAATTATGAATTTGGACTAATTATGCTTGTTTAAGTGAGCAATACTTTGTAGGATAGTCCAAGTACCAAGAGTGAGCATTGCAACAAGAAAGCAAAAAATCTCAATTAAGCTCAACTTAAGGAGAATGTGAATGCCTATTTCATGAAGGTATTGATAACATCAAAGTCATGTGAAAGACCAAGTCCAAAGGAAGATTAAATGGTATAGCTTATAGGACTTAGGGTCTTTATGTAAGAAACCTTATGGATATCTCAAATATGTTTTTTAAATCTTTACAAATGGTTTTCACATATTAAAATGCCCAACAAACAAATTTTGAAAAGTTAGTTATGGTGGTAGTTCAAATCCATGAAAAATAACAAAGTTTGAGTTTTACAAAACTGACCTTTGGCTACTCTTTTGATCATAACTTTTAAAATACTTTGAGTTTTGTTCTGAAACTTCATTTGAAAATAAACTCAAGATCTTTCCAATGAGTGGTCATTTGCTTTAAACGGATAAGAAATGAAGAAGTTATGACCATTTAAAGTCAGTTTTCGAAACCAGAGTGGTTTATTTGAATAAGGGATGTGTTATTCGAATAACACATCCCAGAAAACGTTTCAGAACGTGTTTTTAAAGATTTATTCGAATAACAAATGTGTTATTCGAATAACACGACCTAAAAAATGTTCCAGAACATGTTTTTGAAGATTTATTCAAATAACAATGTTGTTATTCAAATAAAATCGACCCAGAATCACGCAACAACTATTTTCTGAGCTTTAATTGTTGAAATTTAATACCCCAACGACTCTTTTTCTTAGAATTTTATAAATACATGTTTTTGGGTCATCTTTTAACAACACCCAATTGTCTGAAACAATTCTTTTTACTTTAATTTGTAATTCATATTTTACTAAATTTCTGTGCTCTTTTTTGCCAAATTTGAGATTTCCTAAAAGAGTTTCATAGTGCTTCAATTTGTAATACACACTCTTAGTAGAGTTTATTATTTCTTTTACTCTTTGATTCTTTGTAATGAGGGTGAGTTATCCTTCAGAAAAATTGTAAGGGTGAGGTATCCCTGAAGGTTGAGGCTCAAGCACAAGGGTGAGGCATCCCAAGGTGTAAGGAGCGCTCTAGTTTATAATGGTAGCAAGCACCTGTTCAAGCTTACATTGATAGTAAAAAATATCGAGTGGTTACTTGAGGATTGGACGTAAGCCACAAGTGGTTGGTGGCTGAATCAGGATAAATTTTGTGTTTGCTTTTTTAAACTCAAACTCCCTTATATTTATGTTTTAATTTCATACATTTCCTTGAAAACTTTCTGTGTGGGTTGTTCATTTACAAGTGTATTTTTCTATCTTCTCTATTCGTTCATTTTAATCGATAAATAGCTTTAAAGAAAATTACTTTTCAAGTGTTTGATAAAAGTTTTCAAAGAGTTTTTATCTCCTTTGCATTTATGCTTTAATTATATATGCTTGAGTTGAATTTGACATTTAGCTTATTTGCTTAATTTATCCCATAACTCAAGTTATTTTTGAGTAATCTACAGTAGTTATATTTATTCCGCTGCATGTGTAGATTGAAAATATTAAAATGCATAATTTCTCAAAATTGTTTTAAAAATTTGTAATCACCTAATTCACCCCCCTCTTGGGTGATGGTTGCCATGACTAACAAGTGGTATCAGAGCTTCGTACTCTGTTGAAAGCTTAACCGCTTAGAGTTAAAGATCCTTGTTTGTTGGCAACCATTGAAAGCTTTTTAAGATGGAAGAATTTGAAATTGATAAACCACCATTCTTTGATGATGTGCATTTTATTTATTGGAAAGCTAGAGTAGAGTTTATTATGCAATCTATTAGTTTTGATTTGTGGGATATTGTGTTTGATGAATTTTCTCCTAAACCAAAACCAACTTGGAATGCCTATGATAAGAAATATTTTTCTTTAAACATTAGAGCTATGTAAATTTTGAGAAGTAGTTTGAATGATGAAACTTATGCTAAAATTAAAAGTTGCTCTAGTGTTAAAGATATATAGGATACTCCTGATGCTATCTATCTTACTAACAATGATTTTTTGCATAAAGTTGTATATAGAGAGTAAGAAGAGCAAAAGCTATTGAAGGAATCTTGTTATGAAAAATATCCTCAAAATGATGTTTAGTTTGAAGAGGTGGCAAAGCAAAACTAAATGATATATACTCTTGAAGCTTTGATAGGAAAGAATGAGGATGATGATTCCCATGAAGAGTCATTGATGCAAGAAATTGAGATAACCTCCCACTTGACTCCAAAGAACTTTAAGGTAAATGATACTTATCTTTTTTATGGTCCTTCCTGTGATGAGTTACAATGTGCATATGATGAATTATATGATGACTTGCTATTTTTAGAAAAGAAAAACTTATCTTGTTTGGAAAACATTTTCTCTATTGAAAATGAAATTGAGACTTTGAAAAATGAATATGCTTTTTTTAATGAGGAAATGCCTTTGAAATATGAAACCTCATCTTCTTGTGAAAAATGTATTAATTTAGAAAATCAAGTTAAGGACTTATCTTTCAAAATTTCCAAAGCTAATGATTCTAATTGCTTATATTCTATGCTTATTAATGAAAATAAAATTAATGTTATTCTACATGGAAATTTAAGTAAAGCTTGTGGCAAAAATAACATAGAATGTAATAACAAGAAAAGGCTTAAGTTTTTCAAAGATGATCTTCAAAAGACTAAGCCATCATTAAATTCAATTATTTATAATTTTTGTGGTCATCTAGGACATATTTTTCATTTATGTAATTATAGAAGAAATTCTTATACGAGAAATAATATAGTATGAGTTCTTAAAAATCTTAAAGGCCCTAGTATTAATATTCAAGGACCCAAAATGAAATGGGTATCAAAATGTCCTCCTAATGTTTTAATTTTGTAATTTTTTTTTCAAAAGGATGGACAAATTGGTCAAAAGAAAGAGGAATCATCAAGGAGAATGCTTCTAAAATCCAATGGTAGAAACTTTGGTCAAAAAAGGAAGATGACTTCAACCAAAGCTTCTTAAGTACAAAATTTAGAACTTGTAAAGTTCAAGAGTCCAAAAGAGAAGCAATGGATAAGAAAAAGTATTCCCTTAATTACCAAGGCCAATGTATCAAAAGCTTTTACCTCTTATGCACACTCACATGTAAAGTCAATGAATTTGAGGTATATTCCTTGTAGGCCTTAAGTGATTGATAGAATCATGTATACTTGGTAAAATTTAAATATTATGTTTAGTACATGATTATGTTCATTCTTTTTGTACCATAACTTATTAATTTATTATATATATTAGTACATAAAATTCTACAATGCCTAAGTATGCTTACTGTGTATATATCATAAAAGTAAGCATGTTATCGATTATGTGCTAAATGACAATTTTTTATTTAACTTATTGTGCTCAATTTAAACACTATAAAAAAATTAATCTATATGAGAGCATAATGGATTAACAATAAAAAATTAACACACAAGGACCGAAGAAAATTTGGGTACCAAAAGTATAAAAAAATTTGAAGTGTGTTGTAGGTATGCTTGAAGGCCAAGAGTTGACTTTGGTATCTTGAAAGTGGCTGCTCCAAGTACAAAGCCTAGAAATAATTCCAAGCTCTCTTCCTTGTCTCCATGAAGCTTGGACTTGTCATCTTTGGATAAATGGAAACTTGTTTTATGCTTTTCTAACCTTATAATTTGAAAACATCTCTACATGTCTTGAATATGCTAGATAAGTATGCTCTTTACTTGAAATGACATGTCTAATGATAATATCCTTGAGCTTGAGTTTTTGATCAATCATACATATAATTGAATACTTGTGTTTATTGCTTTATCATTGATTTATTACTCTTAAATTATTACTGACTTGAGGGTTGGAGGTATCCTAAAACTTGTTTTGCAGGTATCTTTACTTTAGGTATGTTTTGTATCCCTGCATTTGCATGTTATTGTTTTTCTGATAATTTTATTCGAATAAACCTGTGGTATTCAAATAAACTCAATCAGCTGTTGAGAAAAATATGTTGTGTATCAGTTCTATTCAAATAACATTCAATTTATTCGAATAACCTGAGACCAGCAACCACAATTCTTGTATTTGATATCTGTCTTATTCAAATACATGTGCTGCGTGTGCCTTTATCTGTGTTTTCTTGTATCTGTCCTATTCAAATAAGTGGAATCTTATTCGAATAATGCTTTCACAAGGCTTTTGTCCTTATATGGTTATTCAAATAACCAGAAGGTTATTCAAATAAATCCTTGGCAGACAACCAAGTTACAGAGCTAGTTATTCGAATAATCTTAGAGCTATTCGAATACCTTCTAGCAGAAATGCCATGGTCACGCAAGATTATTCGAATAACATTCTTGCTATTTGAATAAACACAGATTATTTGAAAGGTTTTGCTATTTTTCCCTTCATTTCTCAAGAATTTGTTGTATATGTTGAATTCTTTGTAATTGGACTGAAAATACAAATGCTTAACTAAATGTAATTGGCTATTCTTTTGATGAATATATATACTTGGTTAAATTGATCAATGAAATGAAATATCTTTTGCCCTTGTGAACTCATTTGTTATTTTATTATTTTGAATGCTTAATTGCTTATGAGTATGGTATAATGACTAACCTCTATGGATCCAAAATTGATGGATACTAAAGAAAATACTTTGAATTGTGTTGTAGGGTGATAACTACCTCAAGTAAGCATTTAAATGGAATAAGTTTATTCAACTTGAGGATAGTAAAGTTTAAAAGGATTCAACTTTCAAAAGGGGTACAAAGAATCTCTATTCCCTCGTGAAAACTTGAAGCTTGGAAGTTGAAGTTATCTACAAAAACTCAAAGAGTACATATCAATCTCTTATCCTTATTTATGCTTTAAATTTGATATCATGTGATATTTGAAGAAGTAGAGAGTTGTGTTATACCTTAACATGCCTAACATGATCACTATTTGCCCAAAATGCCTATATAAGTTTTAATGATGATCATGTGTTTCTTAATAAATTTGAATCATGTCTTAAAATGCTTTTGAAAATGTAATGTGCTCTTATAAAATTTTTTTTGAAAGGGGGAGAAGTTTTTAAAATATTTTTTGATTGATGGATTAAGAATAAAAATCTTTTGCTTTGCTTTACTTCATGGTATTGTGCTTACATGGTCTTAGCATACATATTTTACCCTATCCATCTTGTGTTTCAACGAGGGGGAGCCTAGCTCTTAAGTTGTTTATATCTCTTGCCTTACATCCTTGTTTGATTACATAAAGTGTTTTGTTGCTATCATATGCTAAATGTTGACATACAAAAATATGATAAGCATTGCATGAATAATCTTCTATATCTTAAAAGCATGCTTATTTTATCTCTCTATTCTTGAATCATATGTAGAATCTATAAGGGGGAAAAATATTATTTTTTCCTTTCTAAGCCTTTTTGTTAATGTCAAATAGGGGGAGTGAAAATTGAAAAGAAAAATATGTTCTTGTACTTATTGTTTGATATGCTTACATGAATATCCATTCTTATATATTGCTCAACATATTTTTCTTTGGTGATTTGTCATCATAAAAAATGGAGAGATTGTAGAAATAAGTTTGCCCTAAATGGTTTAATATGCTAAGTTTTAATGATGACAAATACAAGACAAAAAGAACACTTTGCATATGTTCTTTGTTGCATCTTATATAAAGCATATCCATTAGTAATTGATAAATATCTTATTTGGATGTGTCTATGAAAGTCTTATATGCATGTTAAACAACCTAGAGTTATACATTTATAAATCATGCATATGAAGATATTGAATTATGAATTTGGACTAACTATACTTGTTTAAGTGAATAATACTTTGTAGGATAGTCCAAGTACCAAGAGTGAACATTGCAACAAGAAAGCAAAATGTCTCAATTAAATTCAATTCAAAGAGAATGTGAATGCCTATTTCATGAAGGTATTGATAACATCAAAGTCGTGTGAAAGATTAAGTCCAAAGGAAGATTAAATGGTATAACTTATAGGACTCAAGGTCTTTATGTAAGAAGCCTTATGGATATCTCAAATATGTTTTTCAAATCTTTACAAATGGTTTTCACATGTTAAAATGCCCAACAAATGAGTTTTGAAAAGCTAGTTATGGTGGTAATTCAAATCCATGAAAAATAACTAAGTTTGAATTTTACAAAACTGACCTTTGGTTACTTTTTTTATCATAACTTTTAAAATACTTTGAGTTTTGTTCTAAAACTTCATTTGAAAATATACTCAAAAATCTTTCCAATGAGTGGTCATTTGCTTTAAATAGATAAGAAATGAAGAAATTATGACTATTTAAAGTCAGTTTTCGAAACCAGAGTGGTTTATTCGAATAAGGGATGTGTTATTCGAATAACACAGGCCAGAAAATGTTCCAGAACGTATTTTTAAAGATTTACTCAAATAACAAATGTGTTATTCGAATAACATGACCTAGAAAACGTTCTAGAACATGTTTTTGAAGATTTATTCAAATAACAATGTAGTTATTCGAATAAACTCGACCTAGAATCACGCAATGACTATTTTTTGAGCTTTAATTGCTAAAATTTAGTACCCCAATGGCTCTTTTTCTTAGAACTCTATAAATACATGTTTTTGGGTTATCTTTTAACAACATGCAATTTTCTGAAATAATTCTTTCTAGCTTTAATTTGTGATTCATATTTTACCAAATTTATGTGCTCTTTTTTATCAAAATTTGAGATATCCTAATAGAGCTTCATAGTGCTTCAATTTGTAATACACACTCTTAAGACAGTTTATTCTTTCTTCTACTCTTTAATTCTTTGTAATGAGGGTGAGGTATCTCTCAAAGAAATTGTAAGGGTGAGGTATCCCTGAAGGTTGAGGTTCAAGCATAAGGGTGAGGTATCCTAAGGTGTAAGGAGCGCTCTAGTTTATAATTGTAGCAAGCACCTATTCAATCTTACATTGATAGTGAGAAATCTCGAGTGGTTACTTAAGGACTGGACGTAGGCCACAAGTGGTTGGTGGCTGAACTAGGATAAATTCTGTGTTTGCTTTTTTAAACTCAAACTCCTTTATATTTATGTTTTAATTTCATATATTTGCTTGAATACTTTCTGTGTGGGTTATTTATTTATAAGTGCATTTTTCTATCTTCTCTATTCGTTCATTTTAATTAATAAATAGCTTTAAAGAAAATTAATTTTTAAGTGTTTGATAAAAGTTTTCAAAGAGTTTCTATCTCCTTTGCATTTATGCTTTAATTATATATGCTTGAGTTGAATTTGACATTTTGCTTATTTGGTTAATTTATCCCATAACTCAAGTTATTTTTGAGTAATCTACAGTAGTTATAGTTATTCCGCTGCATGTGTAGATTGAAAATATTAAAATGCATAATTTCTCAAAATTGTTTTAAAAATTTGTAATCACCTAATTCACCCCCCTCTTGGGTGATGGTTGCCATGACTAACAATTACAAAGTGGGTCTTTAAATAGGCTTTCAGGCTAGATCAGGCTTTTAAAAAGGCTAGGTCAGGCCTTAAAAATCAGCCTATTATAGGCTCACTGACCAGGCTCAGGCCTTATAATTGGGATACAGGTCAGACCTGTTTAAGGTAAAACCTGACCTGGCTTGACCTGTTTCCACCCTTGGTAGGTACTGTGAGAAAAAGAGAAATACTTTATTCTACCACCTCACATCCATATGAGATGGTAAAATCAAAGTATGAATATTAAGAAAATAATTAACTTTACTTAAAATAATAAAAACTGCAAGTAATATTCATATGAGAAAAATTGAGCACAAATTGTGTCAGATGCTAGTGTGATATATCAGAGATGGAGAATCTTTCTCTGCATAGCAGTGTCTAGAAAAGGCACAATAATAGGGTCACGTAAAGCTAGCATAGGGGTATATCTAGGGAAGCTAAAAATTTGAGAAGGATCCCTATTTCTGGGAATTTTTCTTAGCCTTTCTTTCATTTTCAGCTTCAGGTTAAAAAGGGTTTCCTTATTTCTAATTAATGGCAAACCAGTCCTATCATTCTAGTTTTATACTCTATAGTACGGTTCCATCTCTGATCCTCAATGAGTACCCATTGTTTATCTGCTGATCTCTAGTTCTGAGGATTACTTGAGAATGTAAGATGTGGTGGATTCCTTTATAGTGCAGCAACAACAGTAGCGGAGCAAGGGGTGAGTACCTGCAAAAAGTACTCTGACGCTCAAGTCAATAACTACGCAAGGAGAATTGTGTGTAATGGAATAAGATATATCTTTGTCCTTTTGTCTAGCCTTTATATATAGACAGATAAGTGTGTAAAAAATGTGAGGGGATCTGAGCAATTCATTGCATATTGTACACTGTCCCCTTGAAGTACAAAATATCATTATTTTGTATGATCTGTCCCTTCTCTATGTGTGGAGTGGCGTCTCCTCTTTTATATCGGGAGGAACATGCTTAGTGGATGAGTTGCTTCATGTGCACAGTACACCTAGGTGCCAGCCTAGCGAGTCAGGTTGCTTCAGTTCTATGGACCCATAACCTGGTTCAGAACAATTGCCTCCAACTTGGAGCTTTGATGAGACACCTAAGTGTCAAGATATGATTTTAACTGGAGCGTACAACACACAATGGACAAAGGGATCCAAGTCGTTGTGTCAACATCAGATCTTGCAATGTTTTTCCAAAGGCCTGAGGTCCACGGTGTATCGTAGTGGGCTCCCAAGGTTAATGAATAAGGCTGGGATTAGTGATAGATTACCTTGTTTAGGTCATTGTGTCGTTATTCTGGATAGGTAATAGGTTGCCCTATGTATAGCTCGGGGGGTCTTATACGAAGGTATGACCTTGGATCGAGATCTGGGATGTTTTATCATGAGATCTTGTTGAAAGTCAAATGTCCGATTTAGGTGTCTTTCTGGGGCGCCACACGTCGCTTCAATTTTGAACATTTTGAGCATCATCCTTTGAGTTGCTTTTGTTCAGAAATGATATGACACGTGGTTAAAGAGCAGTGCGTGTTGTCGTTTGAGGTTCGTAACGTTATGATAAGCCACTTTTAAATTTTGAAAAAGGGGTGTCATGATGAGGTGCTTCGAATGAAACAGCGTGTCAGCATCAAAATGGCATATCTGTCCCCATTAATGGCAATGGTTTATGGGTGACTTTCTACGCCTATAAATAGGGGTGGAGTTGTGTCCTTCCCACTTTTTGATCAAACCCACACTACAAATTTCTGCACTCTAACTTTCTTTCTTGGGTGACTTAGGTGATTCCCGGCACCTTTTTATGGCAGTTACTGGTGTTTTGAAGGTCTCTTCGGCACTTTTTCCACTGTCCAGAGCTTCTCTTTCTCCCAGAATCCAATGTACTCCTCGTCTTCATCCTTTTCATTTTTCCCTTTTTTTTGTTTATTAGGAAGAATGTCGGGGAGTGAGGAGATGGTGAAGAATAGTCGCTCTTCAGTGAGGTTCTAAGTTCTCCATTATCCCCACCGCTGTAGGTATGATAGGGGCTTTTGGTCTATGGTGGAGGTTCTAATGAGGGTCCGAGTTCCTTGACTAGGATAAGGATCTTGGAGGCGTTTTGGAGGGTGATGAACCTTCAATATCTCATATTTTTATGGTTCAATTCCTTGGTTTTTCATATTCTTTTACTATTTTTTTATTAAACTTTATTCTTAAGTTTTATCATGTTTTTATCATTCTTTAATTTTGTGCTTATTACATTTTTTTATGTGTTTTTGGCAGGTAATTGCACATGGAGAAGACTAGGCATTTAAAGAAGCGAGAAAAAGAAGAATTTTTCATCAAATGTCCAGCGCTCAGGAGCTAGATGCCCACCGCTTGAGCGCCCAAAGTGTATGCAACATCATGATTTCAGTATCCCAGCACCTAAGTGTTATGAAGGGAGGGCCTAAGTGCGCAACGCGTTATGCATCTTTGTTTAAGTGGCTCAGTGCTTGAGCACCTGGAAACCAATGCCTAGGCGTTGGTCGCATAATTTTTTTGATAAATAGAGGAGTTGTGCCAAAAAGAACATAGAATAGAAACACACAAAAAATCTCTAATCCTGAGAGAGCACTTTTGCGGCAGCAGACCTTGGAGGACGACTTCGAAGGGAGGATTTAATTCTTGAAGGCTTGAAGATCATAACCACTGTAAAAGAGGTTTTGATTTCTCTTTACCTCTAGTTTTTCCCTTTCTTTGGGTTTCCTTTCCATGGGTTTGTGTTTTGATATGAGTTTGTTTGTATTAAACATGAGTACCTAAACCCATAGCTAGGGCTATGGGGGGTCTTGTTTTCCTAATTATTTAGGTTTGATCTTGAATTTGATTAAGATAATTTCTTTTAGAGTTTATTATATTACTTGCATTCTTGTCAGAACTTGATCACTTTTGGCATGTTTTAATTCATTATTTGACCAGTGACCATTCGCACTCAATGAGTGGACCTATATGATAAACCTAGGATTAGATCGGTGAATGACCAAACATTAATTTATTTTTACTAATGGAATTAACGGTATGTTAGTTCATCTATTAAATTAAGGCTTAATGCATTCCTAATTAATTCAACTAAATGACCAAACATGTGATTTAATTTAGGAATAGAATATTGTTTCATCCATGACCATTGGGATTCAATAGCAAATAGGAGAATATTAGAAAAAAGAATTACCTTGCATCATAAATGAGTGAAAATCTGATTAATTGGATTGAAGTGAACCTTGTGCCCTAGTTGCTCTCTAATTGATTCATCTATGCATTGTTTGATTGTTCATTATTTTTCTTATTTATTTCCTGATTTTACTTTGAATTTTTGTTATCCTTTTGATTGTCTAAACAACCAAGAGTTTAGCGAATCTAGTAATTACCACTTATTCCTCATGCAATCGACGACTGGGACTCAAGTCCTATATTACTTTGCGATAGAGTAAACTTGCTCTTAGTGTATCTTATGCGTATCAAGTTTTTGGCACCGTTACTGGGAATAAGTTTGGTAATATTAGAGGCGAAAAGCTCTAGGTAATTTAGATGCACTTTTATTTTGTTTCTTATTTTTATTTTTAATTTAATTGTCACTTCATCTCTCTGCTTATATTTCTTGTTTATGCTTACTCGATCTCAGTTCCTGATTTAACATTTGATCCATAAATTGAGAAAATAGCTCGCAGGTTAAGGAAGCAAACTAGCACTGAAGCTATTACTGAAAAAGATAAAAATAGGATGGAGAGACCAACAGTTGAGGGGAATTGTGAAGAATGAGCTACTCTAGCAGAGTGGACTATGCTTGAGTATTTCATGCCTATGACTAAAGGGTATAGAGGGAGTATTATAAGACCAGCTGTGGCGGTTAACAATTTTGAGATCAAACCGACATTGATCTCCATGATTCAGGATTATGTTCAGTTTGGTGGATTGCCTTCGGATGATCCAAATCAGCATTTGGCCAAGTTCTTACAGTTGTGTGATATTATCAAGTATAATGGGGTGACAGAAGATGCAATCCGATTGTGACTCTTTCCTTTCTCTCTTAGGGACAGGGCGAGTCAATGGTTAACATCACTATCAAGCACCTGAAGAGAGGCAAAATTTTGAAAACTTTGTAATGAAGTACATGCAGAATTCTGAGGCCAGAATGAAGAGCATGGAGACTCAGATTAGCCAGTTGGCTACATTGATGACAGCGAGGGCACCAATGACATTGCCTAGTATTACTAAGACTAATCCAAAGGAATAGGTTCATGTAATTACCATGAGAAGTGGTAAGATTTTGAAGAACAGATAAATAAAGCACCAAGCTCATTAGGAATTGAGAAAAAGAAAAATGATGTTCTTACTGAAGATATCTCAATTTAAGATGGCAATAAAGAAAGAGAGGTTGAGAAAGAACAACCAAAGTGGCAGAGAGCGAAAAAGGATCGTGAGCTGAACATAATATATGAACCATCACCATATGTGAAGATCCCAATCCCTCAGAGGCTCAAGAACACCTAGGAAGATATGCGATTTGTTAAATTCTTGGAAATATTCAAGAAACTAAAAATTAACATTCCATTTGTTGAAGCCATCTCTCAAATGCCTAAGTATGCAAAGTGTTAGCCATGACAACCATCACCCAAGAGGGGAGGTGAATTGGGTGATTACCAATTTTAAAACACCTTTGAGAAATTAAGCATTTTGAATAATTCAATTAATAAATGCAGTGGAATAAGTTTAACATAAGGTGCAACTATTAGTGATTTCACAAATACCACTTGGGCTATAGGATAAATCAAACAAATAAGTCAGATATCAAATTCAACTTAAGCATATATAATTAAAGTACAAATGTAGAGGAGATAGAGTTAAGAAGAGCAAACATAAAGATTTATCCTGGTTCAGCCACTAATCACTTGTGGCCTACGTCTAGTCCTCAAGTGAACCACCCGAGATTTTCTACTAAACCTTCAAGCTTGAATGGGTTCTTGAAAACCTTTACAAAGTGGAGCACTCAACATACCTTGGGATGTCTCACCCTTTGTGCTTGAGTCTCAAATTCAAGGGATACCTCACCCTTACAACTTTGAGGGATACCTCACCCTCTCTTTTACAGTTTATACAAAGTATAGATGATAAGAAACTCTCTCAAGAGTGGATAATACAAATTGAAGCACTATGAGTATCAAGGATTTACACTTTAAAGATCAAAATATGATTTTGATGATACAATAATCAAATCAAGTGTTCAAGAGTTGTAAAAGCTTCAAAAATCACTTATATATAGAGCCCAAGTGATAAAATAGCCATTGGTGGTGTTTAAAAATGATTTTTTTTATGAAAACTAGCCATTTATAGCCGTTGGGAATATTTTTGGGCACTTGGTAATTGATTACACACTTTTGGTAATCGATTACATGGCTTCTGCCTAAGTTGTAATCGATTACAGGACTTGTGTAATCGATTACATCACTTCTGGTTTTGAAAACTGACTTTAAAAGGTCATAACTTCTTTATTTCTTATCCGATTAAAGCAAATGACCACTCATTGGAAAGATCTTTGAGTCCATTTTCATATGAAAAATTTCATAACAAAAATGAAAGTGTTTTGAAAGTTATGATCAAAATAGTAACCAAAGGTCAGTTTTTCAAAACTCAAACTTAATTATTTTTCATAGTTTAAAGCAAATGGTCATAACTTCTTCATTTCTTATCCGTTTAAAGCAAATGACACTCATTGGAAAGATATTTGAGTCTATTTTCATATGAAATAAGTTTTAAAAAAAATCAAAGTATTTTGAAAGATATGATCAAAAGAGTAACCAAAAGTTAGTTTTACAAAATACAAACTTGGCTATTTTTCAAAGGTTTGAACTACCACCAAGATTAACTTTCCAAAAATAGTTTGTTGGGCATTTAACCATGTAAGAAACACTTTTAAAGATGTTAAAACATATTTGAGGTTAGTATAATTCCTTTTTACCTTTACACAAGATCTAAGTCCTATAAGCTATTCTTGAAGAACCTTAGGACTAGATCTTTTGCCATCATCAATTCTTGATGTAATCTAAGCTTCCAAAAATTTTTTCTCTTCAAATCTTGCAAATGCTTGATGCGTAAGATCTTTATTATTTTCATTCTTCTTGAGTTGAGCATAGTTGTGATCTTTTGCTTTCTTGTTGTAATGCTCACTCTTGGTATTTAGACTATCCTACAAAGTATCACTCACTTAAACAAACATGTTAGTCCAAATTCATAATTCAATATCTTTATATGCATGATTCATAAATGTATAACTCTAGTTAGTCTACTATATATATAAGACTTTCATAGACACATCCAAATAAGATATTTATTAATTACAAATAGATATGCTTTATGTAGGATGTAACAAAGAACATATGCAAAGTATTCTTTTTGTCTTGTATTTGTCATCATCAAAACTTAACATATTAAACCATTTGGGGCAAACTTATTTCCACACAAATTTTTGAAGGAAATACTTACAAAGAAATGAAAGCTTGAGGAATTTGAGACGATATGTCTAAATGAGGAGTGTTCCGCCATTCTCTTGAAGAAGCTACCACCAAAATTAAAAAATATAGTGATTTTTACTATTCCTTGCTCTATTGGTAACTCTTATTTTGAGAAAGCATTATGTGATTTAGGTGCTAGTATTAATTTGATGCCTTTATCTGTTTTTAAGAAATTGGGAATGCAAGAACCAAAGCCCACCAACATTTCACTATAGTTGACTGATAGATCGATCACTTACCCTCGTGGTGTGGTGGAGGATGTTTTAGTAAAAGTGGACAAAGTCATTTTCTCAGTTGTCCTAGTTGATTTTATGGTGCTGGATATAGAAGACGATGCTGATATTTCTTTCATTCTTGGAAGACCGTTTCTTGTAACTTTAGGAGCCGTGATTGATGTACCTTAGGGTGAGCTTATCTCGAGAGTGGATAGAGATTATGTGACCATTAATGTCTTTAGGGAGGCTAAATCTTTCCCAATATCAAATCTTTATGCCCCTATCAATATTGTTCAAGCTAAGAAGCAGGAAGCCTTAGCTATCAAAGACCCCCACCATCATACAATGTGGATGTTGACCTTCCTAACACCCAAGTTGTTGAACTAGAGAAAGGTCCTCCTATGATCCATGCTCCATTATTAATTGGTCATTCAGCTGTTGATCGATTGAACCCACCATGGCCTAGCAGAGCCAAGGCGCAATCAGGACAAGCAAGCTCTTATCAAATTCAAAATGTTGTTGGAAGCATTCCCAAGGCCACTGACGAAGGATGGAAACACTGCTTTGAAAAGAAGAAGGCAATCATCCTATTTCTCTTACTTTAAGCTACCTTGATTTACTTGGAAAAAAGGCAACGTCGAGCTAATGACGTTAACCAGGCGCTTCATAAGAGGCAACCTGTGTTTTTTCTTTATTTATCTTATTTTAATTATTTTTGTTATTTTTGTTTTTCTTTTAGATGCTACTCATGTGTTTTGGGATTTTTCAGATTCTTTTGTCACGCTAACTCTTGTGCTTTTTCTCTGCTTGACACTGTCTCACTTTTCATCAGGTTGTGTTGCTCTTTTCTTTTACCCCTTTATTTCTTTTTCTTCCACATTGAGGACAATATTTATCTTAAGTGTGTGTGGAGGGGTACTCTTGAAAAAAATTTTGCACAACTATTGAACACTTGAGTATTGCTGGTAATTAAGTTGGAATTATGTATTAATTTCTTGATTAATACTAAGTTGATAGAGATATGTTTTAAAGGGGAATCCATTGATTATGAGTTGATTTTGTGTAAAGCAATCTTATTTAATGAAGTAAAGCAAAATTTAGCATCTTAGTTAAAAATTAGCCATGTCTGCTTGCTTTTGTTCTTTTTATTAACATTAGCCAAAAAGTGAGTTTTAAACCTTAATGATTGGATTTTTCATAAACAAAATCCTATTTTTCTTATGGAATGAGATTTCTCTTGATTGATGTGCGCTAGAACTTACTTTGATATCTTGTTGAAATTTTAATGATTCACATACAAACTTGAATATGATTAAAGCAATTAGACTTAATTCTTTCTTGACTTTTAGAGTTGCTTTGATAAAATAACTCCTTAGTTACCCCATTTGAGCCTGTAATTGATTTCTTTGAATACCCAATTGAATAATCAAGTTAGATTCTTTGGAGTATCTGATGTGTTGTTTGAAAAGTCATTAAGGGTTACTTTTGTGTTCAAAGGCTTATTGTTGAAAAAAAAATTAAAAAAAGAAGAAAAAGAAAAGAAAGAAAAAAATGAAAAAAAATTAAAAAATAGCAAAGGAAAAAAAAGAAAAAGAGAAAAAAATTGTTGATGAAGAATAATGGGAATATTGGGTTGAAAGTGAGAATTTGTTATACTCCTTGTGCATTATGCTCTATTTATAATCTTTTTAGACTGATTCTGCTTTGTATCGATTTATCTATGAGCATTCTTTACCCTTATTTATCTTTTTCCTACCTTTCGTTATACCCGTAGGCCCATTACAACCAAAGAAAGTCCTTTTGATTCTTGTGCTGTATGTGAACTTGGAAGTGAAGATGAGATTGATAACCAAGCCTACGTTATTGCATTTTTCAAGAGAAATTTGAGTGATCTCTTTGTCCTTAAACACTTGAGCGATGGAAAGATGAGTGACCTCAATTGGTTGGTAAAGAGAAAAGTTACAAGCTAGACTCAAGCCTCTAATTGTTTTAAGTGTTAAATGATCTTGCTTGATTGGATTTGATTGCTGAACTTGAATTTTTAAATTGTGAAATTTCCCTTGATTCATGTTTCTAGATGTTCAGTTTAATCTTATTTTTTATTCTTATTCTTTGCTTGAGGACAAGTAAAGCTCAAGTGTGGGGGAGTTGATGAACATTCAATATCTCATATTTTTATGATTCAATTCCTTGGTTTTCATCCACTTTTGGTATTTTTGATTAAACTTTATTCTCAAGTTTTCTCAAGTTTTTGTCATTCTTTAATTTTGTGCTCATTACGCGTTTTTATGTGTTTTTTTCCAGGTAAATGCACATGGAGAAGACTGGGCATTCAAAGAAACGAGAAAAAGAATAATTTTTCATCAGACATCCAGCACTGGATGGCCACCGCTTTAGCGCCTAAAGCGTATGTAGCATCGTGATTTCAGTGTCCCAGCACCTGAGCCTTGGGAAGGGAGCGCTAGAGCTCGCAATGCGTTACAGAGCACGTCTTTGTTTAAGTGGTTCAGCGCTTGAGCGCATGGAAACCAGTGCTTAGGTGTTGGTTGCGTAACGACAACGTTATTTTTTTTTTATTTTTATAAATAGAGGAGTTGTGCCAAAAAGAATATATAACAGAAACACACAGAAAATTCCTAATCCTGAGAGAGCACTTCCATAGCAGGAGACCTTGGAGGACGACTTCGAAGGGAGGATTTAATTCTTGAAGGCTTGAAGATCATAATCACCGTAAAAGGGTTTTGATTTCTCTTTTCCTCTAGTTTTCCCCTTTCTTTGAGTTTCCTTTCCATGGGTTTGTGTTTTGATATAGGTTTGTTTGTATTGAACATGAGTAGCTAAACCCATAGCTAGGGCTATGAGGGATCTTGTTTTCCTAATTATTTGGGTTTGACCTTGAATTTGATTAAGGTAATTTCTTTTTAGGTTTATTATATTGCTTGCATTTTTGTCAGAACTTGATCACTTTTGGCATGTTTTAATTCATTGTTTGATCGGTAACCATCCACTCAACGAGTGGACCTATATGATAAACCTAGGATTAGATTAGTGAATGACCAAACATTAATTTATTTCTACTAATGGAATTGACAATATGTTAGTTCATCTCTTGAATTAAGGCTTAATGCATTCCTAATTAATTCAACTAAATGACCAAATAGGTGATTTAATTTAGGAATATAATATTATTTCATCCATGACTATTGGGATTCAATAGCAAATAAGAGAATATTGGCAAAAGAATTACCTTACATCATAAATGAGTGAAAATCTGATTAATTGGATTCAAGTGAACCTTATGCCCTAGTCTCTCTCTAATTGATTCGTCTCTGCATTGTTTGATTGTTCATTGTTTTTCTTATTTGTTTCATGATTTTACTTTGAATTTCTCTTATCCTTTTGATTGTATAAATAACCAAGAGTTTACAAATATAGTAATTACCACTTATTCCTCGTGGGATCGATGACTGGGACTCAAGTCCTATATTACTTTGAGATAGAGTGCATTTACTCTTAGTGTATTTTATGTTATCAGAGGGCAGACCTAGCCAAGGAACTGGCAAAGCATGGGCCAGTCTGTTCGCTCTCCGATCTTATAAGGGCAGTAGGAGACATGAATGGTTCTTCTGAATCTAATTCGGTGCATCCTCTATAGGTATGGCGCAAACCCGGAAGGCTGCACTTGAGGATCGGGGAAGGGTTGTACTTGAAGAGCGGAAGAAACTCGTCTTCCCCCAAGATGTCAACAGATACCAGTGGGTAGACCAAGAGGTTTTGGGCACTCCTTCTAACTTAAGGACTGCAGACGACATCCTGGAGAAGCAACAGTTCTTGTAGCTAACCATCGAGGGACTCAAAGATCGGGAATTTACGATCTGACACGCGTTAGAGGAAGAGAGGGTGTGCTTGACCGTACGGAGGACGAGCACTTCATGTATATATACGACGCTATCTTTACCTATATTGGGATGCGATTATTGTTTGCTGAGATGGGCTTTCTTAATCACCTACAGGTGGGGCACACCCAACTTCACCTGAATGCTTGGGGATTCGTCTAGGAATTTGAGCTGGTTTGTCGAGTCTTTGAGTGGTCATACTTGGTCAAATCTTTCTTTTTCCTTTTCTCTCGGTTGACGACCTCTTGGAGCAACCAAACCATAGGATGGGTCACGTTGTGGGCGCATAGTGGGTGCGTAGTTTTCAAGCCTTACCAGGAGTCCTTCAAGAAATTTAAAAAGGATTTTTTTAGCGTATAGAGCCCCCCGAGTAAGACACCTTTTTTTGTTAACCTGAAAGGTGAGCCACGCCTCCACTTATACTGGACCAAAGTAGGTTGGGGGCGAATTAACAAGTAGTTAGAGACTCTAGAATCTGAGGTCCCTTCTTCTGAGGCCTGGTTCTTAGGCTTCTTGATTAATTAGGCTAAGGAGAAGGGGGCCATCTCCTATAAGGATGTCTTGGATGAGTCTGTTGATTATGTTAAGGTCATGTTAGGTATCTCATCCTGCATACTTCATTTTGTACTTGCCTTGTTGCATGAATTTGCCCAAGTGTTATAACACTTCTCTTTTTTGCTTGCAGACCTTTCAAACCTCGATGCTTGGCTGAGAGGTTAGCGGCCAGAAGTGGTGAGGCATCAGGATCTCAACCCCCAACGACTGCTCAATGTGTGACTGTTGTTGTCCTTATACCTTCGAGCTATGCGATCCCTCCTCCTATGGCCGTGGTGGTCTCTCCACTTCCCCCGGTTGTTTGCGTTCAAGATGTTGAACTGAGCTCTCCTGTAATGCCGTTGAGACCCTAGAAGAGGCAGGCAGAGAGTAGCAGGGATGACAGAGGGAAGAGGCTGGCAATTAAAGATATTTCAGAGCATCTTGAAGTGTTCAAAGCCCTCATTAGCTTGAAGTTTGAGGGTTCTCCACTCAAGTCTCCACTGGTATCAGTGTGGAATCGGGCAGCTGATCCCTACAGCTTTATTGATGATGCCTTATTTAGTCGAACCGAGACCTAGGCGTTAGTCCAGCTCGACATGTCGGAGCTCTTCCGTAGGGCTCAACTTAGGAACTTGCACCTTTTCCTTCAATTCATAGAGGAGGCTTAGGGCTCCTTCCTGGATGTTGCTAGCTTAGAGGGGGAGCTCAATACCCTTCAGGATGAAAGGCAAAAGTTGGAGCTAGACTTTGTTAGGAAAGATAGATTGCTTGCCTAAGTTGCCATAGAGATAAACCAGAAGGATGAGGAGCTTAAGTCACTTAACACTGAGGTTTTATACTCCGGGATGAGGTTTCCTGCCTTATCACAGATGTTGCCGAGGTCCCTTCCCTCTAGGCTCAAGTTGCTAAGGTGGAAACACTCCAAACCAAAGTTGCTGAGGCCGATAAGCTTCAAGCTTAACTTAGTGAGTCATGCACTAAAGAAGGGTTTAGCCTCGATCGAGTCCACTCTCACTAGTGCCTGGGTTCTGTATGACGTCTAAAGGGTGAACTTGACCAAATAATGGATGATTGGTTGATGTCTGTGAAGGAAACATTTAAGAACGGCCTCAGCCAACTCTGCCTTCTTAACTTTGGTCATAACGAGAAGGAGGTTGGCGCTCTGAAGGAAGTCCAAGATGGCCATATTGTGGACATAATTGCTTCGAGAGCTATCCCAGATGACCAAGTGGATCCTAAGGTGGAAGACGAGGAAAGGATGGAAGCGGCATCAGAGGTTGGGCGAGAAGGGGCCAGTGTGATTGTGGCTGAGGCAGTGCAGACTGAGTTGGTCCAAACCGAGGTAACGTAAACTGAGGTGGTGGTGGAGACTTCGAAGGGTCAAAGCCTCATTTTCTGATGTCTAAGTTTTTTTTCCTTGCCTCCTATGTAGGGCTTCGTTTATGTATTTGGAAAAGTCCTGACCTCAAGCATTATTAAGCCAATATTTGGAATTCCCATTAGTGTCTGCTCTTACCTACCGAGATGAGTCCAATGCTTAATCTTGGTGTCTTTTTTGTGCTTGTTGAGATTTTGCCTTCGTGACGCTGAGACAAGTTTGATGCTTAATCCCAGTATTAATCTTACACTTGAGTGATTTGCTATTGCAATTTATCAAGATGGGTCTAATGTTCGATGTCAGTGGCAAGACTTTATTGCTCCTAAGATTTGATGTCCTTTTAGCAGCCTTATTCTACGACTTGTAGCAATCTGTGCTTGCTTGAGAATCATTGCTTTGAATTTATTAGGGGTTAAAACTGCTTTAAAGACGATAGCAGTTTTCAACCCTGTTTTCCAACTATCCGCTGCACTAGTGGCCAATCACAGAGATGGGATAATTAAGCCTAGCTTTGAATATTTAGTCAGTTTACCTTTATAAATAAGGAATGCATGTGGTAGATTTATCACTTATTCTCTTCTTCGCATCTTTTAAGAATTTTTTCTAAATTATCAAGATAATTTTCAAAAGAATTTCCAAAAACTATCAGGTCATCCATGAAAACCTCTAAATAATGCTCAATCATATCACTAAAAATACTTAGCATGCATCTTTGGAAAGTTGCCGGAGCATCACAATGACCAAAAGACATTCTTCTATATGCAATAGTGCCAAAAGGGCACATAAAAGTGGTCTTTTCTTGATCCTCTAATGCAATTGGTATTTGATTATATCCTGAATAACCATCAAGAAAACAATAGTAGGGATGTCCTGCTACTCTTTGTAGAATCTGATCAAGAAATGGTAAGGGGAAATGATCTTTCCTAGTGGCTGCATTTAATTTTCTAAAATCAATACACATACGCCAACTGAATGAGACTTGGGTAGGTATTAATTCATCTTTTTCATTTTCAATCACTGTTATTCCAGATTTCTTAGGCACAACTTGTGTAGGACTTACCCACTGACTATCAGAGATGGGGTAGATAATTCTAACATCAAGTTATTTGAGAATTTCAGCTCTAACTACCTCTTTCATGTGTGGATTTAATCTTCTTTGAGATTGTTGAGATGTTTTAGCATTATCTTCTAAATGTATTCTATGTGTACAAATTAATGGATTAATGTCTTTTATGTCCTTTAATATCCATCCAATTGTACTCTTATGCTTTTTAAGTACTTTTATCAACATACCTTCTTGTTCTTTGGTAAGGGATGAGGAAATTACCACTAGAAAATATTTTTCTTCTCCCAAAAATGTGTACTTCAACCCAGCAAGTAATGACTTTAGTTCTAGTGTGCGTACTTCTTCATGGGTATTATCATTCATGGGTTTTAGCTCTTCGAATCTTAGCTTCCATCCTTTGTATTCCATTACCTGTGTACAATTAAGCAAAAAGCATACTTCAGAAATATCATCATTTAATTTTGTACTTGAATCAAATGAATTAATTAAACAAATTTTTAATGGGTCAGAAAAACTCCTGGTTTGAAGATGATCATCTATAATGGCCTCAGTCCCTTCAATTTCTTCCTTTTCATCATAGACTTCCTGTGGTTACTTGTATATGTTGTAAACATTAAGTTCCAGTATCATATTTCTAAATGTTAGCTTCACCACTCTATTTCTGCAATTTATCAAAGCATTAGATGTTACTAAGAATGGGTGACCTAAAATAATAAGAATTGACTTGCTACTATTATCTATTGGTTCAGTTTCTAAGACAATAAAATCCACAGGATATATGAATTTATTAACTTGTACCAAAACATCTTCCACTATTCCTTTTGAAATTTTAACTGATCTATCGGCAAGTAGAAGAGTTACAGAAGTCAGTTTTAACTCACCCAGGTTGAGTTGCTGATAAACTGAATATGAAAGTAAATTAACACTAGCACCAAGATCAAGTAAAGCTCATTCAATTTTATGTTCTCCAATAATGCATGAAACTGTAGGACAACCAGGGTCTTTATATTTCAACGCATTATTGTTATAAAGAATGGAGCTTACTTGTTTAGCCAAAAATACTTTCTTTTTCACATTTAATTTCCTTTTAACATTGCATAAGTCCTTCAAAATTTTGGCATAAGAGGGAACCTGTTTGATAGCATCTAACAGAGGAATATTGACCTTCACTTGTTTAAAGATTTCAAAAATTTCACTGTTATGGTTCAATTTACTTGAATTGTTTAAGGATATGGGGGTGAAGACGAGAGTTTGGTCTCCTTTTGGCTAGATAGCTTATCAATTTCTTCCTTATCTTTGGGACTTAATTCATCATCTTTCTCACAAGGTTTAGAAATTTATTTTTCAACAACCTTTCCACTCCTAAGAGTTATCACTAACTTGACTTAATCTATATGTTGGCTTTCTGAACTACCCTCATTTAGGCGGTATTGACCCTTGGGATTTGGTTGAGGTTGAGAAGGAAATTTTGCTTTCTCGTGAATGGTGAGTGTAGAAGAAAGTTTGGAAAAAGTGTCTTTTATGTCAATCATGGCTTGAGTGTTTTGGTTATTAATGGCCTCTTGCTTTTCCATGAATGCATGCAATGTTCTTTCAAGATTGTTCCTATATGGTGGGATATAGGTGCATATCTTTGAGAATTTTGAGAGTCCTGCTGTGCCTGAGGAGGTGGTGGTTGCATAAATTGTGTCTGATTGTTAGTCCTCCAACTGAAGTTCGGGTGATTTCTCCATCCCAGATTGTATGAATCTGAAAAAGAAGAGGTAAATAGCTTTTTAAAACTATTCATTGCATTCACTTGCTCATGCACAACTTCTTTAAAAATAGGATTTTTTGGACATTCATTTGTTGAGTGTCCTAATTCATCACAAATGTCACAAATTTCTTCATTTTGCACTGATTTGATTTCTTTTACTTTCCCTGATTCCATGGCTTCAACCTTTCTAGCTAAACTACAAAACCTAGCATTTAGACATTTTTCTTGATTAAGATGATATTTTCCTTACTAGCATTTGCAAGGCTATATCTAATTGAATTTTTTGAAGGATTAGTACCATGCTAAGATTGAGAATTTTTAACCAAATGGTCTAAATAGTCTAATTTTTTTTCAGATTCTTTATCAAGAAAATCACCATTGCACATTATTTCCACAAATTGTTTGCTTTCATGTGTTAACCTTTCATAAAAGAAGCTTATAGTGCACCATTTTTCAAAACCATGATGTAGGCAAGAATTTAACAAATCTTTAAAACGTTTCCAACTTTAAAAATATGCTTCATTCGAATTTTGGAAAAAATTTTGGATTTGTCTTTTCAAAGCATTGGTTTTATGTGTTGGAAAAAATTTCTTTAAAAACTCACCTTGCATTTCTTGCCATGTGCTAATTGATTTTAGTTTTAAAGCGTTAAGCTAAGTTTTTGCTTTATCTTTCAAAGAAAAAGGAAATAATTTAAGCTTAACAATCTCTTCAGTGCAAGTTTGGTCAATAAAAGTGTTACATACTTTTTCAAATTCTAAACCATGGAAATTAAGAAGTAATGAAAT
This sequence comes from Ormosia semicastrata, assembly GCA_029884595.1. Taxonomy (NCBI): domain Eukaryota; kingdom Viridiplantae; phylum Streptophyta; class Magnoliopsida; order Fabales; family Fabaceae; genus Ormosia; species Ormosia semicastrata. The sequence goes on along the minus strand of JAQQTO010000035.1, from coordinate 1,544,726 downwards.
CATACCCGGCTTAAATTTAAAATTGTTAGCATTGAGTGGAAAGATAAAACATGACGGACTAGAAATTTGAGATGGTTGCAAATATTCATGCATGGATAGGAACGGTTGATTTTCATGTTCATCATGTACAATTTCATTTTCAATCATTGTGTTTAATGTATGTGATTATGATTCAAACAAATCAATATATAAAGTACTAGGATTAATTTTAACTAAACGAGACTAAAATTTAAATCACGATACCAATTAAGCATAAATAAGTAACTTAAAATAAAAAAGAGTATAAACTGGCCGTTAAATATTAATAAGGATGTGGTATAAACCAACTACCAAATAAATATTAACCAGTAGTACGTTAATAAGCTGATAAAGTAAAAAGTTAGTAAAATGATAAAGTAAAAAGTTAGTAAGCTGATAAATTAAAAAGTTAAAAAGTTAGAAAGTTAATAATTAGGTTAGTAAATTAGAAAGTTAGTAAAGAATAGGTGGAAGATCACGGGGAAAGACAGAAGAACAAGATGAAAGAAAGTAGGAGAGTAGATAGTCTTCTTTACATGCTACGCAAAATAATAAAACAAAAAGTAAAATACAAAAAATAAAGTGCAAAAAATTAAATTTAAAACATGAAAACTGGAGAGAGGCAGAGCCCCACCAGAGCCGATGAAAGAGGACGAAGAGAAGAGTCAAGATTGAAATACTATTAAAACATAAAGTAAAAACTAGAGAACAGTTAAGCCGATTTTTTGCTCTAGCGAGAGAGAAGAGAAGAAGAAAGATTATTTCATTAATGATTAAAGATTACAAAGGGATAAGGGAGAGTTTCTCTTACTAAGTTAGTAAGTATAAACAAAATTAAAAGAGTAGAAAAAAATATATATACAAGATGGTGAAGTTTACTTAAAAAAAGAAGACCTCAATAAATTTGTTCTCGATTCCCTGACAACGACGCCAAAAACTTAATGTGAATTATAAGTTGTAAACCCAAGTGCAGGTTGTCTCAAGTAATAAATTCTTGGGAGTTCGAGATCGATCCACAAGGAATTGATGAAAAAAAAATTCTTTGAGGTAAGGAAAAGATTTTGTCACAACAATAAAGGTGATAAAACTTAATCACAAATAAAAAAGATTTACTTGGGTTAGGAGATCCACTCTTGGTAAGTAAATTAAGGACAAGATTAATTTTTTTTATAACTTAATTAGAAGCATAACAGAGGTTCCAATAAGAAAATATAACATTCAAAGTTCATTTAAGATTATATATGTAATTATATTATGGTTTCTTTAATTATCTATTAACACCATCACTTATAAATTAGCTCAAGCATTCATTGTGTCAATATCTTGTCTACAATAAATCAAGATCTCCACTTTACAAGAAGGGTTTCTAAAATTATTAGAAACAAAATACAATACATATAATGACCACTTGATAATATATCATTTAAGCACAAAAAAGAGATTAATCTAACCTTATTTCATTACCAAAAGCTTCACTCTTTCACCTAAGTAAAATAAAAATTAGTTACTCATAGACAAGAGGAAAGAAAGAGAGAAGAAGAAGAAGATGAACATAACTTCAATTTAGAACAAAAGAAAATTACAACAAGATAAACAAATAACATAATAGCATGATCTTGATCTCTCCACCAAGATTCTCAAATGATCAGCCAATAGTGCCTTTTATAGAGGATGAGGGATACAAAATGACAAGGGGATGATTAATGAGTGAGTGGATGAGTGGGTAGATGAGTGGAAAATGCCAAATAGTGGTTTGATAATTGTGAATAAGTAGAAAATTATTGAGATTCTTGTCTCAGAAATCATTCAGTGCTAAACTCATGGCTTTCGTTAGAAAATGGAAATGTGGTCTTCATGAAAATTGTAGGCCTTTGTCTTAGTTTCCAATGCCACTAGTTTCAACCCAAAATCATTCTTACAGCTCGAGCCATGACCCAATCATTGCACACTATTCAAGCCCAACTACAACTCTTTTATTTTGAATTCTAAGCCCAATATAACCTATTATACTTTCGATTTGACTCTTATGTTCTCATGAAAATTGTATATTTGGGTCTTAACTTTCCAATTCCACTAATTTGATGTCAATTAGGCTCCTATAGCTCATGAAATGGGCTGATAAGTGCACAGAGGTCAAACTATTAGGATCAGCACTCTAGTTCTTGCTTCAACTCCAATTTAAATTATCCAAACGTGTGATTTGGCTCTTGACGTCTACACAAAAGTTGTAGAGAATTGTATTAACTTTCCTTCAAGACTAGAATTATATCAATTAGATATTTCAAACTCAATTTATAGCCATTTTACTAAACGCTGTCAAATAGACAAACTAAAGTTAATTCAAACAATAATTCTTTCAATGATCCAATTAAGCTCAATATCAATAAATATAACATAACCAACTTAATTAAGCCTAATTGAACATTAAGAAGCCCTGTAAAAGGATTATAAAATGAGTAAAATATATTGCTATCGCACTTATATTATATCCCCTCCGAAATACATGTAAAGTAAAACATCACTTCGGGCAATGCTTTTCCTAACCACCACCCCATATCTTAAGGTTAGTCTCACAATATTGCTTGTGAGGATACCTTATCAAACATAAAAAGTAATTAATAGTTGATATCATTAATTTCTCCTCAAGCGAATTTCACTACGATATAAATAAATATATATATTCTACACATTATTATTTATTTACTAAATTTAAACGCATAACAAACTCTAGTTTGACAATGGTTAGGATTCACACCTCTTCCATTGTCATATATGTTTTCAAGTAGGCTTTCTTAGTTGAATAAATAGAATTAGAAAACTCTTGTATTATTTTTTAGGCTTTCTTAGGCTTTCTCAAATATTATTTTTTTTCTCTAGCTCATTGTTGATACCCAATTTTGTCCATAAAATTTTTATTTTTGCTTAGTCAAGAATTAATAAGTTTGTGTTAAATGATGCTTAATTACAATATTTTGAACATATAATATTTTTCCAAGCTTTATTTACTTCCATTTTGAATCATTACTTTTTATTATTTGTGCAAAAAAATAAAAATAAAAAAATAAAAAAGAAGAAAAAAGGAAATAAAAAAAAAGATGACCCATAAGCTTAACCCAAATTTTTTCAAACTACCTACTTAGAGCCCAAACTAATTTGTGACCCATCAAATATGGGTCACCACTACCACCCAAGTCATCTCCCTTCTCAGCCAAACCCTAGCCACCATCTTGCCACCCTCCAAACCCTAATTTCTCCTTATAAATCACTAAGAAAGCGACACATGGGGCAGCCAAAAACATTTGGCAAAGCCACCACCTACCTCACCAGCAACCTTTGTAACATCCTCTTCAACATGTTAGACTTGTAAATATTTACAGAGGTACCTTAATACTTGTTTAACATGCCTGTTTAATTTTGTGATAGTCTGAGTTAGTTTAGGCACTTTGCTACAAATTGAAAGGTAAAAAGTTGCTTAACATGACAAAGATATTAGCATAAATGACTTAGTTAATGGAAATAGATGTGGATAATTTATTTCTAAATCACAAATATGTATTCTGTGAAGTGGTTAAAGTTTGAGAATAATCGGAGACTGTTTGGTATTTTTAGGCATGCTGGTTGTGTGTTTTAATGTCGGATTGACTAGTCACATATATGAAAAATTATGATACTAGTAAAATGACTTTTTTAATTAATCTTAGTATTTATTTTAAAGTTGTTGGAACTTGAAAAACTTGATTTAGCTAAAGTTGAGTGTTTTTAGCAGATCGAAAAGTATCAGTATTATAACACAAGGCCCTTAACACTCCACAGTTCAACCCTTTTTGTTTACCCTTTTTGTGCTAATATTTCACTCTTTTCTGACTTCCATTTCACTCTTTCTCACAGCTGAAACTTGGCAATAGAAACAACAAGAGAGAAAGGATAAAAAGGAGGAAGAACAAGAGAGAAGGAGGAGGAGATCAAAGGGAAATTAAAGGTTTTGGATTGAGGCACAGTCTGTAGCAGCTTTATCTTGAGCTTAAAACTTCATTCCTTCTCATTTTTATGTTTAGAATTTTTGAGGTTTAATATGCCAAAATGAGTTCTTGTGGTGCTTTGAGTGATTTTCTTGCTTGGATAAGTCTTAAATGTAGTTTATGACTTGTTCATGCTAAGAGTTTGGATTAGAAACTGAAAATTCTTCATTTGGATCTAAAATGCTCTAAGTGTTGATTTTAGGGGTTTGGATGAGTGATTTGATGTAATAATCCATTTTTGATGAAATCAATTAGTGTTTTATGTTTTCTCCATGTTTGTGACCTTGTTTGGGACTTAAAATCACCAAGAAACTAATTTGAAGTAATCAAATTTTGTTATTGCACCAATGGAACAGTGCACACAACCCTACAAAATTATGCAGATTATGCTGCTGGGTGCTTGGCGCTCAAGCGCTCTGTCCATGCGCTCTCAAGCGCCTATTGTAACATCTCGAATTTAATAACCATAATATAACCAAAGTATACTATAGAGATTAGATTCAAGCATGCTACTTACTACAACTAAGTATTTCCAATATAACAAAACTATGCATATAGAAAATATGAGCCACGAATGAATATATTTATTACACAACATTTGTATTTTTCATAAATACAATATGTACATTATAAAAAAAAACTACATAGCTACTCTAAGCTAAGCACTCTAAGCTCCTGTTTGTCTTCATTCGCCATAAGTCTTCCTCCCTGGAATCATCATGGAAACACACACAAGGGGTGAGAATCACACATTCCTCAGTAGTTTAATCTATGAAACATGTCATTATAATCAGTCCAACAATTTCGGGGAAAAACACATTTCTAAAATCAAGTCTCATACACATCAAGCCAGAAAGGTGGCAAAAGCCAAAACCATGACCTTTCTCTTTCTGAAATAGATTCTCATTTATAAGTTTGTATAAAAACACATTCATCAAAAACATATTTCAAGCAATCACCATGCTCACAAAAACATAACATTTCATTCCCAGAGATACAAACACAACAATCCCCATCTTAGAGATACACACAACTATGGCTACAACTACTATCACACCAGTGGCTACGACCACTGTCTCATCTTAACAACTATTAATAATATTATACAACTGCTCATACAATCATACATATCATTGATTAAAGTAACTACCCATATAATTACCATGCAAATGCAATGCTTGTTATGTTGTATACTTTTTCCTAACATGTCTGTTAGGGCCAAAAACTTGTTTGCCCATTTGCTAACCACTAGTGCACGGGTCGCGCAAGTAATAAAATGATGAGCAGATATCGTTCCCACGAGGGTAAGTTTATTTCTAATAATAAGTATTAACTGATAGCTTACCTAATTCTATTCAAGAATATAAAATAGGGGAAAATAATTAAACTAAAGACTAAAAAGCAGTAAAGATAATGGTTAGAGATTAGGGAAATCCTTCTTCACTCTTTACTTCAACCAACAACATGCAATCCTCTTTATAAATATGAATGCAATAATTAGGTTAGCTTGAGAATCTATATTAGCTAAACGCTTATGTCTAGGTCATCTAACCATGGTTTCAATGGCCTAACTCACTAAGTGTCCTTGAGAGCTAACACAAAATTCACTCTTTAAGGTCTATTCTCAAACACGTGCTATGCATGGCTAAGAGGTATATTTCTATCCCATTAGCGAATTAACTCATCCCGCTATTGGAATAGAATCGAACATACATTAATCATACATATGATCTTAAACCCAAATCCTCATGTCTAGGTTCATTGGACTTTATCAAATCAACTTAAATGTTGGCCAAACACTCAAGAGCATTAAGAACAATATGATTGAATAAAATCAAAGATCCACACAAACTCAGAGAAGAACAAATCATTAATATTCATAAAAAAGATTCAAAATAATCCCTAAACACAGCTGCTACATCATTGAACACGAAAATACAAATCAAAATACATGTTTAAGAAATGAGGAAGAGAAACGAGCAAAGGGGGAAAAAGAAAGCTTATGAATTTCGTCATTGAAGCTCAGATCCTCCTCCAATGGAAAGAGGGCTTCCATCCTTAGCTCCCCAGGCTCCATCTCCACCTCCAATGGAGGACCCAACCGCAACCTTTAACCCTAAAACCTAAAAACCTAAGAGAGAAAATTGAGAGAGAGAGAGAGCATGAAAAATAGAATAAATAGACTCAGTTCACTGATGCGCGCCGCAGTGTGAACAAACCCACGCCGCGGCGTGGAGATCTCTGTCTTGTCAGTATGCACTGGCTGAAACCATCACGCCGCGACGTGCACATGTTTACGTCGCGGTGTGGAACTCTGGAATGCCTCATTGGCTTCTTTCCTCCAATGCTGGGCCTTGGCTTGCATCAATTTGTCTCTTTTGAACCCTTCCTACATTAGAGAAAGCATCAAGTTAAATATAATTACAAATTTACTTAATTAATCAACAAATATGCACAAATTACTCAAAAATATAAAGGAAGATCTTAAAATAGAATTCCACAAATATAAGCATAAAACCTTCTAAATATATATAAGAACAAGGACTAAGCATGCCATGAAGCACAAATATAGGGCATAAATAACTACATTTCATGAAGTTATCAATGTCCTATAGCAATGATTATACAATGAGATTAAAATAGTGTTAGTGCAATGTTATGAAACTCGACTATTCCCTGGAACTCCGTTCCTTGTATTCCTCTGAGTAGTATGACTACAACCATTTAACACTACTTGGCAATGAATGGACTATTCCACCCCATAACAATGAGTGTACTGCTACCATCTCATAAACCAACTAGCAATGAATGGACTATTCCACCCCACAACATTGAGTGTACTGTTACCATCTCATATACCATTTGTAGATACATGGAAATACCAAGTGTGTGAGAAAATCATGCGAAGTTGTTTTATAAAGCACATACACAGCACCCCACCGAGTATTTTCCCACACGAGATTGTATCCAATGCTTCCAGCTGTAAGAAAATCCTTCTCCACAAGGTTTCCATACATTCTTTTAAGAACACTCACATACTTTCTCTATGTGTTGTTCCCATCACATTTCAACTTCACAAAGGTAGTGAGGATATTACTCACCTCTACTACTCAACAAATATAAAGAGGATATTACTCTCCTCAACTATGTTCCATAATCATCTCATGCAAAACAATTACTAATTACTTCCCATAACTAGTTTCACAATTGATTTACATGCATTTCAAGTTCATTCCATAAACACTTCACTCTATACTCCTATCAGAGTCCCAACACTCATAAGGAAGCATAAGAGAAGAAACTACATAATTTACAAGCTCCATTGCATCATACAACAATTTTTGCCCAAAATTGGAGCTCACGCTGTGGCACACCACGGCCACGCTGTGGCACCTGGCTTTCTGCCTCGCCTCACACCGCGGCATACACACAGCCACACCGCGACGTCTTGCTCTTGTTCCAAAAACTGGAAATGCACTACTCGCACACCGCAGCGTGCCACACCTTGAGCCGCGACGCAAGCAGCATAACAGGGATTCTGCAGAATTTTACAGATCTGGGTACTGTTCCATTAGAACTTACCCCCCATCCAATCACTCAAACCTCACATCCAAGTGATTTCCAACCTTTCACAAGGTTCATCACAAATATAGCAACTTTTATTCCACTTTGATTTCACTCAAAACCATGGATCATAGATATTCCACGACTTCAAGTGTAACACCCTAATACGAATTATCATAATATAAACATAATATTCCAAAATAAATTACATTAAAGATATCACTTCTAAAGAATGAGGAAATAAAAACCTATAGTAACTTACACAATCATTATAGAGAGCCACAAATGGTAAAAATGTCATATATACAAACAACACTGGCTAATAAACCATAATGTATACATAAACTTTTATTAATAACCAGAAATATACAAATATACAAACTAGTTTACAAAGAAACAAAACACTAATCTAAGCCTTCTATTTCTTCTTATTCTTGCCCTTTCCCTTTTTAGGAACTTCACTTGGATTTACATAGAACACATAGGGTGAGAAATCATAATTTCTTAGTATAAGCATACCAAGACTAACAGTTAATCATTTACAACAAATAAATCAACTGAACACAAAAGCAAACTCTATGTAAAAGAACATCTGATAAACAACAATATCAAAGAATCACCCATACAATCCTAAGAATCTATTGAATAAGTAACCAAACAATCAATCAATCAAGTCATGACAAGTGCCTATACAATTGCCAACCATGCAATGCTTTATGTTATGAAGTATGATTATGCTCAAACAAAGTCCAAGTATTATGGATATGCAATACCAATGCAGATTTTAAAGTTAAAAACACAAGCTATTTACTTATTTTCCAGGAACCGCGTTCTTTGTATATACTGAGTAGGATAAACATCCAAGCCCTGACACTACTTGGTGATGTGAGGACTTGTTTCCCCTCACAAAGGTAGGAGTACTACTACCAACCCCATACACCGGTAACCCTGACCATACTAACAAATATGCAAGGAGAATTCAGATCCAACACCTCATTCTCAGGTCATATGGTTGTGCACACCATCTAAGGTCACAATACATTGGAAATTAGCAAATATTAAGTTTGAAAATCAAACATCTGAGCCTTATATCAAACACTAGAACATAAGAATCTTAGCCTCACTTATCCAACAAAGGTAGCCAGATTCATATCTCTAGCTAAATAATATTTAGAACATCCCAAAATCACTCACAAGTGATTAAGAAATCAACCTCATGTTGAACAAAGTTCTAAACACCAACATAAACATTTTATCACCCTTTGTATATCTAATAATTTCCTAAACTTTTCACATATGCAAGTTGATAATTCTCTTTAAGAAATATCCTCAAAAGTGTCTCTTTACAAATGATCCCAACAAGTAGGGAATTAAATTAGCATCACAAGACTAAAATCAAGATCTGCCCTATATCAGTGCTTGAGCGCGTTGAGAGCCAGCACCTGGGCACACGAAAACCATAGTGTGTTCTTCTAGGCAGCACACGCTTGAGCGCGCAAAGCTCCAGTGTTGAGTGCCCAACAGCATTTGCTGCATAATTTTTGCAATAGTGCACACCGTTTCATTAGTCAAAAATACAAAATTTGATCACACCAAATTCATTTTTTGATGATTTTAAGTCCCAAACAAGTTCACAAATATGAGGAAAACATAAAACACTAATTGATTTCATAAAAAATTGATCAAAACACTAAATCGCTCATCCAAACCCCTAAAATCAAAACTTAGAGCATTTTAAGTCTAAATGGAGAATTTTCAGTTTCTGATTCAAACTCTTAACATGAACAAGTCATGAACATATTTAAAACTTATCCAAGCAAGAAAATCACTTAAAACACCACTCGAACTCAATTTGGCATATTAAACCTCAAATAAGCCTAACATGAAAAATGAATAGAAATGAAGTTTAAAGTATCAAAAACCCCTACCTTGTGTTATCTTAATGCTGCATATTAGAGTCTCAGTCCAAAACTTTAGATTTGCCCTTTGATATCCTTTTCTTTCTCTCTTGTTCTTCTTCCTTTTCTCCTTTCTCTCTTGCTATTTCTGCTACCAAACTCAGCCGTGAGAAAGAGTGAAATGGAAGCCAAAACAAATTGAAATATCAGCCAAAAGGGTCAACAAAAAAAGGCTGAATCATGGCTGGTTTAAGGCCAAGTGAAACCACATTGATAAATCTTGATCTTCTAAAAACACTCAGATTTGGCTAAATCAAGTTTTCCAAGTTCCAACAACTTCAAAATAAATATTAAGATTCATTAAAAATGTCATTTCACTAGCATTATAATTTTTCATATCTGTGGCTAAAAATACCAAACAAAGTCCGATTATTCTCAAACTTTAACCACATCACAAAATACATATTTGTGACTTAGAAATAAATTATTCACATCTATTTTCATTAACTAAGTCATTTAAGCTAATATCTGCGCCATTTAAGCTACTTTTCACTTTTTGACTTGCAAGAAAGTGCCTAAACTAACTCAGATTATCACAAAATTAAACAGGCATGTTAAACAAATATTAAGCTACCTTTGTAATTATTTACAAGTCTAACATGTTGAAGAAGATGTTACATCAATACCTAAAATCCCAAATCTCAACTTAAATGGAAGTTCAAGGTGCACAAGGGCTAGAAATCCATTTTCATGCACCCAACAACTCATAAACAAGTCATCCTTAAGTTTCCTAACAAGATTGAAGCCAAAGCAACAAAATACAACTCAAAACCTAAATCACCACATCAAGTCACAACTCAAGAACAAGATGAAGAGAATAAGAAAATGAGTCAAGAACAAGGTCTCCCCTACCTCAAGATCAAGAAGATGAAGATGAAGCCAAGCCTCCACTTGAGTCCTCCTTCTTCTTCCTCTTTATCTTCTCCTTTGGTTTCTCTCTTTTCTTTTCTTTTTTCTGTTTTCATTCTCTGTTGTGGGATATTATATAGAGAAGTCAATTTTGGCTTCTCATTAGATAGGTACTAAAAACCTCGATATGCTAAGAACACTTAGATTCCATTGAATCCAGTTTTCTTACTTCTAACAAGTTAAAATAAATCCTAAGATTCATAAAAAATCCTATTGTACCAAAACCACCATTTTCTATATCAGCTACTAGTCCAACCGACATTAAAACACACAACCTGTATGCTTAAAAATGTGAAATTAACTCTGATTATCCTCAAACTTTAACTGTAGCACAGTTCACACATTTGCGAATTGGAAACAAACTCTCCACATTTATTTTCACTAACTAAGCAGTTTAAACCACTTCTATAGCAAATAATAGCTATATTTTACACATAGTGTTATATCAATGTGACTAAACATGCTCAGAAAGCCACAAAACTTAACAGGAATGATAAACAGGTATTAGGCTACCTCTGTAACCATATATAAGTCTATCCTATTTCTTAGGGTGTTACATTTCTCCCCTCCTTTTTAGAATTTTGTCCCCAAAATTCACTCGCTATCAACACTTAGTTTCTCACAACTAAGGTTCCAAGATCTCCATAGGATATCACCTCGAAGGATTCCACCTCCCCTAGTGGTATCTAACTCATCATTAACAACTCAAGACAATCCTATCTTATGCAGGTCTCTAGCTCCCAAGCCAAACCTATGTCCGATATTATTCACCTAAGAAATTTGTTTTCCTCAAAACTCTTAGATTTCTCAATCCATAATCCTTGCAAGTCTTATCTAATAACCCTTTATCTAATCCATGGGCTCTACTCACACTAGAGGTGCTACAACAAGGGGTGTAAATGCAAACAAATCCTAAACGAGATCAGTCATCCAATTGGACCCTTACTAGAAGAACTCTTAATTCCTCTAGTTCGCTTAGGCGAAATTGTAGTTTACTGTCCTCACAGAGCATTTCATATTGAGTAGGCCAGTCCTTAATATCATGTAACAGTGTAACAGTAGCTACCAACATTCAACCTAAAGAAAGTCATGCAATCCTTGTCCAACATCTCAAACAAGAGACAAAGAAATGCATAACATATAGAGAAACTTCTACATGTCTAAGCATAGTCAGCCTATACCCCGGTTCAATAGGATGAATTGCTTTGATACCAAAATGTAACATCTTGAATTTAATAACCATAATATAACCAAAGTATACTATAGAGATTAGATTCAAGTATGCTACTTATTATAACTAAGCATTTCCAATATAACAAAACTATGTATATAGAATATATGAGCCACAAATGAATATATTTATTACACAACATCAGTATTTTTCTTAAATACAATACGTACATCATCACAAGAAACTACACAACTACTCTAAGCTAAGCACTCTAAGCTCCTGCTCGTCTTCACTTTCCATAAGTTTTCCTCCCTGGAATCATCATGGAAACACACACAAGGGGTGAGAATCATACATTCTCAGTAGTTTAATCCATAAAACATGTGATCACAATCATTCCAGCCATTTCAGGGAAAAACATATTTCTAAACTCAAGTCTCATACACATCAAGCTAGAAAGGTAGCAAAAGCCAAAACCATGTTATTTCTCTTCCTAAAATAGATTCTCATTTATAAGTTTGTATAAAAACTCATTTATCATAAACAGATTTCAAGTAATCACAATGCTCACAAAAACACAGCATCTTCATCCCAGAGATACAAACACAACAATCCCTATCTTAGAGATATACACAACTATGGCTACAACCACTATCACACCAGTGGCTATGACCACTGTCTCATCTTAACAACTATCAACGATATTATATAACTGCCCATACAATTGTACATATCATTAATTAAAATAACTGCCTATACAATTACCGTGCAAATGTAATAGTTGTTATGTTATATGCTTATGCCTAACATGTCCTAAGACAATGATTATGCAATATGATTAAAATAGTGTTAGTACAATGTCATGAAACTTGATTATTCCCAAGAATTCCGTTATTTATATTCCTCTGAGAAGTATGGCTACAACCATTTAACACTACTTAGCAATGAATGAACTATTCCACCCCATAACAATGAGTGTACTGCTACCATCTCATATACCAACTAGCAATGAATGGACTATTCCACCCCACAACATTGAATGTACTGTTACCATCTCATATATCATTCCCAGATACGTGGAAATAGCAAGTGTGTGAGAAAATCATGCAAAGTGGTATTATAAAGCACACACACAGCACCGCACCGAGTGTTCTCCCACATAAAATTGTACCCAATGCTTCTAGCTGTAGAAAAATCCTTCTCCACAAGGTTTCCACACATTCTTTTAAGAACACTCATATACTCACTCTATGTGTTGTTCCCATCACATTTTAACTTCACAAAGGTAGTGAGGATATTACTCATCTCCACTACTTAATAAACATAGAGAGGATATTACTTTCCTCAATTATGTTGCACAATCGTCTAATGCAAAACAATTACTAATTACTTCTAATAACTAGTTTCACAATTGATTTACATGCATTTCAAGTTCATTCCATGAACACTTCACTTAATAACTCTTATTAGAGTCCCAACACTCATAAGGAAGCAGAAGAGAAGAAACTACATTATTCAAAAGCTCCATTGCATCACATAGCAATTTATGTCCAAAATTAGAGCTCACACCGTGACACCAGCCTCTCTGCCCCGCCTCAGACCGCGGCATACACATAGCCATGCTGCGGTGCCCTACTCTCAGGTTCCAAAAACTGGAAATGCCCCACTCGCATGCCTCAGCGTGCTACACTTTGAGCTGCGACATAAGTAGCAGAACATGGATTATACAGAATTTTACAGATCTGGGTACTATTTCATTGGAACTTACCCCTCCTTCAATCAATCAAACCTCACTTCCAAGTTATTTCTAACCTTCCACAAGTTTCATCTACACATAGCAACTCTTATTCTACTTTGGTTTCACTCAAAACCATGGATCTTGGATATTCCACCACTTCAAAACCTAAAACCCCAGATCTCAACTCAAATGGAAGATCAAGGTATACAATAGCTGAAAATTCATTTCTATGCACCCAACAACTCATAAACAAGCCTCCTCAAGTTTCCCAACAAGATTCAAGTCAAAGCAATAAAAAAAAACTCAAAACCTAAATCACCACATCAAGTCACAACTCAAGAAGATGAAGATGAAGCTAAGCCTCCACTTGAGTCATTCTTCTTTTTCCTCTTTCTCTTCTCCTTCATTTTCTCTCTTTTCTCTTCTCTTTTCTATTTTCCTTCTCTGTCGTGGGATATAATATAGAGAAGTCAATTTTGGCTTCTCATTAGATAGGTACTAAAAACCTTGATCTTCTAAGAATACTTAGATTCCATCGAATGCAGTTTTCTTACTTTCAATAAGTTTAAAATAAATCCTAATATTCATAAAAAATCTTCTTGTACCAAAACCACCATTTTCCATATCAGCTACTAGTCCAACCGGCATTAAAACACATAATCAGTATACTTAAAAATGTCAAACTAACTCTGATTATCCTCAAACTTTAATTATAAAATAGTTCACACATTTATGACCTGGAAACAAACTCTCCACATTTATTTCCACTAACTAAGCAGTTTAAGCCAATTCCGTAGCAAATAATAGCTATATTTCACACATAGTGTTACAACAATGTGACTAAACGAGCTTAGAAAGCCACAAAACTTAACAGGCATGATAAACAAATATTAGGCTACCTCCGTAACCATATACAAGTCTATCCTATTTCCCATGGTGTTACACTTGTTTCCCATAAGAACACATTACGGTGCTTGCACGCTCAAGCATACTGTCCTTATGCACTCTGGCGCTAAGACAATGCAGAAATAGAATTTTGGCATTATGATGTTAACATAATTTTCTACTTGTTGGGATCATTTTTACAAGCCTTTTAGGGTGTAAAGAGACACTTTTGGGGATATTTCTTGGAAGAGAATTATCAACTTGCATATATGAAAAGTTTGAAAAATTCTTAGACATTCGAGTGTGACAGAATGCCTAGGATAGTGTTTAGAACTTTGGTCAACAGAAGGTTGATTTTTAAATCACTTGTGAGTGATTATGGGATGTTCTAGATACTGTGTAGCTAGAGATATGAATCTTACTACCTTTGTTGGATAAGTGAGGCTATGATTCCTTTGTTCTAGTGTTTATTATGTGGCTCAGATATTTGGTTTTCAAACTTGGTATTTGCTAATTTTCTATGTATTGTGACCTTAGATGGTGTGCACAACCATATGACCTAAGAATGAGGTGTTGTATCTAAATTCTCCTTGCATTTATACTTGCATGGTCAGGGTTACCAGTATGGGGGTGACAATAGTACTCTTACGTTGATAAGGGGACAGTGACTACCTATTACCAAGTGAGTTTATGCTTTTAGGCTTATCCTGCTTTGTATATACAAGAAATAGAGGTTTTTGGGAAATAAGTAAGTATCTTGTGTTTTCAAAATTTAAAACCAGCATTAGCATTACATAATGATTTTATTAGGACTTTGTTTGAGCATAATCATACCTCATAACATAAAGCACTGCATGATTGACAATTATATGGGCAGCTGTCATTGCTTGACTGGTTGATTGATTGGTTGCTTGTTCGATAGTATCTTAGGATTGTATGGGTGATTATTTGATATTGTTGTTTATTGGATATTCTATTGCATAGAGTGTAATTTTGTGTTAAGTTGATTTATTTGTTTTAAATGATTAACTGCTGGTCTTGGTATGCGAATACTGAGAAATTATGATTTGTCACCCCTGTTCCATGTAAATCCAGGTGAAGTCCCTCCAAAAGGTAAGGGCAATAAAAAGAAGAAGCAGAAAGCTTAGTTTAGCAGCTTTATTTCTTTTTGAATTAGATTGAATATTTGTACTTTTATGATTATTTGTAAAGGCTTATGTATTCAGTATGACTTGTTAGCCAGTGATGTATGTATATATGATCTTTTATCATTCGTGGCTCTTTATAATGACTATACATTTTATTATGGGTTTTTAATTTATGCATTTTTAGAAGTGACATGCTTAATGCGATTTATTTTGAAATATTCCATTTATTTTACAATAATTCGTATTAGGGTATTACAACCTTAACCCAAACCATCCAAAACAGTGACCCACAACCACCCCTTTGTTGGGAATTGTGGTTACATCACGCAGCGAAAAAATTAGGATTCCCACCGAAGGTCAATGCGAAAAGCCATAATCTGAGTTTTTAAATTATTTACCTCTTGAAGCATGATCAAAAGGAAGGACGTGAATCACAAACACCATAATAGAAATGATGTCTCTGCGATATCCACACCAACAGACTCATGAACGTCCAAAGTCTGCAAAGAAGAGCCTCACGTTTCTCACACAGTGCTAGCTGCGAAGAGAATAGAAGAAACCTGTCGCTCTCTCACTTACTTTTTTGTAGGTGCAGCTAGGGTTCTGTAATTGTGTGTCTTAGCAGCCCCATAGCAGTACTATTTATAATAATGACTGCCTTAAGTGAGTGTGAGCAGCAGCAAGGTAAGCTGTGCAACCCTAGACCTATCTGTTATGAGTCTGACCCATATTTGAATCCGAGTCCAACTTGGATCCATTACTCCAATTTTAGTCTGCTCTATGTGTGTAACCTTGCAGGTTCTTATTACGTTGGTAGTAATATTAAAATCCCATTTTAATATTACAAGCAGTGAGTGGTATCTAGCAACACATTGCTACTACCCAAGTAATAAGAATGTCAGTGATTTGACATAACCTTTCTATGACCAATGTTTCCATGTTGTTTAGTCCCTTTGTCAAGATATCTAGATTGAACACAAGGCATGGAATGCGTCACCCTTGTATAGTCCAATCATTCATTTCCTAATACTCGAGTAGACTTTGTAACAACAAATGAAATCAATATCTCATATTGACTCATTTGAGCATGGCCATGCATTTCGCAGTCTCACTCAATCAGGGGGCTCGAAGATATCGCTTCTGTTATGTAGGAGTGACAAATCTCATCTAGGTCACTCACATCCCTCTACATGATTCGCGGTATGTCTAATAACCAACTTTATAATCACTTTGTTACAGACGATGTTTGATGGCATTAAAACACACAACTCCTCATGTAGGAATCGTAGTGATTTCAAGTCAAAGGACCACAAACACCATTGTCACTATGAGAATCGCTTATGACACTCACGTAACAATCCATGTAGCGTTCTCATAGTGGGTCAGTCCAGTATATCATTACTCTAATATGTACCCATGTGAAGACTTGATATCTCATATCCATGACCCGTGAGATGTGGTCATCAGTTTATGCACATACTAGTCTCAATGTATTATTGTTATCCTAATTAATAATAATACTTGACTAGGGACATTTAAGAATAGTGTTGTAACCAAAAGGATCTCACGATCAAGTCATCCACTTGATGTCCTATGGCATTAAACTTACTATTCTAAGGACTTTATTATGTTTATCAAAAAAGAACACAATAAATGAAATGCCCCATATATTAAAATAATCATAATAGAATATATGTAAATACAGAAAAAGTATCGACCTCTAGGGCATACACCAACACCCTTGCCACACAAAACAATTTCCAGTAAACCACTGTCATCCCTGCCAATGCCACCACCACTTTCAACCAAGTGCAACCCGCAACCTAAACCATCATCCTTACCCCTCACCATCATTAACCTACGGACAACACCTGAACACCACTATAGCCCAGAACCCACAAATAAAATTTTCCCTATCCTTTCCAATCAAGCCCACACCAGCCACCACGCAACACCCACAAACAATACCCACAGCTAACACTGTCATCCCTTATCAAACCCATGAACTTGCCACCCAACTCACGCCACCAGAGTCGCTCCATCGTTGCCATCGTGCCCCCTCCTCTTTCCTTTACCGAACCACCGTGTGCGTTTTTTGTTCTTGTTTTTGTCTAGCTTAACCTTTTAAGGCTTTAATTTGCATTTGGGCTTTATTTTGTTTTGGGTGGCTACTCTTTCATGCTTCATAATAATTTATTTGAGTCTTTGAATTCTTGAAACCCGTAACTCACTCGCACAACCCACTGTCTAGATCCATAATTGCACACGACCCAGATCCCCTCACCAATATTGTTCTTGAATCTCTGTCACCCTCAAATCCTTGCATTGCTCAGATCTGTTGCTTGTGCACCTCGCACCACCCAGCTACTGTCCTTTCGTGCATCTCTATCAACCATAGCACCTCTACCGTGAAGTGATCCAAGCCCCTTGGCACTCCACCACATCGCGACCTAGAACCCACACTGGGTCACCTCGCCCCTCAAACCTTCATCTTCACCAGAGCCGCCGCGAGCCCAAGACCCTTGTCATAAGTCTAGATCCACCCCTCCACCATGAGTTGCGCCATCATATGCAGTCGTCGTTACTGCGCACCAACCACCATATTCGCCCTCCCTCACTCAGCACAAATCGGACCACTTTGCTAGACCTTAAGTTCAATTCTAATGGTTCCAACACTTAGGTTCACCTCTCAAACGTCCCTAAATGCCTCTACCGTGAGTCGCATCATCATATACAGTCGCCGTTACTGCGCACCAACCACCAGATCCATGAGCCACAAGGTCCATAGCGCGAGCCATCGCCTCACTGCTGCAGAATCTCCACGCCGCCTGCCAGGAACCACTGTCATCCCTCAATTTCGTACCGTTCTCTCATTTATGCCCCTTGCCTCTTTGTGTTTGCACCCCTCCTCTTTCCTTTACATTTTTGTTCTTGTTTTTTGTCTAGCTTAACCTTTTTTAAGGCTTTAATTTGCATTTGGGCTTTATTTTGTTTTGGGCTGGCTACTCTTTCATGCTTCATAATAATTTATTTGAGTCTTTAGTTACTGATAATAAAAAAAACATTTTATTTTCTTTTGTTGATTTGTTAAATTTTGTTTTCATTTTTATTGGTGTGTTTAGTACATTATTGATCTTTGTTTTAAAGGTTGATCTTAGACTAATTTTGCAAAATAATTTTTTTAAAAAAAATAATAAAAATGATTAGTTGAGCCGTGACGGCTTGTTAATCTTGTAGTTTTTAGAATCATTTAAGTTGTGACAACTTGATGATTCAAATTTTTTTTTAAACATAAGAAAAAGTGAAATAGATTTTTCAAAACAAAAATATTTTCAAAATTAAAAACAACAAAGCCACCATTATTTTTTAAAGAACTACGTGATTTTTGAGTTCCTCACTGCACTTGGGGATACGTAGGAGCATAATATCTATTTTGTCAAGCCAACATTAACTTTTCATAATTTAGTTGTTTCTTTTTTTTTAAGCAGTAAAATAAATATATTTGAGATTATTAAAATTTACACAACTAACTTAAGGTACCAATCCTGAAACAGGCAGTGTAGGGTGCTAACACCTTTCTTACCTATAATCGACTCCCAAATCCAAAATTATTTTCCAAAAGACCAGTTTTCCTATTTAAATGATTTTTCTAATCTTTTTCCAATTTAAATAAACATTAGTGACGATTTCATTGATTTTCAAAAAATCCATATTTATTTGGTCATCTCGTCATGATCCCGGTTGCGATAGCTGGCGACTCCATTAGGGATACATAGAGAGTGAGGCCTATTATTGTTAGTTGTGCAAATTATTAATAACCTCTATTTGTTTGTTTTATCTTTTCTTTTGTCTTTATTTTTATTTTATTATTATGTAAATTTTTGATGGTGTTATCTTGTGTCAACTTTGATGCTCATGATCTACTTGTATATATTTTGTTGCCTCAATATTTCATGCTTGGTTGTTAAAACCCTAGGGTAGAAAATTGTTAGTTGGCTGTTGTATGTATGTTTTGTTTGATTGTTGTTTTTGCAGGATGAGGGTAGTCCTTAGGATTATGGAGGTTTCAGCTCTAGCCTTGTCCCTTAATGATTATATGTTGGTCCTCCCCTTTTAGGTTGAAGTCGTGGAAATTGTGGCATGAGCTCCACCCACTTCTGACGGTGCAAAGCAATATGCCCCCTACACCCATAACACCTACACGTTTATCATACACATTTGAGTGGGGCCCTATACTTGGGTATGAGTGAAGCCTAAGTTAGGTAGAGGTTGTCTAGTGGTAGCTATTTTGGATGTACATTCTATTTGGTTATCACGAAAGTCTCATCTCAAATGTGTATTTTTCACAAATGTCTCACACCTAATGATTTACCCACTTTTTGTGATCAAAATTCTGAAATAGGATTTAACTCTAAAGGCTTTTAGAATAGTAGAGCCACCCAATGAAAGTTCTCACGAATCAGTAAGACCCATAGATCCTTAGGATATAATTCCTCAAATTTAGGGTAATCCCTTAGGATACGAAGGGAATGTACTTCTTCTTTATCTATCTATCCCTTAAGTCATTCTTTCTTGCATTTCTTTTAAAAAAATAAAAAAGTAAAAAAAGATATATCATCTTGCATTTTCATGACATTCCTAACATTTAAAAAAAAGAAAAAGGAAAAAATCATCTGCATAAATAGTCAATTCTTCACATACATGCTTATTGCTAGATTTGTTTAGTCAATACTGATAATTGCATAATGATTCCAGCACAAAAAAATAGACACTATAGCAGGAAAGCAGCTTCCATGACACCCTTACAAGACTCGTTCTCAAGCTAGGATCATGGATGAAATAGAACAAACTTAGGAGCTGAAAGATGAAGTGAACCAGCTCAAAGAGTAAGTGTCCTAGATGATGGAGTTGCTACAGTCCATGAAAAATAGAAAAAGCATATATAGAAATCCCTTAGTGGTGAATGAAGGACACCCAACCATACCACTTCACCCACCTGGTTTTTCTCAAACCCCTCTGCAATATCAAGGCTTTAATCCTTAAGGAGTTATGATGCCGCTCACCATTTACCCAAATGACACAACTCAACCCTCAATTACTAATTCTAAGGAAACCCAAGTGCCACCATTCCAACCATATGGCCTCTCTCTTGGCTATGTACCACCATTAGCCACCAATCCCCTTGATAATAGCATGCCAACAGTGATACCAACTTCAAACTCGCTAAATATAACCCAAACCTAAGTAATTAACCAAATGCCAGTCAAACCCTGCCAATATAGCACTTATTTTCATTTTTTATCCCACCATATGGTCTCCCTTCTAACTTTGTATCACCACAGGCTACCAATCCCCCTAATAGAAACATGCATGCTTCCAACCTATTGAGCACAACCCAACCACATGCCTATTACCTTGGTACCAGTGGAACCCCACTAGTGTAATTTTGTCTTTCATGCCACAATACCCATTGAATTCTTCTACTAAAAATCCTCAGTCCAAAGAGAAGTTAGAAACTCTATAAAAGAGATTACGAGTCATTGAAGGAGTAGGTTGTTATGGTCTCATGGATGCTACTGAGCTTTGTCTTGTTCCTGATGTTGTCATTCCCCAAAAAATTAAGGTCCTAGATTTTGATAAATATAAAGGGACTACTTTCCCAAAGAACCACTTGACAATGTATATTCGTAAAATGACTTCATAGGCTCAAGATCACAAATTGTTAATCCATTTCTTCTAAGACAATTTAACTGGGGTAGCTTTGATTTGGTACACGCATCTTGAGCATGCCCATATAAGGAGTTTCAAGGATCTAGCTGATGCATTCTTAAGGCAATACAAGTATAATCTTGACATGACTCCTGACAAATTGTAGTTGCAAAATATGGTGAAAAATGATGTTAAGACTTTTAAAGAGTATGCTCGAGATAGAGAGAAATAGTCGCTCGGGTGGAGCCCTTACTGTTAGAAAAGGAAATAGTGGCTATGTTCATTAACAACCTTCAGTCACCATTCTATGACCGAATGATTGGGATTGTGTCTTCAAACTTCTTAGACATTATTATCATCGGAGAAAGGGTTGAAAGTGAGATAAGAAGTGGAAAGATTATTAATAGTTCAGGTGGGGCGACCAATGTAAAGAAATTATTGATAGTGAAGAAAAATGAAAGAAGAGACCAATCAAACCCGAGTTTATAATCTCAGACTAGAATGGCTGCTAGTAATCTTGAGGTTGGGGAAAATCTGGGTTAAGAAATAGATGAAATAAAGGGAATATTGAATCAATTGAATGATGGACAGACAAGTATGAAAAAATGTTGAACCGGCTATGGGTGGACTTCAAGTTGAATGAATCAAATGGGTTTTCAGGAAAACTCATGGATGACAACGGCTACCTAAATAGTAGTCCAACAGGCAGTGTCAGATGTTTCTATACATGCTCATCCATAATAGGAGCGAATGCTTAGAGTGGTCAATCAGGGGCAACCTTAGAAAATTCAACTTAGTGGCATTCATTTTCTAACAGTTGCGAATGAACAATACCTTGGAGTCCTCCAGCACAGGGGAATTTCTGGGCGACTGGTATTCTGATTTATTTATCAAGTTGTTACCATGAAACAATGGTTTAATTGTACTAACCCCATGCTTGTTTAATCATTAAAATCATTTAGGTTTTGAACTTATATAAACTTTCTTGAAGCATTAATGTAATGGATTTGCGTGGATCTCAGCATACATTGTTTCCTTTTCCTATGTTCTTAGCACTCATGTTCTTGTCAGATCTTTCTTGTCATTCTTTTCTTCCCTTCACTTGCTTTCTTTTAGTTTGGATCCCATAGGACTTTCATTCTGAAAAACTTTTGGTGGTCATGAGGCCCACATGTACAAGTGTTATTTGCCAAAACAAAAAACAAAAGAAAAGAAAGACTAAAGGAAAGGTGAAAGAAAAAAGAGAAAAATAAAGTGAGCAAATAAATAATCACTTAGTGTGTATTATCCTTTAGTCTCTAAATTAAAATTATTGAAAATGAGCATTCAAGATTTGAAAGGAAGATTGGCTATCTTTCTCTATCCTTCATAAGAATTCATCTTTTCTTTCCATTATCTCTCATTGTCCCATTTTGAGCTTGAAAGTTTTCTTCAATAAACCTTGGATAAGGATCACCCCTACACTAGGGGATAGCACAAAACAAAGGTTAATTGTCATGGTGACTATTTTGAAGCATAATGAAAAAAGAGAAAAGGAAGAAAAGGTGAAAGGGATAGAAAGTAAAAAAAATGGAGAACAATAAGAGAAAAGTGTGCTTGAAAGCACAAAAACAATTGACAAAGTTTAAGTTTGAACAAGGTCCTTAGTCCCATTTAACCTTTAAATACTTGTTTGAGCCTTATATTTTTCATTTCATAACCACTAACCTTAGCCACATTACAATCCTTAAAATGTCCATCCTGGTCAATGAATGATTGCCTTTAGTTTCACAAGTTTTAATTTTGAGACAAAAGGTTATGCTCATACAAGTATCTAGTTCATTGCTCCTTAAGATAAAAAAAAGCCCATTAGGCTAAAAACCCGCAAGGGCAGTCTAAGCAAAAGATAAGGCAAAAAAAAAGAGACTTACACTAGGACAAGTTTTTACCCTGTTCAAGCTAGCCCTACATTGGGGTAATTTTTTTTTCTTACTCAATTTGGCCTACACTGGGGCAAATCTTTTAGTTCAATCTGACTCTACATTGGGGCAAGTCTCTACCCTATTCAATTCGACTCTAAACTAGAGAAATTTTTTTACTTTTATTTGGCCTTACATTGGGGCAAAAATTTTATTCTCAAGTTCCCCACACTAGGAAAAATTTTGTTATCAAATGGCCTACACTGGAGAAGCATTATTCTCAAATGGCATACCCTAAGTCAAATTCATTTTTTTATACATTACACGAGGGCAGATTTTTGTAGATACTTGATAAAATAATGGTCATGATGTCCAGTTGTTGAGTAAGGATCAATCACATCCAAACTGGGGCAAAAACCCTTTAGATTTCTTATTATTCTACTTCTTGTGTCTTTATCCTTTGTAAATACCCTTTGTGTAGTCATACTCCCAAAATCAGTCAAGAAGTTACTAGTTAGTAAATATCTTTCCTATTGTACTTTTGAATCCATGCATATCTAGTACATGATGTTTCGGGTTGGGTGAACATGAGTACAGTAGTACAACTTAACCATCTGATAGTAGTCTCTTGTTGAACAACTCAAGCCAAAGGAGCTCTAAATTTCAATCGATGAAGGAAATGACATCCTTAATGGATAATTTAGATTGAAGTGTGTCCGATGGAAATAGAAATCTTTGGAGGAAGAAAGTCACAAGCTTCTACGCAAGCAATATCTAATGAAGAAAATTTTGAACAAGATGAGATTGACAATGATCCCTTTTGAATATGGGTTTAGTTGGACAAAGTTTTCCAAGAAACGTTTAGTTCAAAACTTTGGTAAAAAATGTTTTTCTCAAGTACATTCACTTCTTTGGCTCATGGCTCATTACACAAAGTTCTTGGGCTCAAAGCCCACTGTATGAGTTTTTAGGCTCAAGGTCCTTTGCATAAGTTTTTCTGGCTCAAGGTTGACTGCATAAAGTTTTTTTGCTCAAGGCCCTTTAAGAGTATTGATGATAAAAGGAAGAATAACTAGGCAAATTATAAAGCAAATTTCGTTACTGTTCAAACTTGATCCTGCTTTGGGAAGAAGTCCTTAAGGGTTATGGAACTAAGAGCGATTCAGCTAAAGCTTTGATATGTCAATTTTGTTTACCCACTTTGTTCATGAGAATCTTTGCAGTAGGACATCCATTGTATCATACATCATCTCAAGCATCACATGCATTTACAAAATCAACACCATTTCTTTGTAGTTCTCGAGTCCTTGCACCCATTACCTTTAAGTTTTTTGTTGGGCTTCGGCGGATACCCAACTCTATAAGCTTTTCACCCATTGCCTTTAAGTTTTCTATTGTGCTTTGGCAAATACCTAACTCTGCAAGCTTTTCACCCACTGCCTTTAAGTTTTTTGTTAAGTTTTGGTGGATACCTGACTCTGCAAGCTTTTTACATTTTCTAGCTTCAAATTTTCTGTTAAGCTTCGGCGAATACCCCGACTCCGTAAGCTTTTTATGTTTTCTACCTTCAAGTTTTCTGTTAAGCTTCGATGGATACCCAACTCCGTAAACTTTTTACCTTTTTTTCTTTAAAGTTTTCTATTAAGTTTCGGAAGATACCCGACTCTGCAAGCTTTTTACCTTTTTCCTTAATTTTTTTGTCAAGCTTCGGTGGATACCCGACTCTTCAAGCTTTTTGCTTTAAGTTTTCTGTCAAGCTTTGATAGATACCTGACTTCGCAAGCTTTTCACTTTTTCAACTTTAAGTTTTCTATTATGTTTCGGTAGATACCTAACGAGCACCGAACTCAATCAAAATTGTAATTGAGTTAAGCCTATGGCTTGTAGCATAGGAAATAAAACTAGATCGTCTCTCAAGGATTGTAAATGCAATTTAATCAGATCAAGCCAAAATTAGGGAAGGATTTGAGAATTCAGAATATGTAAATAACAGAATTAAAGTGAGAGAAATTCAAATAAAAGAGCAATCTATTCAGAAACCTATTCGAAATTAAGTTGATTCTATCGTAAATCTTTCAACAAACATTTGAAGTGAATTTGAATGGTTAATTTGCATTCAACCAAAATCTCTATATCAAATTCAGAATTCATACTAGACAATCATCTAGAATTCAATTAACAATTGACACACAAATTTGTAATCGCACAATTCATGTTAGAATCTATGTTAATTTGATCTCCAAATTCAATTAACTTAGGCGCAAATTAGTAACGTAACCTCTGTAATTCTATGATTAATTCAGATTAATCAAAATAAGCTCATCACAATTCTCAATCTTAAATCAATATCTAATCAGATTAAATGTAAATAGAATCACCATTCATGCATTCAAGATTAAGAAGAAGAGGAAGAAGAGGAATCCAAATGCAATTCAAATATAAAAACAAAACCAATATCTTAAGAATCCAAACAACAATTTCTTCTAGAATCTCTGAATTGATTACAGAAGTTTAGCTCTCCACAGCCATCACCATGAAGGAGCTTGAGGAAGAAGGAAGAAGAAAAAAGAAAGATCTAGATCTAGAGAGAGAAGGTGAGAAGTGTAGAATGAAAGGATACCTCTGAATTTCTGCTTCTATAGCTATAAACTAACTTCTATTTTAGCCTCACATAATTAGAATCCCATTATTTACAAATCTAAGTCCATTATGAGTAATTGGGCCTAAACCTCATGTCATTTGGAGGTCTACAACTCAAGTTATGGACAAAACATTCTCAAAGGGTCTTTGAACTTGTGTTCAGACTTCTAGGCCTAATTAGCTCCACTACATGTCTGATTCTGCCCTGGAGCTCTTCATGAAAGTTGTAAAGATCTCTCTCATCCTTCCTACAAGGTAAAATATATAATTTTTAGATAGCTATAACTAAAGATATGGCCGAAATACAGAAATAGTGTCAAACCTCAATGATGCTAGAAAAAAATCTATTAAGCTCAATTTGAGCCCAAACTTACAAAACATGACCAAGCTCAATCAATTAAGTACATGGAGAGTGTAAATAACTAAAAATGAGAGTTTATTAATATATAAAATATGTGATTATTAATACCTAATTTTGCAAGTTTTTTTCCTTTTGCCTTTAAGCTTTTTGTCAAGCTTCGGCGGATACCCAACTTCGCAAGCTTTTTTACCTTTTCAACTTTAAGTTTTCTGTCAAGTTTCGAAGGATGCCCAACTTCGCAAGCTTTTTTGCTTTTGTCTTTAAGTTTTCTGTGAAGCTTCGGTGGATACCTGACTCCGCAAGCTTTTTAGTTTTTCTCTTTAAGTTTTCTATTAAGCTTCGGCGAATATCCGAATCTGAAAGCTTTTTGCTTTAAGTTTTTTGTGAAGTTTCGGTGGATACTCGACTCCGCAAGCTTCTTACCATGTTCTTATCAAGCTTCAGTGAATACCTAACTCCGTAAGTTTTTCTTACCCTTTTGTTATGCTTTAGTAGATACCCAACTTTGCAAGCTTCTTCCTGTCAAGCCTCACTAGATACTCGGCTCTGCAAGCTTTCCTATCCTTTTATTCAGCTGCAATGAGTACACGACTCCATAAGTTTTTTTTACCTTTCTAACAAGCTTCAACGAATTTCTGTACCCATTGCCTTTAAGTTTCCAAGTCCTTGTACCTATTTCCTTTAGGTCTCTGGGTCCATATACTCATGGCCTTTATCTTTCGGGGTCCTCATACCCCATGTTTTTACCTTATTTTAATGCTCGTTACATTTTGCATCGATCTGCACAGGAAAATTTTCATGGACAAAATTAAATTAATTCCTTTACTTTCCATTTAGTTTAAATGTTTCAAAGGGGGCAGGTATTGATACCCAATTTTGTTTATAAAATGTTTAATTTACTTAATCAAGGATTAATAATTTTATGTTAAATGATGCTTAATTACAATGTTTTGAACACATAATATTTTTCCAAGTTTTATTTACTTTCATTTTGAATCTCTACTTTTTATTATTTGTACCAAAAAATAAAATTTAAAAAATAAAAAAAGAAGTAAAAAGGAAATAATAAAAAAGATGACCCAACTTTCTTGCATAAGCTTAACCCAATTTCTCTCAAACTACCCACTTGGAGCCCAAACTAATTTGTGACCTATCAAATTTGGGTCACCACTTTCATCCAAGTCATCTCCCTTCTCAGCCAAACCATAGCCACCATCTTGCCACCCTCTAAACCTTAATTTCCTCTATAAATCCCCAAGAAAGCAACACATGGGCAACAAAAAAACATTTCATAGAGCCACCACCTACATCACCAAAGAACCATAACCCAAACCATCCAAAACAGGTGACCCACAACCACCCCCGCCACATAAAACCACTTCCAAAGAAACCACCATCATCCCTACCAACACCATTGCCGCCACCACCTCCAACCAAGTGCAGCACGCAACCTAACCCATCATCCTTACCCCTCACCACCATTAACCTACGGCTAGCACCTTAACACCACCGCAACCCAAAACCCACAAACCAAATTTTCCCTATCCTTTCCAACCAAGCCCACACCGGCCACCACACAATACCCACAACCAATACCCACAACTAACACCGTCATCCCTTTTCAAACCCACGAACCTGCCACCCAACACGCGCCATTAGAGTCTCTCCATCATTGCCATTGTGCTAACTGAAACTGTGTGCTATCCACCACCATGCGTGACACAGAACCCGTGGCTCACCCACACGACCCATTGTCCATATCCATCACCGCACACAACCCAGATCCCTTCACCAACGTCGTTCCTGAATCTCTGTCAACCCCAAATCCTCGCACCACTGAAATCTGTCTCTTATGCACCTCGCACTTCCCATCTGCCATCCTTTTGTGCACCTCTATCAATTACAGCACCTCCTTCGTGAAGCGATTCAAGCCCCTTGGCACTCCACCGCATCGCGACCAAGAACCCACATCGGGTCACTTCACCGGAGCCATCCCGAGCCCAAGACCCCTGTCACAAGTCCATATCCGCCCTTCTCCAACATGAATCAAACCACACCGCGAGCTGCACCGTTGCATGCAATCGTCGTTACTTCACACTAACCGCTTGTTCCACTCTCCCTCACCACGAATCGGACCACTCAACTGCCCTCCACTGTGAGTTGCGCAGTCATATGTAATCACCGTTACTGTGCACCAATCGCTAGATCTGCGAACCACTAGGTCTATCTCACAAGCCACCACTACGCCACCGTAGAATCTCCATGCCGCCTACCAGGAACCATTACTATCCCTTGATTTCGTACCATTCTCTCATATATGCCCCTTGTCCCTTTGTGTTTGCACCCTTCCTCTTTCTTTTACATTTCTGTTTCTATTTTTTGTCTAGCTTAACCTTTTTTTAAGCTTTAATTTGCATTTGGGCTTTATTTTGTTTTGGGTTGGCTACTCTTTTATGCTTCATAATAATTTATTTGAGTATTTGGTTACTGATAATGAAAAAAATGTTTTATTTTCTTTTGTTGACTTGTTGAATTTTGTTTTTATTTTTATTGGTGTGTTTATTACATTATTGATCTCTCTTTTAAAAGGGTGATCTTGTACTAATTTTGTAAAATAAAATATTTTATAAAAAAATAATAAAAATGATTAGCTGAGCTGTGACAGCTTGTTAATATTATAGTTTTTAGAATCATCTAAGTTGTGACAACTCGATGATTCGAATCTTTTTTTAAACATAAAAAAATGAAATAGATTTTAAAAAAACAAAAAATCTTTTCAAAATTAAAAGCAACTAACCCACAATTATTTTAAAAAAATTATGTAATTTTGAGTTCTTCACTGCGCCTAGGATACATAAGAGCAAAATCTTTATTTTGTCAAACCAACATTAAATTTTTATAATTTAGTTATTTCTTTGTTTAAATGGGTAATATATATATATTTGAAATTATTAAAATTTGCACAACTAACTTAAGCTGCTGTTCCTAGAATAGGCAGTGTAGGGTACTAACACATTCTCTACCTGTAATCGACTCTCGAATCCAAACTTATTTTCTGAAAAACCAGTTTTCCTATTTAAATGATTTTCTAATGTTTTTCTAATTTAAATAAAACATTGGTGACGACTTTGTTGTGAAATCGGCAATTGAACTGAATCGTAAAAGTAATAAAAAATGAATAAGAGTATCGTTCCCACGAGGATTATGTTATCAATTACTAAATTCACCAAATCGACATTATTCAAGTTATCGAAAAGAAAGTTGGTAAAAACAATAAAAAGAAAGAATAAACAAAAATAACAAAAGCCAAATTTAATTAATTGGGTTGAGTTGGAAAACAATGATATGAAAATGTTAGGGGTCAAATTTCACTTGAAGTCTTTTAATGTAAAATCAAATATTAGTTTAATTAAGTCCTATTCCAATGATTCATGGTCAAATCCCAAAATTAATCAATATCCAATCTCTTGGTATATTATTCCTCTTACACTATTTAGAATTAACTAATCCCTTAGTTTAATCCCAAATAGAAAGGCATTATAAAAAACGAGGGAATTAAAAGAAAGACCACATAACCCACAACGTCTATTCCTAGCGATTGCAGAAATTATGGTGTTTATCATAAGTTTTAGGTTCATGTAAAATTTTTCAACTCATACATAAACCTAAAAATCATTCCTAAATTGGCCAGATTTAGAAAAGTATTAAGAAAAGAGATAGACACATAAATTGTGAAATAGAAACATTGATTAAACTCATAAATAAATTTACATCATTCAAGAACAAGATCCATCATCACTCTAACGAAAAAGGATTTAGTTACACATGGAAAAAGAAGAACACAAAGGGAAGAATATGACAAACTCCATTGTAGAAAGGTAGAAAGGTTAAAGAGAATTCCTAATCTTTAAGCCTGATTGCGTCTTTACCACATTAGGGTTTGTTCCTCTTGACGACTGCTACATTATGTCCAAGTGTGTATGAGTGTGTTGTATTTAGAAAAGCTTTTCTTATTTATAACAAATCGACGTTGCAGCCTACGCGTTAAACACTTGAGCACTCAATTTCCAGCGCTTGAGTTTTGATCCACTAATTAGAACTCTCTTGCACGCAACGTACGCTCAAGCGGTCAAGCATTAGGCTTCTGAATGTATTTTCTTCCTTTTATTGCTTTTTTAAATATCTAATCTTCTCCATGTATAATTACCTAATAAAAACACATAAAAATACGTAATAAGAATACAATTAAAATAATAAATACATAACAAAACTTGAGAACAAAAAATAAACCAAAAAGATTAGAAGATGATGAAAACCCAAGAGTTTGAACTGTAAAAATATGAATTTTTGCAGGTTCATCACTATCCCAAACTTAAGCTTTTGCTTGTCCTCAAGCAAAAAGAAAGAAAAAAACAAAACAAAAAGACTAAATAAATAAAAACTCAAAACAAACAGACTCAAACATGGCAATACCGGGTATTAAAAATCATTCATATCCTTAAAAATTACTTCACAATCTAATTTCAAAGTGTTACACATGAATAATCCATTTATCACATCGTTTCTCATATGCAACTCTCATGCATAAAATGACTTCCCAAAAATATGAATGAAAAACTCAATCTCCTCATAAAGTACAAGTCCAGATAGATTTATAAAACTGTAAATACACATCAAACCCACATCCATAAGGTTATTTTTCATCTCTCTCTCCACTAATGTAAACTGCACATAACCAACTATCAAAAGAGTCTTTTAAAGCTTGTAATGTAAGGTCAAGGGTGAGGGTTAAGAAAGAAAGGGTAGGATAAAAAACAAACAAACGTTGAGATACATAATCATGCAAATTTTAAAATTCAAGCCTCAAAATATTGAACAAGTGCAAAATAGAGCATAAGAATCAACACTTTATTCATCCTCTTCTTTTTTTTTTCTTTTTTTTATTTCCTTTTTTTTTCAACAACCTCCACCCCAAAACTTATTTCTTTGCAATACTTTGGGTGAACTATCTCTGTTCTTTTTTTTGTGAATTTTTTTAGCTCCACATTACTTTATGCACAAAAATAAAAAAGACTTGAATAATGAAATAATACAAGATATGCACTCAACAAAGGTTATGTAAGAGAGGAATTTCTTTTTCATGGATATGGGAAAAGGAAAATGTGGGTAAAAAAAAGAAATAAAAGCCAAACAATAACAATACTGTAAAAGGGACTTAAGGGTATACTATATATACAGGTTAGTTTGAAAAGCTCAAACAGTCCAAAGAAGGCCCTTATCATTTCCTTAATCCTGCACTGCCTAGGATTTCGTCTCAAGAGAGAATCAAACAACTTCTAGATACAAATCATCCACACACATGCAATCCCATAAACTTTCTCTAAGCTTGACATGTAATTAAATTTCAAGGTCTATTAAACATAAAGATGGGAAATGCATCCATACACAATTGAAACAATAGAGATAAACATAACTCATGGATACTCATGTGATATCCTAAGAAATTAAGTCAATCCACAATTCAAGCAATCATTGGATATTCAATACAACACACCGGCATGCACAATGTTAACAAAATGACTCAAAACACAAAAAGGTGATAATGGTCAAATAAAATCAATAAAAACAAATAACTAAATGAAATAAATGCAAGAAAAGAAAAGAAAAACTCTTTTCGGTGGCCAACAACTATATACATCCCCCTACAAAGGCTCTAAACTCAGGGAGGTACTTAAGCTGACTCAACACTAGCTAACTACAAAACAAAAAGAGAAAAATGTTAGTTAACAAGAAATAACGAAATAAAATCAAAAACAAATAACTAACTGGAGAAATGATAGGGCCAAAATAACTTGTTTGCCCATTTGCTAACCACAAGTGCACGGGTCGCTCAAGTAATATAGATATAGAGTATAAGTTCGTTCCCACGGGGATAAAGGCTTCCAAAGTTAAGTACCAACCAATAGCTTAATTAATTCTATTCAAGGACATAAAAATGGAAAAAAATAAAGAAAGTAAATACAAAAAGTAATAAAGATACGAGGTTAGATTTCAGGGAATCCTTCTTCACCTCCTACATCTACCAACAACATGTAATCCTCTTCATTAACATGAATGCATTGATTAGGTTAGCTTGAGAATTTAATTTAGCTAAAAGCCTATGTCTAAGTCAATTAACCCTGGTTTCAATTGCCCAACTCACTAAGTGTCCTTGAGAGCTAACACAAAATCTATTCTTGAACGATCTATTCTCAAACACATGCTATGCATGGCCAATAGGTATATGTCTATCCTATTAATGAATCAACTTATCCAAACTAATTGAACTCATCGAACATGCATCAACCATACCATATCCATATTAACAAATCCCAATGTCTAGTTCATTTGTAATATTAGGATCATGCAATTGATGACCAACCAACAGTAAGCATTAAGTATAGATTATGGAAGAACAAAACTAAACATCCACACAAACTCAAAGAATAACAAATCATTAATATTTATAAAAGGATTCAAAATCATCCCTAAATATAGCTCAACTATACAATGAACATGAAAATACAAGTAAAATCATATTCAAGGAAGATAAGGAAGAGAAGAGAGAAAGGGAAAAGGAAAGAAGCTCATTGATTTGTCTCTGAAGCTTGAATCCTTCTCCATCATTGTTCCTAGCCTCCAATCCACCATCAATGGAGATCTACCCAAAGCTTTCTAACCGAAAACTACCTAAAACCTAAAACTAAAAGGAGAAAACTAAAAAAATGGCTGAGATAGCCAAGTGAGGCGGCCCAGTACAGAGAAAAACGTGAAAAATCTAATATATAGACTCAGTCTGCCGCTTCATACTGCGGCGCTAACTACCTTCCACTGCGGCCCCCATTGGGTCGGTCATATTGAGCTGCAGCGCACCCTTCTTCTAGGACATAGCGCTGAACTCTCGGGTTGAAGTATTGCAGGCTGAGATGCGCCTCCACACCGCGGTGTGCATAACCTTGCGCTGCGATGTGACATGCTGGAATGCCAATTTGGCTTCAGATTCCAGTTTCAGCTCAAATGCTCCACATATCATCTTATTTGGAACCCTTCCTATCATAGAGAAATCACCAAATAAGTAACAGATACAAATTAACTTAATCACTAATCATTTAAGCACAATTTGCCCAAAAACATACAAAAGGTTATCCAAATCAGAATATGTCAAATATAACCAATAAACCTTCCAAATATGCTTCATAAACAAGGACTAAGCATTATTTATATCATAAGGTTAGGACGCAAATAACTACATTCCATGGAGTTATCAAGAAATATAAACAAATAACAAAACAAAGATTAAAGAAAAAGAAAAAAAAATTGGATTGTCTCCCAAAAAGCATTTGTTTAACGTTATTAGCTCGACGTTGCCTTTTTTTAATTAATCATGGTGGCTTGAAGCAAGAGAAACATGATGACACCTTTCTTTTGTCAGATCTTTGCCTCCATACTCTGTCACTACCTTTAGAATTCTCTCCAAAAATATTCTGAACTCTAGTTGGAATTGGTTGTCCAAGTGTGCCTTGGCATCAAAAACTCAACTAGGCCATGGGATTTTCAATTGATTAACTGGTAAAGTTCCAGGTTTCATCTTATTCAAAGGATTCAGATTAACTTGCACTAAACTCTGAGAACTGGAAGAATCTTTTTCTTTTTTAGTAATCTTGGAGATAGGAGGACCTTTCTCTTTCTCATCAATAATCTCAAAAGTACAAGAATCAACAAAAATGGATGAATAAGAGTTCTTACCATCCAACCCCTTTGAAATTTACCTTGAATGCAATTAACAGGGGCATGAAGATCTGATGTTGGGGCAACTTATTAAAAATATTTATAGTCACTTGATCTCTATCCATTCTCAAAATAAGCTCTCCTCTAGGCATATTAATTAATGCTCCTAAAGTTACTAGGAATGGTCTTCCCAAAATTAATGGGATATCAGCATCCTCGTTTATATCTAAGACCACAAAGTCAATTGGGAAAATAAATTTATCTACCTTCATTAGTAAACCTTCCACAATACCATACAGACGTCTGATTGATCGAGCTACTAATTTAAGGGAGACCATAGTAGGCTTAACTTTATCAATTCCTAGCTTACGCAAGATTGACAATGGCATCAAATTAATACTCACGCCTAAGTCATATAAAGCCTTATTAACATTCAACTTTCCAATGGTATAAGGGATACTAAAACTTCCAGGATCCCTTAACTTCAGTGGAAGCTTTCTCTGGATAATGGCACTGCACTCCTCAGTAAGTGCTACAGTCTCATCTTCTTCCAATTTTCTCTTCTTAAAAAGCAAGTCCTTCATGAATTTGGCATAGGATAGGAGGGCATCTGTTCAAGTGCCTTAGCAAAAGGAATGTTAATTTGTAACTTCTTAAACACATCTAGGAACTTCAAGAATTGTCTTCCCTATTTCTCCTAAGTATTCTTCTTCAAACGCTGAGGGAATGGAAGTTTGGCATGCAATAAAGGGTCCAATGATTTACCCAAAACTGAGTCCTTCTTTTTTCTTCTTTCTCCCTTCACTTTTGGTTATTCCTCTTTAGCTTTTTCCTTCTCGATCTCATATCCATCATTGTCAGCTTGGATTGAGACATCTTGAAGTGAGGCATCTTCAATGGAGATATCATATTTTCCTTTTTCAGCTCCTAAAGAACTAGGTGCTACTTTCACATTTTCTTCCAACTGCTTACCACTTCTCATAGTGATTGCATGACATTGCTCCTTTGGATTTACCACAGTATCACTTGGAAGACTGCCTTGAGGTTTCTCTGTGAGATATCTAGCTATTTGTCCCACTGTTTAGAATGATTCATGGTCAATTCTCAAAATTAATCAATATTCAATCCCTTAGTATATTAATCCTCTTACACTATTTAGAATTAACTAATCCCTTAGTCTAATCCCAAATAGAAAGGCATTATCAAGAATGAGAAAATTAAAAAAAAAGACCACATAACCCACAACGCTATAGTGTTTATCACAAGTTTTAGGTTCATGCAAATGTTCCCAAATCATATATAAGCCCAAAAATCATTCTCAAATTGGTCAAATTTAGAAAAGCATTACGAAAAGAGATAAACACATAAATCATGAAATAGAAACATTGATTAAACCCATAAAAGAATTTACATAATTCAAGAACAAGATCCATCATCACCTTAATGAAAAAGGGTTTAGTTACACATGGAAAAAGAAGAACACAAAGGAAAGAATATGACAAACTCCAAAGTAGAAAGGTGGAAAAGTTGAAGAGAATTCCTAATCTGCAAGCCTAATTGTGCCTACACCACATTAGGATTTGTGCCTTTTGACAATTGCTACATTCTGTCCAAATGTGTATGAGTGTGTTGTATTTGGAAAAACTTTTCTTATTTATAACAAATCAACGCTGTGGCCTACGCATTCAGCACTTGAGCACTCAGCCACTAATTGGAACTCTCTTACGCATAATGCATGCTCAAGCGGTGCTGGCCCAGTGCTTGAGCACTGGGCTTCTGAATGGATTTTTTTTCTTTTTATTACTTCTTTAAATATCTAATCTTCTCCATGTGCAATTACATAAAAAAAATACATAAAAACACGTAATAGGAACACAATTAAAATAATAAATACATAACAAAACTTGAGAATAAAACTAAACCAAAAAGATTAAAAGAGGATGAAAAATCAAGATTTTGAACCGTAAAAATATGAATTTTTACAGGTTCATCAGATTCCATTGATTTCAAAAAACCCATATTTATTTGGTCGTCCCGTCACGATCTCGGTTGCGACATTCATTTTGAAACTCATTAAATTCGAACAAGGATGATAAGCTTAGTTGTACAATGAGCTAAACGAAGACTATTGATGGAGAGAAAGAGATGGATTTTGATTATTTATGACCTATATATATTATTTGGGGAAGGATCAAGTTACACCGGTGTAAGTCAAAGTCATTCTTACACCATTAAATATCTTTTTATTGAATAATTTTCTTATTAAATCTACCATTGGATTGAAAGCTCTTATCATATAAATCATTTCTATAAAATTTTACATTAATCCAAAATCATTTAGTATTTCATTGATATACGTCAATATTAACGTAATATATACTTTTAAAATATGACATATATCAATGAAGTAATAACTGATTTTATATTAATGTAAAATTTTATAGAAATGATCTATATGATAAGAACTTTCAATCCAATGGTAGATTTAGTGAGAATATTATTCAATAAAAAGATATTTAATGGTGTAAGAATGACTTTGACTTACACCAGTGTAACTTGATCCCTCCCCATATTATTATACCTCCTCCAAAACACAAGTAAAGAAAAAAAATCAATTAAGAATAATCATACGGCTTCTATATCTTGGATTTGTATTTCAGTTGCAACAAATTAAAAAGAAACTTATCCCTTCAAAGTATTCCAAGCTCATAGTTCCATATCTTTCTAAGATCCCTTGATCCAAGGATAACAATCATTGCCCTTACATGCACAAATTACCCGTATTTTCCATGATCATAATTTGCACGTATCTTGGTCTACATTATAAATATCAAAATAACGAATTGATGATTGTCCTGGCCATGTAAAGCCACAAAAGTATAGCATTGTCAAAATGAAATAACACTTGACCTGAATGTAAAATGGTAGCTTTCTCCAAGTGTCAGTGTATGATATCCCAAATCATCATCATTGGATTTACAATGAAGAGTGAGAATTAACTGAGTATGAGGAGTGATATTCTTCTGAGAAAGAGCTGTAGCTAAATCATTTATAATTTCTATTGGAGATGAAGCTAAATCATTGATAATTTCTACTGTTACCTTGGAAAAAATCCCTCTGGTCTCACTAGCGCCAAGCCTCAATGCAAAATGTATTGTTAATAGTAGTGAGAGCTATATGACTTTGGAGGTAATTGGATTTTGAGCCATAGATTCATAGTGTCCTGCAAGGCATACAACCATCTTTTTATAATGCATAACATAGTGTCACGTTCTTGATAAATCTTAGTTTCCATTCACACAGTGTGCATAAAGCTCATATTCCCTCTTTTTCCTTGATAATAACTCTAATGAATAAGTTTCAACTCTTAAAAAGTTAAAAATATAGTGTCATTAATACTTATGAAGTCAATTTTCTCTCTCTCTCTCTTTGTATATATATATATATATTCAACATATTATTAAATATTTATTAAAATCAAACATATAACACATTCTAGTTTGACCAAGGTTTCCCATTTTCATATATATTTTCACGTGGCTTTCTTTTGAATAAATGAAATTAGAAAGTGCTCAACTTTATCATTATTTTTTCCTCTATCCTACAATTGAAATTCTTTAAACTCTAGCAAGCATAATAAACCTAATTGTATAATGAGTTGGACTGAGACTGCTGATGAATAGAAAGAGATATAGTTTGATTATTTATGACACACACAAATTATATCTACTCCAAAATACAATTAAAGTAAAACATCACT
Source organism: Ormosia semicastrata (assembly GCA_029884595.1). Taxonomy (NCBI): domain Eukaryota; kingdom Viridiplantae; phylum Streptophyta; class Magnoliopsida; order Fabales; family Fabaceae; genus Ormosia; species Ormosia semicastrata. The sequence continues at coordinate 1,507,181 of JAQQTO010000035.1, read as the reverse complement.
GTGGGGATGCTTTATCTAACCACCACTTCTGATCTGAAGGCTAGTCTCACAATAATGCTTGTGAGGATACCTTGATCAAAGATAAAAAGAAATTAATAGTTGATATCATTAATTACTCTTCAAGGGAATTTTAATAATATATATATATATAATATATATATTAATAATATATTATCATTACCGACCAACAATTTAATCATAATATTTATTTGTTTAGTAAAATAGTGTTATTAATCCTTTCCTTAAAGGCAATTTAACCATAACATTTTAAAAGAAATAGTGTCATTAATACATCTTAAGTAAATTATATATATTTATAATTTAAACATATTACAAATTCGAGTTTAACCTAGGTTATAACTCAAATATCTCCCATTGTCATATATATTTTGAAGTGACTTTCTTGGTTGGATCAATAAAATTAAAAAAGGTTCAACTTTATCATTATTTTTTCTTCCATACTACATTTGAAATTCTTTAAACTCGAGGAAGGATGATGTAGAGAAACATATGGAATTTGATAATTTATGACAAAATTCCAAAAGACAAGTAAATTAAAACATCACTTTGAGGAATGATTCACCTAACCACCATCCCAGATCTAAACATTAGTCTCATAGAAATAATTATCAAGATACCTTGATCAAAGACAAAAAGGAATTAATAGTTGGTTTCATTAATTACTCCTCAAGAGAATATATATATATATATATATATGATATTTAGTGAAAAGAGTTTTTATTGTGAGATGGTGAGAGAACTAAATCTTGATCATACAATCATACATGGATGGTCATGTTTAAAAGTTACTTAAAGATTATACGACCATTTAAAAAAGTCACATGCATTTATGTTCTAATCTTGACTATTCCTATATGATCCAATCATTAAGATTCACTCCTTTCACCTCTTACAATAAACACTCCTCTCACTAGATACGTTTCTTACACATATATATATATATATATCTATATATTATTATGTATTTATTTAATTTAAACGTATAACAAATTCCGCTTTGTAACACCCTAATACCGATAACCTAATATATTACACATATACCTGGATAAGCAATATTAGCAACGCTACTTCTAACCTAAACAACAAACTAAACTCATATCATTCATTCACATAAATAAATATGGAGAGCCTGAACAACAAAAAGCCATATATATACATCATTAGCCTCTCAAGGCAAACTGTATACCTAACTTTTACAAACTCAAGGTAGCAAGAAACAAATATACAATATATTTATTGCAAGAAACAAAATCAACTACGGGAGAAATCACAATTTCTTAGTAGAAGCTCTTCTGCTCCTTCTACTTCCCTTACCTATACTTGAATTTACATGAAAACACAATCGGGGTGAGAAATCATAATTTCTCAGTATAAGTATTCCAATACCAGGTTTTATTCATTCCCGATGAACAAACCATACAACAAACATAAGATTAAGTCTGCAATAGATGAATGACCCACTGCTCAATACTATCAGAATATACATACTACTCTATGTAACATTCACAAGGCAAGTTATAAATCCTATCCCACATAGATGACAATCAATGATATCAAACAACTGGCCATACAATCGTGAGATATCATCGAGCAACCAATAAGTGACAAGTGATAAGCAAGGCAATTGCCCATACAATTACCAACATATGCAATGCTTTATGATCTGATATATGGTTAAGCTCACACAATATCCTAGTAAATGATTATGCACTGTTGATGTTAGATTTTAGTTTTTGAAAACGCATGCCACTTACTTATTTCTAAGGAACCCCATGTTCCATTGTATATATTGATTAGGTTAGGCCTAAAAGCATAAGCCCACTTAATAATAGGTGAGTACTTTCCTCTCACCAAGTAAGTATGGGGGTGGTAATAGGTGAGTACTATTACCACCCCCATACCAGTAACCCTGACCATAATGAGCTTCCTCTATGAGAATCTAGGACTAGTCCTCATTCCGAAGAATTTCCTGAGTCGATTACCTACAACTCTCTGGGCAAATGGTTGTGCACACTATATCATGCTATAATATAAGGGAAAATAGTAAGATAACACGTTTGAAAAGAAGATATGTAATGTATTTCGCAAATACACACAATTATCACTAGGTCCTCCCTAACCGAGTGACTAAGGAAAACTAGCAAAGTCACGTTTCTAGTACTTCCTATACCTCAACCTCGTCTCACAAGGGAGTAAAATGTCATCCATGCATCTTCGGTCCTACTTTGCACATAAAGAAATAGCCTATGCATGATAACAAATACAACAAGCTAAGCACACTTAGCTTACAACACCTAGTACCACTCCTCATCACTTCACAAGTGACTCACAAGGCAACCTCATGTTTCTCCGGATTCTAGGTATTGGCCTATGACATTCTACTTCTCAAAGGATGCCTAAGGTGTATCAAATCTCTACATAGATTAGGTGGTCATTCTCTTCAAGAAGTACCACTAATAGTATCTCAAAACTAATACTTTTATATTTAGAACCTCACACCATCACTTCATAAGTGAATTCAAAGTCAACCTCATGTTGAACAAGGTCTTAGATACTCTTCTTTGGCAATCTATGCCCAATGGATTCACAAAGACTCCTACTTTCCCATATATGCAAGGTAGTAATTCCCTCCATGGAATACCCCTACAAGTGTCTCATCACACTTTACAAAGCATATATATGAGATCCTAACAAGTAGAAAAGTCCATTTTCTCAAAATAAGAATCTTGAGGAAATCAAAACTTAGCACCTAGAAATGATAATTTTGATGAATGCACCAAATGCACATCCTAACTTCAACAATTCTAAAATTTTTACCTTATGAAGCCTTATGTCATAGCTTTCAAATGCAATAAGAATCAGGTCAATTTGATAACTATAGCTCGAGTTATGCTACAAAAAACACAGGCTGTTTGGATGCTGCCCTATTTCTGTAGAATCTGCTGCTGGTCTATGGGCGTCCAGGCACCCAAACTCTGGCGCCTAGGCACTAGAACACCAAAAATACAATCTGCAAAAGTGGTTTCTACATAATTAGTTCTCTAACCAAATTCTAACACTTTTAAAACATTTCCTAAATGATTTCTAGCATCATTAAAAGGTCTCTAATCATGATAGAATCATTAAACACTAAACTCAACTCATAAATCATGAATTTAACCCTAAGTCAAGCAAATGAGACATTCATTATCGAAATGCTCAACAAGTGGGCTATGGACATCTACTAAGCAAAACAAGCTACCATGGTTTCTAATGAGCTGAAAATGCTCTAACTCAACTCTTGGAATCAAGAATCAAGCTAAAAGCAAAGATTTAGCTCACCAAATCATAATTCCCATTCATGAACCCTAACTTCATCAAGATGAACAAGAAAAGAGTACATGAATAAAAACTTCCCCCTACCTCTTGTATGGTTGATCAACCTTCAAGCTTGAGCTTTGATCTTGATCTTTCCTCTTCTTCTCCTCCTCTTCCTCTTCTACGGTTGCTCCTCCTTATCCTATTTTCCTCTTTCTTTTCTCTTCTCTTTTGCTCCTATGCTAGTTAGTCGTGGGAAAATGAAGAGAAATGAAGAGAAATGAGATAAATATCTCATTTAGAGGCATCAAGAGTCAAGGCAGAAAGATAGAGAGACATGTGAGGGACTTTGGTCACTTAAGAGACCAACTGATAACTTTCGATCTGTTAAAAATGTAACACCCATGAAAAACATGATAAACTTGTATAAGGTTACAGAGGTAGCCTAATACCTGATTATCATGTCTGTGAAGTTTTGTGACCATCTGAGCATGTTTAGTCACTTTACTGTAACTTTATGTGTGAAATATAACTGTTTTCAGCCCCGATTTTGACTTAGACTGCTTAGTTTTTGGAAATAAGTGTGGAGATCTTGTTTCTAGGTTACAAATATGTGCAAGTTATTGTGGTTAAAGTTTGAGAATTATCGGAGTTAGTTTGGCATTTTTAAGTATACTGGTTGCGTGTTTTGGTGCTGGATTGACCCCTAGCAGATATGGAAAAATGTGAAAATAGTGTAACAAGATTTTTAATGAATCTTAGAATTTGTTTTAAACTTATTGGAAGTTGAGAAACTTAGTTTGGTGATAACTAAGCATTCTTAACTATTTGGGTGAATGTTGATCACTTAAGTGACCAAAATTAGAGGGCACAGCCCTTTGTTCTGCTGCTGGCCTATTTAAGGCCAAAATGAGAGGTTACTCTCATTCTCACATCTCTCTCTCATGGCTGCCATAGGAAAAACAAAGGAGAAGGGAGATCAAAGTGTTAAAGGAGAAGGATCAACATCTAAGCAAGGAAGAGAGCTGAGCTTTGTAGAGGAATGACTAATCGACTTCATTTCTGGGAATTAAGGTAGAGGGAACCTTGGTTTTCATACTATTTTTCCATTTTCTTCATTAGGTCTTGAGAGTACTTGATGTGAATTATGGTTTTATAGTGTGATTTTGGTTTGAAACTTGTTGGATAGTTCGGGGATGGCTTAGTTCTGAATTATTGGGTGTGTGGGAATGGAATTTCCTGCCTTTGAAAGCCTTTAATTCCCTTTGAGATCAAAGTTGGGGTTTTAGGTGTTAAGTTGGGGATTTTCCATGATCCTTGTTTTTAAGTGAAATTGAAGTGGATTAAGTGTTGCTATATGTAGTTGGACCTTGTTAGAGGTTGGAAATCACTTGAAATCGAGTTTTGAATGATTGAAAGAGGGTTTAGTTCTAATGGAATAGTACCCATATCTGCAGAATTCTGTGGAATACAAGTTCTACTATGGGCGCTGCGGTGTATAGCATAGCAAATTGCGACTTTGGTGTGATGCACGCCCAGATTTTTGTATCCAAGAAATGGGCGCCGCGATGTGGTACCTTGAGTGCCACGACGTGTTGAAGAATAAGGGTGTGCACGCGGTGTTACACGAGAATACTGCGACATTGGAAGCATTTTCCTACTAGTGCTAAAACCCAAAGCTTGGGCGCTATGACGTGGATCAGGGGATGCCGCGACGTGGGTGTCTGGGAGCAACTTAAGTTGTGCTTGATGCCATGGAGTCTTCCTATAGTGTAGTTTCTTCATTTATGCTTCTTTTGAGTATGGAGACTCTAATAGGAGTATTTAATGAAGTGATTGTGTGGTGAAAGTAAATCAATTAGTATGTTAATTATTATGGTATTTAACATCAATTGACATTATTGTTGTTCTTTAACTATGTTGATGAGGGTGAGTCCTCATTGTTAATGGTCTAATGTTATTTTGAATGAGTAGGTAACTAATCCTTCCTATCACAGAGATCATTGTTGTGATCAAATATGATTTTGAATGAGTAGGTAACTAATTCTTCTTATCATAATGATCATTGTTGAAGACTGCGTTGATGAGGATGGTGCAATTCCCTCACTACTCAGATTGAAGATTATTGAAACTGGGTTCCAGTGCTTGTTAAAAGCTTATGGAACCGGGTTCCTTTGTTTTGTTCAAGGCTTATGCATTTTATGACATTACCATGGAACTGGGTTCTTGTAAATGGTATCATACATTATGCATTTCATATTTAGGTTATTACATTGGCATAAACATTAGACATAAATTAGCATAGCATAGCGATTGTATGGGTAGTTGCTATCATGACATATTCATACATTGCAGTTGTATGGGCAATTGTGTGTCTCTGAGATGGAGATGTTGTTTGCTTCTGTATTGAAGTGTTTAGTTAATAATTGAGTATATTATCTGATGGTTTATGTTTATATATACTGGTATTGGAACGCTTCTATTGGGATATGTTTTCTCACCCCGATTGTGTTGCCATGTAAATCCAAGTGCTAGTTCCTCAAAAGAGAAGGAGAAGATGGACGAAGATTAATGTAGTTTTATTTCTTTTTAATGAAAGAGCTTATATAATATGCTAGTTTTTGCTGTTGTAAAAGATTATGTATTACAACATATCTTGAAGGTAATGATGTATATATATAATTCTTGTTATCGTGGCTCTCCATATTTACTCATTATGTATGAATGATGTAGGTTAGTGTTTGGATGTTAGAAGTGACATGGTGAATATGAATTATTCTTTTATATGACGATATAACTGGATAGTAAATATTAGGATGTTACATTTTGGTATCAGAGCTGTTCATCCTCTTGAGCTGGGGTGTGGACTAGCTATGCTTAGGCATGTTTCGTGTTAGTTATGTATTTCCTGTCTCTTACATGTGATTGTTTGAGTGCAATTGCATGTTTTGCCTTTGGTATGTTTGCTTTAGCTACGGTGGCACGGTTACATGATATTGAGCCTAGCTAACACAATTTGGATTGTTCTGTGTTTACAGAAAACTATGGAAGCACGAGGACGATCGGCAGCAAGGGGACGACTGCATGGAAGCAGGAACCAAAACCTTGAGAATGAGGGTTCAGGGATGGCCAAGGCTGTGATGGCAATGGCCAAAGCGATGAGTGAGCAGATGACTACGAATGCCACAGTAATGACGGAGCAGGAAACTGCAACTACTAGGGTGCTTGAGAGGTTAGAGGCCAATCAAACACAGCCTACACCACCACCGGTACCACCACCTAGGCGTGAGGTACAAGAGGAGAAGAACCAGGACTTTCATGACCTTTCTGAGTTTTGAAAGGTGAGACCACCATCGTTTAGAGGAGATTATGACTCGGAAAGAGTTGAGGAATGGATAACTGAGTTAGAGAAGATTTTCACAGCTATGAGATGTTCAGAAAAGTAGAAGATGTCTTTTGCAGCATACATGCTAAAAGGGGAAGCCGAGCACTGGTGGAATAGTGCAAAGACACTGATGCAGATGGATGGGATCCAGGTTTTTTGGAAAGTATTCAAGGTTGTCTTTTTGGATAAATACTTTTCACAAACTGTGCAAGAAGAAAAAGAGGTGGAGTTTCTATAGTTGTAGCAAGGAAACATGACGGTTGGACAGTATGTGACAAAATTTAAGGAGTTGTCCAAGTTTTCTTCTTCGCTCCAGTACAATCCTAGTGATAAATGGAAGTGTGTGAAGTTTGAAACTAGGCTTCAAGAGAACATGAGAAGTTAGTGAAACCTTTTAAGATTAGGGATTACCCATCCTTGGTTAACAAATGCAGGGTTGTTGAACCCCTGAGTTTTAGACCACAACATGAGCATCAATCACAAGAATCCTATAAGAGAAAGAGTTCAGAAAGTATATTAGAGAGGAGTGCTCCGCAACATAGAGATTAAAAAGACAAAGGGAGACAAGATCAGAGGGATAGTCGTGAGCAGTTGTGTGATAAATGTGGTAGGGACCACGAAGGTAAAGCCTGTGTAGCTAAGTAGGTAACATGTTAGAAGTGTGGCCAGCCGGGCCATTTTACTAGAAATTATCCTCCATGAAAGGAGGCAAAACCCAGAGGGTAGACAGGAAAGAGTCTACAATATACCAAATGTGAAGGCTTTACCAGCCTATAGTTCAGGAAAAGGTAAGTACATGATTGTACTTGATGTGTGATTTTATTTTCTTAAGGTTTGGTTGTACCTGTTGTTGTGTGTGAGTTGTTTAGGGCTTTTTACCATAAGTAAACCAAATTTTGGAGATAAAATTTTAAAAAGGAGGGGAGAAATGTAACACCCGTGAAAAACATGATAGACTTGTATAAGGTTACAAAGGTAGTCTAATACCTTTATTATCATGTCTGTAAAGTTTTGTGACCATTTGAGCACGTTTAGTCACTTTGCTATAACTATACATGTGGAATATAGCTGTTTTCAGCCCCGATTTTGACTTAAACTACTTAGTTTTTGGAAATAAATGTGGAGAACTTGTTTCTAGGTCACAAATATGTAGACGTTTTTGTGGTTAAAGTTTGAGAATTATCAGAGTTAGTTTGGCATTTTTAAGCATACTGATTATGTGTTTTGGTGTCGGATTGACCCCCAGCAGATATGAAAAAAATGTGAAAATGGTGTAACAAGATTTTTAATGAATCTTAGGATTTTTTTAAAACTTGTTGGAAGTTGAGAAACTTAGTTTGGTGATAACTAAGCGTTCTTAACTATTCGGGTGAATTTTGGTCACTTAAGTGACCAAAATTAGAGGGCACGACCCTTTGTTCTGCTGTTGGCCTATTTAAGGCCAAAATGAGAGGTTACTCTCATTCTTACATCTCTCTCTCATGGCTGCCACAGGAAAAGCAAAGGAGAAGGGAGATCAAAGTGCTAAGGGAGGAGAATCAACATCTAAGCAAGGAAGATAGCTTAGCTTTGTAGAGGAACGGTTAACCGATTTCATTTTTGGGAATTGAGGTAGGGGGAACCTTGGTTTTCATACTACCTTTCCATTTTCTTCATTAGGTCTTGAGAGTACTCGATGTGAATCATGGTTTTATAGTGTGATTTTGGTGTTTTTGGTTTGAAACTTGTTGGATAATTTGGGGATGACTTGTTTCTAAATTATTGGGTGTGTGGGAATGGAATTTCCTGCCTTTGAAAGCCTTTAATTCCCTTTGAGATCAAAGTTAAGGTTTTAGGTGTTAGGTAGGGGATTTTCCATGATCCATGTTTTTAAGTGAAATTGAAGTGGATTAAGTGTTGCTATATGTAGTTGGACTTTGTTAGAGGTTGGAAATCACTTGAAATTGAGTTTTGAGTGATTGGAAGAGGGTTTAGTTCTAATGGAACAGTACACATATCTATAGAATTCTATAGAATACAAGTTCTACTATGGGCACCACAGCGTATAGGATAGCACGTCGCGACGTTGGTGTGATGCACGTCCAGATTTTGGTATCCGAGATATGGGCGCCATAATGTGGTACCTTGAGTATCGTGACATGTTGAAGAACAAGGGTGTGCACCGCGGCGTTGCATGAGAATGCCACGACGTTGGAAGCATTTTCCTACTAGTACTAAAACTCGAGGCTTGGGCGCCGTGACGTGGATCAGGGGATGCTGCGACGTGGGTGTCTGGGAGCAACTTAAGTTGTGTTTGATGACATAGAGTCTTCCTACGGTGTAGTTTCTTCATTTATGCTTTTTTTGAGTATTGAGACTCTAATAGGAGTATTTAATGAAGTGATTGTGTGGTGAAAATAAATCAATTGGTATGTTAATTATTGTGGTATTTAACATCATTATATTTCATGTTTGTAGTTAGAAACATAAATCAATTAACATGCTAGTTATTGTAGTAATTAGCATTATTATTGTTCTTTAGCTATGTTGATGAGGGTGAGTCCTCATTGTTGATGGTCTAATGTGATTTTGAATGAGTATGTAACTAATCCTTCTTATCACAAAGATCATTGTTATGATCAAATATGATTTTGAATGAGTAGGTAATCAATCCTTCCTATCATAATGATCATTGTTGAAGACTGCGTTGATGAGGATGGTGCAATTCCCTCACTATCTGGATTGAAGATTGTTGAAACTGGGTTCCAGTGCTTGTTCAAAGCTTATGGAACTGGGTTATTTTATTTTGTTCGAGGCTCATGCATTTCATGAAATGGAACTAAGTTCTGTGGATAAATGACCCTAGTATGTTTTGATTAATGACTAAACTTACTATGATTATTACTTTAATTCACTAACTACTTGCCAAGCTTGACTTTTTCAATGAGATTTAATGGAGCAAGAAAAGTGGATGCAAAGGATCATGGAGCAAAACATTTCAATGCAAGGATCATGATGGAAAACTTGAAGAAGGAGCATCATGAAGAAGGAATTCAAGGAAGATCATTAGGAACCTTTTTGTAAAGAAAAGACTTAGTAATAACTCTTTGATTAAGCTCTCTAAAATAAGTAAAAATGGTTTTCAAAAGTAAAAATGAACTAAGAATGAAAAAGGTTAATTAATAAGTCTGTACATCTATGTGTACATCAATGTACTTTCAGTTAATTAACTAACTTTTAATGAAAACCTCAGTGTACATCTATGTATAAGTGTTATACATCTATGTATACATCGATTGATTCTAGATGTACTTGGTCAGTATGCATTTTTGCATCTGTATATCGATTGGTACATCGATGCATAAGCTAAAACAGAAGTAAGGACTTTTTGAAATAGTCATACAATCGATTAGGTAAACGATGTATGAACTTTTGGGCTGAAATTGCAAGTGTTTCTCAAGAACAACATCAATGTACTCGTGTGTATCACTCAAGATCAAGAACATCCAAGAACACAATCGATTAGGCAATCGATGTACACACGTTGTAAGAAGTGAAATTTTGTTTAATACATCTGTGTACTAATTGATTGACTGATAACAGATTTTTTTTTACAAGTTTGTTTTGATCTTAACTGACTTGTAAAGTGTGTCCAATGAATCTATTTTGAAATATACCTATATAAGGACATTGGAAAACACTTTCTCAATAACAATTTATTCAAAACTTGAGATCAAACACACAAATACTGAGAGAGCTTTTCATTGAAAAACTGAGTATTTTTCTGTAGAGCTTCAAATTATAATATTTGATTTCTTAGAATCTAATTCAATCTTTTTGTATTGTAAAAGAGAGATAAGAGAGAAGGTTCTCTCGCTGATTAAATCAAGAGTAGAAGGGACTCTTGGTGCTGTGCAAGAGTATAAGGAACTCTTGTGGGAATTACAAGATTGCTTTGACTGGAAAAACTATCATTTGGGTAGAAGGAACCAAGAAGTGAAGCTTGTGTAAAGAATATTGTAAATTGATTTTTAATAGTGGACGAAACTCATAGTCATGTCAGGATTGGATATAGGTTACCAGAGGAGGTAGTTGAACCAGGATAAAACTCGATTTGCAATTTTCTCTATCCCTTAACTCTTTATTTGCTTTATTTTTGAATGTATGAATTAAGCAATATGTTATGGATGCTTGCATGATTTGATTAGTTTATGATCTTGTTCATATCTGAAATCAACCTTTTTGTTAATATTTCTTTATAAGTTTCAAGTCTTGATAGAAATACATCTTGCAAAAACACATTTTGGTTTGTTGGTTGACAAAATTTTTTTCATAGTTAAAGAAAAGAATCAGTTTTTGCAAAAGTGGGAAAAGTTTCAAAAAGTTATCATACTCAATTCAACCCCCTTCTTGAGTATTACGAAGCCATAACCAACAAGTTCTTGTAAATGATATCATACATTATGTATTTCATATTTAAGTTATTACATTGGCATAAACATTAGACATAAATTAGCATAGCATGGTGATTGTATGGGCAGTTGCTATCATGTCATATTCATGCATTGTAGTTGTATGGGCAATTGTGTGTCTCTAAGATAGAGATGTTGTTTGCTTCTATGATTAAAGTGTTTAGTTGATAATTTAGTATATTATCTGATGGTTTATGTTTATATATATTGGTATTAGAATGCTTCTATTGAGATATGTTTTCTCACCCTGATTGTGTTGCCATGTAAATTCAGGTGCTAGTTCCTCAAAAGGGAAGGAGAAGATGGACGAAGATTAGTGTGGTTATATTTCTTTTTTATGAAAAAGCTTGTCTAATATGCTAGTTTTTGTTATTGTAAAAGATTACGTATTACAATATGCCTTGGAGGCAGTGATGTATATATATAATTCTTGTTATCGTGGTTCTCCATATTTACTCATTATGTGTGAATGATATGAGTTAGTGTTTGGATGTTAGAAGTTACATGGTCAATATGAATTATTCTTTTATATGATGATATAACTAGATAGTAAATATTAGGATGTTACAAAAAGTGCTCAACTTTATCATTATTTTTTCCTCCGTCCCCCAATTGAAATTCTTTAAACTCAAGCAAGGATGATAGGCATTATTGTATAATGAGCTGGTCCTAGACAGATGATGAAGAGAACCACATGGAATTTGATAATTTATCATACACATATATTATATCTCCTCCAAAAGACAAGTGAAATAAAACATCACTTTCGGAATGCTTTACCTAACGCCACCCCAGATCTGAACGTTAGTCTCACATAAACACTTGAGAGGATACTTTGACCAAAGACAAAAAGTACGTAATAGTTGATATCATTAATTACTCCTCAAGGAAATTTTACTTTTATATATATATATATATATATATATCTACATATTATTATGCATTTATTAAATTTAAAAGTACAACAAATTCAAGTTTGACCATGGGTAGAACTCACACCTCTCCTATTGAGTAGGCTTTCTTTGCTGAATAAATGAAATTAGATAGCGCACAACTTTATCATATCTTTTCCTCCAGCTTGCATTTGAAATTCTTTAATTTTGAGAAAGGATGATAAGCTTAATTGTATAATGAGCTTGATTGAGACTCCTGATAAAGAGAAAGAGATTAAATTTTATTATATATGACACATATATTATATCTCCTCCAAATTACCAGTAATGTAAAACATCGATATGAGGAATTCTTTACCAAACCACTACCCTTGATCCAAATATGAGTCTCATAGCAATGCTTTGTGAGGATTCCTTGATCAAATACAAATAGTAATTAATATTTGGTATCATTAAATACTCTTCAAGGGAATTTTGATGTTTTATATATATATAGTCTACATATTGGTTTATGATAGGACACAATGGCGTCGTTTGATCCATGTAATCGACCCCACTTAGTAGGAAAAAGCTTGGTTGTTGTTGTTGTATATATAGTCTACATATTGTTAAATATTTATTAAATTTGAATATATAACAAATTATAATTTGACCATGGTTACAACTCAAACTTCTCCTATTGTCATATGTAATTTCAAGTGGCTTTCTTGGCTGAATAAACAAAATTAGAAAGTGCTCAACTTTATCATATTCTTTCCTCCATCCCGCATTTTAAATTCTTTAAACACATGCAAGTATGATAGGCTAAATTGTATATTGAGCTAGATCGAGAGTGCTAAAGAATAGAAATAAGTGGAATTTGATTATTTATGCCAGACATATATTATTTCTCCTCCAAAATCCAAGTAAAGTAAAACATCACTTTGGGGAATGCATTACCTAACCCCCACCCTTGATCAAAAGGTGAGTCTCAATGCTTTATGAGGATACCTTAATCAAAGACAAAAAATATTTAATAGTTGATATCGTTAATTACTCCTCAAGGGAATTTAACTAATATATATATATATATATATGGGAGAGGTTTAAGTTCTAACCAAAGTAAAAATGAAAATTTTTATAGTTTTAAATTTAATAAATATTTAATGGTATCTAGAATATATATATATATATATATATATATATATATATATATATATATATATATATATATATATATATATATATATTCAAGTAACTTTCTTGGTTGAATAAATGAAATTAGAAAGCGCTCAACTTTATGATCATTTTATCCTCCATCTCGTAATTGAAATTCTTTAAACTCATGCAAGTATGATAGTCTCAATTGTATAATGTGCTAGACCAAGACTACTAAAGAAGAGAAAGAGATGAAATCTGAATATTTATGACACACATATATCATATCTCCTCCAAAATAAAATTAAAGTAAAAAATCACTTTGGGAATATTTCACCTAACCACCACCCCTGATCTGAAGGTTAGTCTCATAGTAATGCTAGTGAAGATTGTAACATCCCAATATTTACCATCCAGTTATATCGTCATATAAAAGAATAATTAATATTGACAATGTCACTTCTAACATCCAAACACTAACCCGTATCATTCATTTATAATGAGTAAATATGGAGAGCTACGATAACAAAAGTTATATATATACATCACTGCCTTCAAGGCACATTATAATACATAAACTTTTACAACAACAAAAACTATCATATTATATAGGCTTCATAATCAAAAAACATATAACTATACTAATCTTCGTTCATCTTCTCTTTCCCCTTTAAGGAACTAGCACCTAGATTTACATGACAACACAATCGGGGTGAGAAAAATATATCTCACCAGAAGCATTCCAATACTTAATATATATATATATATATATATATATATATATATATATATATATATATATACAAACAGATAATATACTCAATTATCACACTAACATTTCACTCACAGAAGCAAACAACATCTCTCTCTCAGAGACAAGCAATTGCCTATGCAACTACAATGCATGAATATATCATGATAGCAACTGCCCATACAATCGTCATGCTATGCCAAATTATGTCTAGTGTTCATGCCTATGCAGTAACCTAAATATGTAATGCAAAATGTATGAAACCATTTACAAGAACCCAGTTCCATGGTAATGTCATGATATGCATAAGCCTTGAACAAAACAAAGGAACCCAGTTCCATAAGCTTTGAATAAGCACCGGAAACCCAGTTCCAGCAGTCTTCTTTCTGGGTAGTGAGGGAATTAAACCATTCAAAATCAACACGGTCTTCAACAATGATCACTATGATAGGAAGGATTGGTTATCTACTCATTCAAAATCATATTTGATCACTACAATGAGGACTCATTCTCATCAGCCTAGCTAAGGAACAACAATAATGTTAATAACTAGCATGTCAATTTTTTTACATTCCAAATTACCAATGTGAAATATAATGATGTTAAATACCACAATAATTACATAACAATTGATTTACATTCATTACAACACCACTTCAGTAAATACTTCTATTAGAGTCTCAATACTTAAAAAGAAGCATAAACCAAGAAACTACACAATTGCAAGACTCCAAGATAAAACAACACAACATCTAGTTACTCACTGGCATCCACGCAGCGGTATACCGTATGCCACGCTGCGTTGCCCAAGCCACAAGTTCAAGGACTGGCAAGAAAATGTTGCACACACTGCGAAACTCAATGTGTCATGTCGCGGTGCGCACCCTTGTTCTTCAACACGCCACGTCACTTCAACGCACCCATCTCTTGGGTCCCAAATTCTAGACGTGCATCACACTCACCCTGCGGCGTGCCAAGCTTTACGCCAGGGCGCCCACTGCAGAACTCAGAATCTGTTAAATTCTGCAGATACGGGTACTGTTCCATTAGAACTAGACCCTCTTCCAATCACTCAACACACGATTTCAAGTGACTTCAAACCTCTAACATGGTCCAACTACACATAGCAAGTCTTAATCCACTTCAATTTTACTCAAAAATCAAAGATCAAGGAAAATCACTAACGTAAAACCTAAAACCCCAAAACTGAACTCATAGGGAATTAAAGGCTTTCGATAGTTGGAATTCTATTCCCATACACCCAACAATTCAAAAACTAGCCATCCTCGAGTTATCCAACACAATTCAAGCCAAAAATACCAAAATCACACTATGATCCCAATATTCACATCAAGCACTAACTAGGACCTAATGAGAAATATGGAAAGAAAGTGTGAAAACCAAGGTTCCCCCTACCTCAATTCCCAGAAATAAAGTCGGTTAACCGTTTCTCTGCAAAGCTAAGCTCTCTCCTTTGCTTAGTTGATGATCCTTCTCCCTTAGCTCCTTGTTTTCCTTTCTCTTTTCCCTTTCCTGGGGCATCCATGAGATGAGAAGTGAGAAATGAGACAAACATCTCATTTTGGCCTTAAATAGGCCAGCAACAGAAACAAAGGGTCGTGCCCTCATATTTTGGTCACTTAAGTAACCAAAATTCACTCGAACAATTAAGAATGCTTAGTTATTACCAAACCAAGTTTCCCAACTTCCAACAAGTTTAAAATAAATTCTAAGATTCATTAAAAATCTCGTTACACCATTTTCATATTTTTCTATATCTGCTGGGGGTCAATCTAGTACAAAAACACACAACTAGTATGCTTAAAAATGTCAAACTAACTCTGATAAATCTCAAACTTTAACCACTTCTACTTTCACATATTTGTGACCTAGAAACAAGTTCTCCACACTTATTTCTACTAACTAAGCAGTTTAAATCAAAACTAAGGTTGAAAACAACTATATTTCACATATAGAGTTACAGCAAAATGACTAAACGTGCTCAAACGGTCACAAAAATTTACAAACATGATAATTAGGTATTAGGCTACCACTGTAATCATATAAAAGTCTATTATGTTTCCACAGGTGTTACAAGGATACATTATCAATGACAAAAAGTAATTAATAGTTGGTATCATTAATTACTCCTCAAGGGAGTTTTACTACTATATATATATATATATATATATATATATATATATATATATATATGGGGCATATCTAGTGTGAGGAGTTTTATTATGAGAAGGTGAGATGAGTAAATCTTGACCATACAACTATACATGGATGGTCAAGATTAAAAGTTACTTAAAGGTCATATGACCACTTAAAAAAATCACATGCATTTATCTTCTAATCTTGATCATTCATGAAAGATTCAATGGTCAAAATTTACTCCTCTCACCCTCACAATAAGCACTTCTCTCACCTGATGCACTATATATATATATATATATATATATATATATATATATATATATATATATAGTCTTCATATTATTATGTATTTATTAAATTTAAACATATAACAAACTCTAGCTTGACCATGGTGAGAACTCAGACCTCTTCCGTTGTCATATATGTTTTCAAGTAAGCTTTCTTGGTTGAATAAATAGAATTAGAAAACTCTTAACTCTAATATTTTTTTCTCTAGCTCATTTTTGAAACTCTTTAAATACGAACAAGGATGATAAGCTTAGTTGTATAATGAGCTGAACACTAATGGAGAGGAAGATATAGATTTTGATTACTTATGACCCACATATATTATTATATCTCCTCCAAAACACAAGTAAAGAAAAATACCAACCAAGAATAATCATAAGGCTTCTATATGTTAGATTTTTATTTCAATTACAACAAATTAAAGAGAAAATTATCCTTTCAAAGTATTCTAAGCTCCTAGTTTCATATCTTTTGAAGATCTCTTATTCCAAGAAAACCAATCATTGCCCTTACATGCAATAGTTTTCTATATTTTCCATGAAAATGATCTACACGTATCTCAATCTTCATCATAAATGTCCAAATAGAGAGTTGGATGATTGTCCTGACCATGTAAAATTGCAAAAGTTTAGCGTTGTAAAAAATGAAACAACACTTGGACTAAATGTAAACTGGTAGCTCTCTCCAAGTGTGAGTGTATGATATCCCAAATATTCATCCTTGGATTTGCAATGAAGAGTGAGATTCTTTCGAGAAAGAGCTACAACTAAATCATTGATAATTTCTATTGTTACCTTGGAAAAAAGCCCTCTGGCCTCACTAGCGTCAAGCCTCAATGCAAAAAGTATTGTTAATAGTAGTGAGAGAGATATGACTTTGGAGGTAATTAGATTTTGACCCATAGATGTATTATGACTTGCATGGCATAAAACCATCTATTTATAATGCATAACACAGTGTCATGTTCTTGATAAATCATAACTTTCGTTCACACGGTGTGCACAAAGCTCATATTCCCTCTTTTTCCTTGATAATAACCCAAATGAATGAGTTTAAACTCTTTAAATGTTAAAAATATAGTGTCATTAATATTTAAGAAGTCAATTATATATATATATATATATATATATATATATAAAACATTTTACTAAATATTTATTAAATTTAAACATATAGCAAATTCTAGTTTGACCATGGTTACAACTTAAACCTCTCCCATTATCATATATGTCGCAACCGCCTCAAAGGGTGCTGCGAGATCAAAAAGAAGGGGAAAGGACCTTGGGGTGTTGGGAGTCACTACCAATCACTTTATCCATTAAATGGAATAGTACAATTGGACACCTAAAAGATGGTCTACATTTTAGAGTTCGTTGTTCGAGGGTTGATTACGGATAGGGAAGGTATTAACACCTTACACCATCTGTTCTAAGAACGGTTACCTATTTAATTTAGTGTTATTCGCTAGATTAATTAAATTAGTCCTTTATTATTAAAAAAATAATTGTTTTTATGTTTATTTTGATATGTCCCATTTGTCAGCATGTTATCAAAGATGATAAATGACTAAGACATGGAATGGGTGGCTAAATAGCCATTATTTTGGAACAAATTCTAGGTCTGCAGCATATTACATGAACGTGGTGAATTGAAATTGTGTTAATTTCAAAAACAAAAGGATTTCCCAAATATTTATTTTTGATGGGATATTTTGAATAAAATGATTTAAAAGGAATTTTGCAAAGAAATTTTTTATTTTTGAAAATGAAAAAAAAAGGATTTTTGAATTCACCACAATCATAATTTTGAGACTATGTGAAATTGTTCACTTTTATTTGAGGATTTTTATTTTACAAAAATGATTTTTTTTGTTTATAAAAATGTTGTATTTTAGTTTATGAAAGTATTTTAGTTTTAATATGGGAATTAGACCTCACCAGCGCTCATGGCAAGACCCAATATAAAGGTCTTAAGAGTATTGGGAAGAGCGTATTTGATCGGTACTCTAATCTTCTCCCAATTTTTCAGTCGTCAGCCAATTTTAAATTGTTTGATTAATACATTAATGCAAAAATAAGTGAATTAAGTTAAAACACAGGTACAAATGTATAATGATATTATTAAAAGGAGTGATATGAAATAAGATTATTTTTATTGATCTCGCCAGCGCTCCTGGAAAAATCATAAAACTTCTCCTCACGACAAGAAAGTCAAGATATCGCATTTATCGTAGCTAATCTTAATTATTTCATTGTTGGAATCTTATCTTATATTAAGAGTTTATATTATGCGAACATGGATGACAACAGAGGGAACATAATCAACATATCAAATCAAAATCATTAATGATAAAAATAAACCACTATTCTCTTTCATTTGTTTTTTATATAGAATTTTCCTCTTTAAATTATTATCTTCTATGTTTTACTTATTTGTTTCCAAACTTTTTTTTTTAAAAAAAAAGTGAAAAGTTACCAAAAGGCTCCCTCTTCTTAACCCAATATGACAAACAAATAAGCACTAAAAAAGTGGGCCAAATTAGCAAATGCAAATCAATCCACAGGAAAATAAATAAACAAATAAATAAATAAAATAGCAAGTAAAGAGGAAGAGCCTTTTTAGTTTCTAAACTGCAAAACGAAACAAAGGATAAAAATAGGGTTTGAGAGTGCTAACCACGCAACAAAGGTAGGGATGAAGGTCAACGATGCTTGGGTCGAGGTTGGCTCACGGTCGCTCTGGTGGAAGGCGATGACGGTTCTAGGCGGAGGCGCGATGTAGGCTTAGGCGGAGGCGTGATGCAAATTTGGAGGAGGCACAATGGGATGGTCCGAAACTGTAATTTGGGCAGCTGGGGCAATAACTTGGGGAGCTGATCCGTATGGTGGTGGTTGGTTCACGGCACTAGGGTGATTTTTAGGTAAGAGGCACAATGCGAGCAGTAAATTTGGTGGCTGACTAGGCAAAATTTGGGTTTTTGTGTGGTCTGTAGTGGATAACACTTATGGTTGTGGTGGAACGGGTTCGAGGTTATTGCGCCACGTATGGTAGTTGGGGTGGAGTGGTTTAGATTGATGGCGACATGTGGGTGGTGCGTGATGGTCGCGGGTGGTTTTTTTTTTGGGGTGGTCATTCACGAGGTTCGGGGAGGTTCGGTGGCTCTAATCTATTGGTGGTTTGTTGCCATGGCTATAGGTTATTCTTCTTGTTTTGGGTTTTAATATGGTTCTCTGTTTTGGGTTATAAAGGAATAGTGGTTCGTGTGATGTGGGTTTGGTGTGTGAGTGGTGATTGGGTGTGTTGAAGATGGTGGGGTTTTTAGTTTTGTTTCATGGTGGTTGTTGTTTGGAGGAGGGATGGTGGGAATGATGGTGTTTGGTTGGTGGTGGTTACTAGGTTGCTAAATTGGTGGATGAAGGGTTTTGCAGGGGTGGTTTACGAGTTATTGGTGATGGACTAATGGTTCTGCAATGGGGTTAATGAGGCTCTATTAACAGTTTGGTTGGTGAACAGTGTCGTGATGAGGTAGTTTGGTTAAACAGTTTAGGGAAGGTGGTGAAAAGGTTGAAGATGGGTTGCTGACTAAAAAATAGTGAAAGTTGGAAACAAAGGTTTTTTGGCCATGAATGTGTTGGCTCAATGTGTATATTCTTTGCTCTACTTTGTATGCGTTACTTCTTATCTGATTGGGATTTATAGGGTTGAATTTGTGAGAAATTCTCCTTATTTTCTTGGTGATTGGAAGACAAATGAAGGAAGAAATCCTGTCAGATATTTCAATCAAAACCGAAAAGGGAAGTTGCCATTCTAATTGGTGTAAATGATACGTTGATTGGGTTGTGCAGGCTGCTTGATGTCTAGGTTTGGAGGGTGATGATGGCTAAGGTTTTTGGGGTTGGGCAGTAGTAAGAATGAGTGCTGGGTAGAGAAGGAGATTGGGTCATGGGTTGACCTGTAGCTATTCAATCTTTTTTTTTTTATTCTTAAAAAGCAAATTCATTATCTTTTTTTCTAAAATCTAGACTAAGGTGGGCCATATATTTGGGCCTAAGGAAAATTTGAATCAAAACAAAAGATTAGGCAAAATAAAATTCATTTTAACAAAAGGTTTTAATGACCCGAACAAAAATAGGTATTCACACCTTGATAAAAAAATAAAAAAAATGGATAAAATTAGGTATCAATAGCTGCCCTCCTTTGCTTTACATTTAAACTAAATGGAAAGCGAAGGAATTGATTCAATTTTTTCTATGAAAATTTTTCTATGCAGATCAATGCAAAACACAATAGGCATTAAAACACGGTAAAAACGTGGGGTATGAGGACCCTGAAAGGTAAAGGCCACAGGTATATGGACCTAGAAACCTAAAGGAAATGGGTACGGGAACCTGGAAACTTAAAGGCAATAGGTACGAAGACTCATTGGAGTTTGATAGAAAGATAAAAAGCTTACAGAGTCAGGTATCCATCGAAGCTTAACAGGAACAAGGTAAAAATCTTGCGAAGTCGGGTATCCACCAAGGCTTAGAGATAGAAAGATAAAAATATAGAAAGCTTGCGGAGTTGGGTATCCATTGAAGCTTAATAGAAAGCTTAAAGCGAAAAGTAAAAAGCTTGCAGAGTCGGGTATCCGCCAAAGCTTGACAGAAAACTTAAAGGCAATGGGTGCAGGGACCCGAAAAAGTTAAAAGCAATGGGTACAGGGACCCAAAACATAAAGGTAGTGGATACAAGGTCTCGAAAACTAAGGATAGTGGGTATGGGGGCCTAGAAATAAAAAATAATTGGTGTGGGGACCCAAAAAATTAAAAGCAATAGGCATGATGCCTTGAGTTGCCATGGAAAAGTAACGAGTTAAAGGCATCGGGCATTGATGTTCACATATTTGATGCATTAATAAGCCTTCATTTTTAGTCATTTACACTCTCCTTGCACTTAATAAATTAAGTTTGGTTATGTTTTGTATGTTTTGAACTCAAAATAGATTTAATTGAATTTTTCAGCATGATTTACGTCTTACACTAATCTTGTATTTGGGTCATATCTTGGGCTGTAGGTGGATGTTTAAGGTGAATCTTATGTCATTTTAAAGATGAGAGAGAGCTCTACAATCTTCATGAAGACATCAAAGACTTAATCACACGTTTGGATGGCTCAAATTGGCATTGAATCAAGAACTAAAGTGTTGCTCCTGGCAGAATGACCTTTATGTACTGTGCATTACACTGCTCGTGGTGAAAGTTGTAGAATGGGCTGAAATTTTGATGATTGATAGTTAAGACTCAAATATACAACTTTCATGTTGTACATTTTTTCCGATTCAGACTCCTTGGAGGTGATATTGGGCTTGGAAGTCAGAACAGAGAAGCTGCGTCTGGACCTGAGCAGTGTGCAGTAATTTGAACACATCTGGAGCTATAGAAACGATATTGGACTCAAACCAAAGCCATTTGAAAGCTAAGATCCAGACCTACAATCTTCGTGAAGACCACTTGGCTCAAAAATGACGAATGCAATGACTTCAGAGCAGCATGATTTCGGAGACAAAGAATAGGCTGAAATTTTCTACTCACCAAAAGTCATTCAACATTTTCAACTACTCCACCTACTCCACCTACTCCACCAACCACCATGACTCCGCCCCCTTTGACATTTTGTACCTCTAAACCCTCTATAAAAGGGAGGCTATGCAGATCATTGTAAATGTAGAGCTTTTATGTAGTAGTGTTGTTATAATTAAAGTTTTAGTGTTTCATTTTGGAGAATTCTCTTCTTCTCTTCCTCTCCTCCTCTCTCTTTGTTATTTTCATTTTTTGTATGGTTCTTGAAGGTTCTCCAATGGTGATGGCTATGGAGAGCTAAACTTCTTTAATCAATCCAAGAGATTGACAATCTTGATGATTAATCTTGAGATCTTGTTTTAATCGTTATACATTCATCTATTAATCAAGTTTCTCTTTCTTTTCTTCTCTTGTTTAAATTCTGATTTAATGCTTAATTTGATTGGGATTTTGCATATGTTAATTGCGTAATTATCATATGCCAAGAGATGAATTCAGAGGTTATATAATTTATCAAAGATGTTTGATGAAATATTTAGCTTGGTTGGATCTTGGTTTTTAAGTTAATTTGGGTTTTGGATGGATGCTTAATTTGTCTAACCTTAATTAATTGAATTTTAGAAGCGTTTCTAATAGAAGATCCATGGATCATTGAGAGGCGTCTTGATGTGATCTAAGACCAAAGATTTGGTTGATAGTTGAACGGATTTATAAAGATCAAGGATGGATTAAAATCAAGATTTGTTAATTCTCTTGGATTGGTTGTTTTCTCAATCTTGTTTACTCATTTTAATTGTTCTTTTTTGTTTAATCTTGCAAAACTTTTCCCCCCTGTTTATTAACCTCTTAATCTGACTTCATAATTAGAGTGATCTACGGGCTCGACCCGGTGTTACCTTATGCTACAAGTAGTTTTGGTAAATCGGTTATAAATTGATTTAAATTTGATAATCTCGACAAGTGTCAAATTTTTGGCGCCGTTGCCGGGGATCATTCTAATTTTGTTCAATCTTTTTAAGAGTATATTTAACTACTAATCCCTCACTAACCTTTGTGTTGCTGTGTTTTGGTGATTTTTAGGAGAAAACGGGTGATTACGGGTCATTTTGCAGAATTTCGTATTTACAGAAAATGTGCCTAGAATGAGCTGAAACTTGGTCAGTTGAAGGAAAACGGCCTAATAAACAAGACTCACAGTAAACTGTGAGGTCACCCCTGTTTTTCCAAAATCCATCGTTTAGACCAGTTTTTCAATTTTTTAATATTTTTTATTACATTTTGTAGTTTCATTTTTGTGTAGTTTTCATGTTTGTACAAGTCTTATAATTTTTAAAAATCATTTCATTAGTCAATTAGATTTATTTTGGTATATTTTTAGAGTTGTCTAGTGTATTTTACTTGTTTACTTATTTTATTTTATTTTATTTTTATGTTTTGATTAATGCATGACTAGGTCTAATCCTGATATCTTGCTTGAATTTGATCCTGAGATTGATAGAACATTGCATAGGTTGATTAGAACTCATAGGCTAAGTGAAAGAATTGAGTCTGAATTTAGTTGTGACATTGAATCTGAAAGTGCACTTGAAAACTTAGGTGATTCTAAAATCATGGCTGATAACAGGCAAAATAGGACCCTTAAAGAACTTGCTGCTCCTGATGTAACTTACCAGTCTTTGTGCATTCAATATCCTAATCTTGATGCTGACTTCGAGTTAAAATCTGGATTGATACACTTGTTGCCCAAGTTTCATGGTCTTACAGGTGAAGATCCCCATAAGCACTTAAAGGAGTTCCATGTGGTCTGTTCAACCATGAAGCCACATGGAATCTCTGAGGAGCATATCAAGTTGAGGGCATTCCCTTTCTCTCTTGCTGATGTAGCCAAGGATTGGTTGTTCTACCTTTCACCAGGTTCTGTCACGAGTTGGGATAATATGAAGAAATTATTCTTGGAGAGGTTTTTCCCTGCATCCAGAGCAGCTGCCATTAGAAAAGACATTTGTGGTATAAGGCAAATGACTGGTGAGACCTTGCATGAGTATTGGGAAAGATTCAAAAAGCTGTGTTCGAGTTGTCCCCACCATCAAATTAGTGATCAGCTCTTGATTCAATATTTCTATGAGGGCTTACTGCCGATGGATAGAAGTATGGTGGATGCCGCATCTGGAGGTGCATTGGTGGATAAAACCCCTACTGCAGCAAGAGATTTGATAGCAAATATGGCAGCCAATGCTCAACAATTTGGCACAAGAGTCCTTACCTCAACCAGAGGAGTTAATGAAGTTCAATCGTCTCATGTAGATCAACAGAGAATGGAACATAGACTTGATGAATTGACTTCTTTGGTGAGGCAATTAGCAATGGGACAACATGTACCAGGTTCGTACAAGAGCACAGGGGGTGTGTGGCATTTGCTCTTGCTCATCTCATCCTACTTGATTCATGCCCCACACTTCGTGATGGTGGTTCCGCGTTTCCGAAACGCATCGGTTGCGGCGGTGGCATTTTTCCTAGTAGACCTCAATATCGGCGGTCCCAACAGCCCAAGATATGATCCATTTTCTAATACTTATAACCCCGGGCCGGAGGGACCATCCTAACTTGAGATATGGGAATTCTAGTCAACAACAACAACCCCAACAAGAAGCAGAATTTTAGATACCAAGTCGTAGGTCCTAGCAACAAATACCAACCACCTCGTCGATTCGACAACAACAAACCGTACACCACCACGTGCGGCAGCCCCTCATGTTGCCAAGTCCAAAGAACCACTCCATCCGAGCCATCATTGGAAGATTTGATGAAACAGATGGCTACAAATAATGTTCGGTTCCAACAAAATGTCAATGCCACCATTCGAACCTCGCAAACTCGTTGGGCAGTGGCCACCACCGTGAGTGAATTGAAAAGCCAAGGATCGAACCAATTGCCTTCACAAACAAATCAACAACCCAAGAGGCAATGTAAGTGCCATTACCTTGAGAAGTGGCAAAGAAATTGATGGTCCTAGTCTCGCCACAACCAGAGCTCCCATTGCGGCGACGAGAGATTGATCGAGACACAACAAAATTCGCATGATGCCCCAAATCCGGAAGAAATGTGCGTGGTAATTCGACTTGAACATTCCACTACCCTTTCCAAACAGAGTGACACGGTCACCCGCATAGCGCAAAAACGAAACAGAGAAGGAAGTCATGGAGACTTTCAGGAAGGTGGAAATCAATATTCCCCTCCTAGATGCAATCAAACAAATTCCCAAGTATGCCAAATTTCTCAAGGAGTTATGTACTCACAAGAGAAGACTTAAGGGTACTGAGAAAGTCAGTATGGGCAAAAATGTTTCTGCGATGATTCACCCAAGCATGCCAAAGAAATGTAAAGATCCTGGAACTTTCACAATCCCTTGCACTATAGGTAATTCCAGGTTTGACCATGCAATGCTAGATTTGGGTGCTTCTATTAATGTCATGCCTATGTCAGTGTATAAGTCTTTGAACATTGGCACCTTACACCCTACTGGTATAGTGATTCGGCCTAGCAAACAGACTCATCGCTCACCTGCCGGAGTCTTTGGAAGATGTGTTGGTGCGAGTAAATGAGCTAATTTTTCCAAATGCGACTTCTACATTCTCGACATGGAAGATGAGTCTTCAACAAATCATGCTCCATTGATTCTAGGAAGACCATTCCTCAAAACACCAAAACCAAGATAGACGTGCATGCTTTGGCACTCTTTCTATGGAATTTGGTGGAGATGTGGTACGCTTTAACATTTTTGATGCCATGAGACATCCCTTGAGGAGCATTCACTTTTTCATGTTGATGTGATTGAAATGCTGGTTGATGATACTTTTGCTGATATGAGTGTTGAATTCCCTGATATTGCTAACTTTCTGGATTCTGTCACTTGTGATATATGTGTTAACTGTGATACTGAACCATGTGCTGCATGTGCTGAGATTTATGCAGTTGTGAGTGATGATGTAGCTGCTGACTTGAATGATGCAGCATGTGAAAATGAGAGTCAGGAATATGTCGAATTTAATGCTGCTGAGTTGCTTGTTTCAAATAGCTTGCTGCCTTCTATTGTGCATCCCCCATCCTTAGAGCTAAAGACTTTGCCAGACCATCTTAAATATGCATATTTGGAAGATGGTGAGAAGCTGCCAGTGATTGTCGCTAAGAATCTGCAACCTGAACAAGAAGAAAAATTGCTGCAGGTTTTGAAGATAAGCGGGCCATCGGATGGACACTTGCAGACATTCCTGGTATTAGTCCCTCCACATGTATGCATAGGATTTTATTGGAGGAAGGTACCAAGCCAGTGAGGCAGCCCCAAAGGAGACTAAATCCCCTAATTCTAGATGTGGTGAAGAAGGAAGTGACCAAGCTGCTACAAGTTGGCATTATTTATCCCATATCCGACAAGAATGGGTGAGCCCAAGTGCAAGTGGTTCCAAAGAAATCTGGAGTTACAGTAATTGCAAATCAGAACAATGAGCTCCTACCCACAAGAATCCAGAACAGTTGGCGGGTGTGCATTAATTATAGGCGGCTTAACCAGGCCACTAGGAAAGATCATTTTCCATTGCCTTTTATTGATCAGATGTTGGAAAGACTGGCTGGCAAGTCGCATTACTATTTCTTAGATGGATATTCGGGCTATTTTCAGATTCATATAGCCCCAGAAGACCAAGAGAAGACCACTTTCACCGTCCATTTGGAACATTTGCATACAGGAGAATGCCCTTTGGTCTCAGTGCAACGCTCCGGAACCTTTCAAAGGTGTATGGTCGATCTTCTCCGAATTTTTAGAGAGTTGCATGGATGTGTTTATGGATGATTTTACTTGTCTATGGCTCTTCCTTTGATGCATGTTTAGATAGTCCGGATAGAGTCTTGCATCGATGCATTGAGACTAATCTTGTTCTTAATTATGAGAAGTGTCATTTTATGGTAGAACAGGCATAGTCTTAGGCCATATCATCTCTCGAAGGGTATAGAAGTAGATCCCGCTAAAATTGATGTTATTTCCCAATTGCCTTACCCTCTTGCGTGCGAGAGGTTCGTTCTTTTTTGGCCATGCGGTTTTCTACAAAGTGCGGTTCATTCAGATTTCAAAAAAAGGCCCTTCCCCTGTCTAACTTGTTGCGAGAAAGATGTTGCTTTTGATTTTGATGGCAAGTGCAGAGAGGCTTTTGATTTCCTTAAAGGAGCTTTGACCACCACTCCTATCATCCAACCACCGATTGGACACTCCCATTTGAACTCATGTGTGATGCCTCTAATTATGCATTGGGAGCCGTCCTTGCACGAGAGTCGGCAAAGTACCTCATGTCATTTCCTATGCTTCGAGGACTTTAGATGCTTTGCACAAGCCAACTACACTACAACCGAAAAGGAACTTTTAGCAATTGTTTTTGCTTTAGATAAATTTCGATCATATTTGCTTGGTTCTAGAGTGGTTGTATTTTCGATCATGCGACTTTGAAGTTTCTCCTGAAAAAGCCCGATGCAAAGCCAAGGTTGATTCGGTGGATGTTGCTCTTACAGGAGTTTGATATTGATATCAGAGATAAGAGTGGAGCAGAGAACCTAGGTGGCAGATCACTTGAGTCGGATTGAAAGAGAGGCAGATTCTTCTCCTATCCATGATGCCTTCCCGATGAACAACTTTTCAAGATGCAAGGTAACATCCCTTGGTTTGCAGATTTGGTTAATTTCTTGGTTGCTAGAGCACTACCTGCACATTTTACTAAGGCACAGATTGATAAACTGAAAAGTGAATCAAAATATTATGTGTGGGATGACCCTTATTTGTGGAGATTTTGTAGTGACCAAGTCATTAGGAGATGTATTCCTGATCATGAGTTTGATTCTGTTCTTAGTTTTTGTCATGCACTTGCCTCATGGGGGACATTTTGGACCTACTCGTACACTAGGAAAGTTTTGGACTCTGGATTATATTGGCCCACTCTATTTCGTGATGCATATTTGTTTTGTAAATCTTGTGAACAATGCCAGAGAACAGGGAATATTTCTCGTAGGAATGAAATGCCCCAACAACCTTTGTTGTTCTGTGAAATATTTGATGTTTGGGGTATTGATTTTATGGGTCCTTTTCCTGTGTCATTTGGTTTTGTTTACATTTTGCTTGCTGTGGATTATGTATCTAAATGGGTGGAGGCAAAAGCCACTCAGACTGATGATTCCAAGGTTGTTGTGGATTTTGTTAGATCACATATTTTCTGCAGGTTTGGAGTCCCAAAAGCCATCATTAGTGATCAGGGTTCACATTTCTGTAATCGAAGCATGGAAGCCTTGATGAAAAAGTATGGAGTCTTGCATAGAGTTTCTACACCTTATCATCCCCAGACTAATGGGCAAGCCGAGGTTTCCAACAGAGAGATCAAGCAGATACTTCAGAAAACAGTTCAACCTAACAAAAGACTGGAGCAAAAGGCTTGAGGATGCTTTATGGGCTTATAGGATCGCTTTATAAGACTCCGATTGGGATGTCTCCTTATCGGATTGTTTTTGGCAAAGCATGCCACTTGCCGGTGGAAATTGAGCATCGTGCATTTTGGGCAAGAAAAGGTGTAACTTGGACCTCAATCCGGGCATGGAGCGGAAGCTACGCTTTGCGAATTGGAGGAGATCCGCCTGAGGCTTATGAGAGTTCCAAACTTTATAAAGAGAAGACTAAAGCCTTCCATGATAAGAAGATCATGAGAAAAACATTTAAGATTGGTAAAAAGTTCTCCTTTATAACTCCCGCCTCAAACTCATGCCCGAAAGCTCGGATCTAGGTGGCTTGGTCCATTTGTTGTTACTAAGATTTTTCCTTATGGTGTTTGTGCAGGTTACAAGTGAGATTACTACAAAAGCTTTCACAAATCAATGGACATCGCCTCAAACCATTTTATGAGGGAGCTCAAGAGGATATTTTGGAGGAGGTCCACTTGCAAGAAGTCGTCTACCCCACTTGATGAGTAAGATGCCGCCTCAATGGACAAAAAAAAAAAAATTGATTGAGTTAAAAAAAAAAAAATTTTCTTTGTCTTTCAGGTCGACCCATATTTGTTCAATTATTGTCCCGATCAAATCTTTTGGAGATTTGTACCGACAATGAGGTAAGTAGTGTCATTGAATTTTTTCATTCGAAGCATGTGGAGGTCATTTTTCTTCAAAGAAAACAACAAGCAAAATCTTGCGATGGATTTCATTGGCCATATTATTCAAGGGTAGTTATACTTTTTACAAAAGTTGCGAACATTGTCAAAAATTGGGGTCCATTTCTGAAAGAAAAATGATGCTTCCAAGTTACGCAAATTGCACTTGCATGACTTGCGGAATCAATATATGATGCATAAAAAATAAAAAAAAATAAAAAAAATAAAAAAACAAATTTTATAAAGCAAAAAGACTCAAACCATTTCTGGAACATCAAGCTGTTGAGGTAGAATCCATCTTCCTTTCTAATCCTTGTTATGAGTAGAATTTATTTTAATTTGTTTCTTCTTTTTGCAGTTCTTTCAGTTCCCGGTTAAACGGCGGATAACGGTACTCCGTGACTCTCGAGTCGGTTTGTCTTTCAGTTTCCCATAATAACTGATTTCTTCTCTTTCAAAATGGATGTCATTCTTTCAAATCTAAAAAAGTATTTCCCTTCTGTTCATAAAAATGTTCTAACCAAAATTTACAAAGCTAGGTGTGAGAGATTGAGACTGTTAATGTACAAGGGCATCCCGAAGATATACTGTTTGGATAATCGAAGCAAAGGTTCGTTTAGCTGGTGAATCTTCCGATTCATTTGTCCGATACATGCCTGGTCTCGGTAAAAGTTCATTTTCGAAAAAGAGAAGAGCAAAAAGAATGCACGTTTGTTACAAGTGTGCACGATGGAATTGCAATACGCGATGTCGTACTTTGGGGATGGTTTCCGCAAATAGAGAAGATAAAATTTTCTTCATTAAGAATGGACTGAGTAAGGAGTCATTAGATGATATCTTATTGACTCTTGAGACGCATTCTTGTGGATTGGTGCATCGTGAACTTCTTCGTTTGTGGAATCTCTTCAAGGATGAAAAAGAACGCTACGATCTTGGGAATCGACTCTAAAAGACCCTGTTTGCCGCTTTATAAGAAAATTGGATGGGAAGCCTATCCCCGACTCATAGAAGGCGTTCAAGCCGTTTCTGGACGTAAAACCAGAGGAAGATGTGAGCCACAATCACAACAATCTGTATATATTATCTTATGCATTTATTATTTAAAAAAAAACAAAAAAAAAACAAAAAAAAAAACAAAAAAAAAAAAATAAATTCAAAAGTTTTCTGACAACAGCCAACCTACTCATATAGGAGCTATTATTTTTTTCTATTCTCTTTCCTATTTAAACACTCCATTTTCTTCACTTTCCTGCAACTCTTAATCATTCACAGAGAGTGTGAGTGTAGAGATGGAGGGAGCTTCTTCTTCTTCTCGTTTCGTAGACTTGTTAGTATCTGTGTATTTTGTGGGACACATTATGGGAAGAGTTTAGAGTTTGTCAACGCAAAGCAACCACTCTTGGTAGAACACTTACTGCGAGGAACATTCGTGTAGTATATGGGGAGGTTGCCTTGGGTTAATGGGGGCTGTATCACTGTCTGCATTTCTAAGAGGTGGTCAGGTTTTAGGTGTCATTCCTGAACCTTTAACTCAAAGGAACTTTATTGGAAAGACAATTGGACAGGAAATTCAAGTATCATCTATGCATGCACGAATGACGGCAATGCTTGAAAACTCTGATGCCTTCATAGCCTTACCTGGTGGTTTTGGTACTTTGGAAGAAGTCTTTCAAATTGTTTCTTGGGCCCAACTGAACATCCACCATAAACCCATAGGTTTGTTGAATGTTAATAATTTCTTTGATAATTTGTTATCTTTTGTTGACCATGCTGTGGAACAGAAATTTGTCACACCTTCTGCAAGACAACTCCTTATCTCGGCTTCCACTGTTGATGAGTTAATTGATAAATTGGAAGCCTTTGTTTATGAACCTGATCCAAGGTGATGTTCCGTATAGATTGGTCGTGAGACAAAGCGACAAGCGAGACAACAACAAGGGAGGCAGCAAGAAACAACAATGTGACCTGACACTTCATCTATGACTTTCCTTTATCTTTAGTTTTATTCATCGTACTTTGTTTTTGTTTATATTTGTGTGAGGTTTCTCTTTTCCGTAATTGCAGTAACAGGTACTATCCTCTATCTTTTTCCTTTCTATTTTTTAACATTGAGGACAATGTTATGATCTGATTGGGGGGAAGGATAGTTGTGTGACCAAAAAAAAAAAAATTTTTTTTAGTAAGTGTGTTTATGTTTGTCATGTGTAGAGTTGTGTAAAAAAAAAATGTATGTATGTATTAATATGTTTATTGTGTTTATATGTTTTTCAGTAATTTTCTAACCGGTTAAGGATGGCAGAGTAAGGAGTAATTCTACTCTTGAGACGCATCTTAATTGGTGGCGAGGTCTGATGTGGCACCGACAAGGTATTTCTTTTCCCTGCTTGGCGTTGATTCACTTCTTATCGTTGTGTTGCTCTTTTCTATCTCTCTTTCACATTAAGGACAATGTTATATTAAGTGTGGGAAGAGATTTTAGCATTTTTTTTTTTTTGTTTTGTTGTTAAAAAAAACAAAAAAAAGGGTTCATTGCATGATTGAATAACTTTTCTTCCTTCTTGAACTGATATGCTTGGTGATGGATGATTGAATTGATGAATTGAGTTTGATAGATGCATACCTTGTGAGATTTTGAGCCTAATGGATGGATTCAACATTTATGCCATTCTCTTCTTTCTTGTGTGATTTTCACTCATGTTAATGATCACTCTAGAACTTGCTTTGATTCTTTTTGAAGCTACATTTCACTTGCATGCATGAACATGATTGAGGCCCTCTTTCTTATTTAGCTAGTTTAACC
Organism: Ormosia semicastrata; assembly: GCA_029884595.1. Taxonomy (NCBI): domain Eukaryota; kingdom Viridiplantae; phylum Streptophyta; class Magnoliopsida; order Fabales; family Fabaceae; genus Ormosia; species Ormosia semicastrata. The sequence goes on along the minus strand of JAQQTO010000035.1, from coordinate 1,475,262 downwards.
AAACAGCCAACCTTGCATATTTCCCCTTGCTTAACCCCTTTGAGCTTATTTGATTATTCTTTGTTTCGAACTCATTATGTTTCTTAAATGAAAAAAAAAAAAAAACCCTGTTCTTACTTAGTCTTAGGGAATAAAAGAACATTGACTTTGTCATTGGATGAGTTCATGAATAAGTGTGGGGGTGTGTATGCAGAATGGTTGAAAAATGTATTTATGATGTTCTTTTTGTAAAAAAAAAAAAAAAAAAAAAAAAAAGAAGAAGAAAAAAAAAAAAAATATATATACATATAAAAAAAATTCAAAAAAAATATATATATGTAAAAAAAAAAAAAAAAAAGGGTCAACAAGGCAATAAAGGAATGGAAAATAATATGTAAAGGGAATTTGTATTAGATGAAGTTGGGATGAACTTTCATGATCGATAATTGAACTCACTTTCATGTTCTTTTTTATTCTCTTTGGTGTTTAACTTGTCATATCCATATTACCTTCTCCTTTACCTTGACCCCATTACAACCTTGAATAAAGTCCTCATGATTTGTGTGTGCATGTGTTCGAGTAGTGGAGAAGTAGAAGATAAGCAAGCTTATGGTAGTGCAATTTTCATGAGTTGAATTGAGTGTAATACCTACCTTTTAAACACTTGAGAGATTGAGAGTGAATTCTGTAAGGATCTATCATTCTTTACTCATGCTTTTCAATTGAAGTCTCCTTGCTTGTTGATTTGATATGTGAAGATGTGTTACCTCATGAATGTTTTGATTACTTGAATTATTAATTGCTCTTCGTTCTTAAATATTGAGTCTTTTAGAATGTTTAACTTTTGAGTCTGTTTTCATTTTGTTTTTGTGTGTTTTGCCCAGGAGTGCAAAAAGCTAAGTGTGGGGGAATTTGATGTTCACATATTTGATGCATTAATAAGCCTTCATTTTTAGTCATTTACACTCTCCTTGCACTTAATAAATTAAGTTTGGTTATGTTTTGTATGTTTTGAACTCAAAATAGATTTAATTGAATTTTTCAGCATGATTTACGTCTTACACTAATCTTGTATTTGGGTCATATCTTGGGCTGTAGGTGGATGTTTAAGGTGAATCTTATGTCATTTTAAAGATGAGAGAGAGCTCTACAATCTTCATGAAGACATCAAAGACTTAATCACACGTTTGGATGGCTCAAATTGGCATTGAATCAAGAACTAAAGTGTTGCTCCTGGCAGAATGACCTTTATGTACTGTGCATTACACTGCTCGTGGTGAAAGTTGTAGAATGGGCTGAAATTTTGATGATTGATAGTTAAGACTCAAATATACAACTTTCATGTTGTACATTTTTTCCGATTCAGACTCCTTGGAGGTGATATTGGGCTTGGAAGTCAGAACAGAGAAGCTGCGTCTGACCTGAGCAGTGTGCAGTAATTTGAACACATCTGGAGCTATAGAAACGATATTGGACTCAAACCAAAGCCATTTGAAAGCTAAGATCCAGACCTACAATCTTCGTGAAGACCACTTGGCTCAAAAATGACGAATGCAATGACTTCAGAGCAGCATGATTTCGGAGACAAAGAATAGGCTGAAATTTTCTACTCACCAAAAGTCATTCAACATTTTCAACTACTCCACCTACCACCTACTCCACCAACCACCATGACTCCGCCCCCTTTGACATTTTGTACCTCTAAACCCTCTATAAAAGGGAGGCTATGCAGATCATTGTAAATGTAGAGCTTTTATGTAGTAGTGTTGTTATAATTAAAGTTTTAGTGTTTCATTTTGGAGAATTCTCTTCTTCTCTTCCTCTCCTCCTCTCTCTTTGTTATTTTCATTTTTTGTATGGTTCTTGAAGGTTCTCCAATGGTGATGGCTATGGAGAACTAAACTTCTTTAATCAATCCAAGAGATTGACAATCTTGATGATTAATCTTGAGATCTTGTTTTAATCGTTATACGTTCATCTATTAATCAAGTTTCTCTTTCTTTTCTTCTCTTGTTTAAATTCTGATTTAATGCTTAATTTGATTGGGATTTTGCATATGTTAATTGCGTAATTATCATATGCCAAGAGATGAATTCAGAGGTTATATAATTTATCAAAGATGTTTGATGAAATATTTAGCTTGGTTGGATCTTGGTTTTTAAGTTAATTTGGGTTTTGGATGGATGCTTAATTTGTCTAACCTTAATTAATTGAATTTTAGAAGCGTTTCTAATAGAAGATCCATGGATCATTGAGAGGCGTCTTGATGTGATCTAAGACCAAAGATTTGGTTGATAGTTGAACGGATTTATAAAGATCAAGGATGGATTAAAATCAAGATTTGTTAATTCTCTTGGATTGGTTGTTTTCTCAATCTTGTTTACTCATTTTAATTGTTCTTTTTTGTTTAATCTTGCAAAACTTTTCCCCCCTGTTTATTAACCTCTTAATCTGACTTCATAATTAGAGTGATCTACGGGCTCGACCCGGTGTTACCTTATGCTACAAGTAGTTTTGGTAAATCGGTTATAAATTGATTTAAATTTGATAATCTCGACAAGTGTCAGGCATAAGGCCTTAGCTTGCCATGGAAGCTAAAAGCGATGGGTGCAAGGACCTAGAAAATTAAAAACAATGGGTGTGGGGACCCAAAAAATTAAAGGCAATAGGCATGATGCTCTGAGTTACTAGGGAAAAGTAATGAGTGAAAGACAACGAGCATAAGACCCTAACTTGCCGTGGAAACTTAAAAGCAATGGGTGTCGGGACCCAATAGGTTATAACTAGAAATAATAAGTTGGTCCTTTATTGGTCAAGGCTAGCGAATCAGAATAATACACTATATAATGCATGCCTCAGAAGTATGAGAATACGAAAATTTTATATATTTTTATGTTTTTTTTAATATCTCTATGACCCTTGAGTACATGATTGCAATCATTTCTAAAGATAAACTGGAATAGGATCTATTGGCAACCTTCATTTGTCTATTCAGTCGATGGTTTAAATGTCCAACTAGGATGACCCTTTAGTTGCGCATTAGATATGATAATGACATGGTCATTTGTCATATTCTTTTCTTTTTCATGACATTATTAGGAGTTTATTGTGCTTCTAATACCTTTCAAGTCATTAGCAAATCTCAATGCCCTATTAACAATGTCACACATTTCACATTCCAATACATATTTATTAGAAAAATGCATATTGAGTCAAATAAGAGGCAAAGGTGAAAACATGACAATATTGCATCGAGATGGAAATGGTAAAAAGAAGGTAATACTGTGGTTATCAATATAAAATTTACAGAGAGATGATAAGGATGGAGGTCTTCAGTTCTTCTAATGAAACCCTTTAATGTAATAAGCGTCAATCCTCTGCATACTCGATTTTAAACACCCATTAACTAACCTTTGAGGACTTTGACTAACCTAGTATGGAAATTTAGTTTGCTCTAGGGCAGAGATTTGGTCCACCCTAGTGTGGAGACTTAGTTGTTTAGGTTTCACTCCCTTTGTCACATCAAGCACTATTGTCATTTCATTTTGGGACCTTAACTTTTGCCTAGGTTACTTTTTCAAGTTTTCAACCTACCAGGTCACTCTAACTTTTGCCTAGGTAGTGTTTTCAGGTTTTCAACTTAGTGAGCCATGCTTTTTTTTCTTCTTTTTGACAAGTAGCACTTTTATGCATAATATTTCTTGACCGCATCTGATTTTACAAGAAGTGGTAGATCTTCATTGTCCATTTTTGTGAGAATCAAGGACACTCCAGAGATAGCCTTTATCATGAAATAAGTTCCCTCATAGTTTGGAATCCATTTTCCATGGTGATCTTTTTGAATTAGCAGGATCTTTTTTAGCACTAAGTCTCCTTCTTAGAATTGTTGAGGATGCACTTTTTTTACATAAGGTTTCATAAGCCTCTTGTGATATAATTAGCCATGACACAATGCAGTTAACCTTTTTCTTTCAATAAGATTCAATTGATCTAGTTGGGCTTGGACCCATTTGGCCTCTTCTAAATTTGTTTCTGTCAGTACTCTTAATGAGGGGATCTCCACTTCAATAGGGAGTACGAATCCCATTTCGTAAACTAAAGAGAAAGGAGTTGCTCCAGTTGAGATACAGACAGACGTGCGATAACCATGCAGAGCAAAGGGAAGTATCTCATGCCAATCTTTATATGTCACAACCATTTTTTGGATGATCTTCTTGATGTTTTTGTTTGCTGCCTTGATAGCCCCATTCATTTTTGGGTGGTATGGCAAGGAGTTATGGTTTGAATCTTGAAATTCTTGCACATCTCCTTCATCATTTTTTTATTCAAGTTAGTTGCATTGTCGATGATGATCTTATTTGGTAAACCATAATGATATATCAACTCCCTTTTGATGAACTTGATCATCACATTCCTGTTCATATTGGCATAAGAAGCAGCCTTAACCCATTTAGTAAAGTAGTCAATTGCGATAAGGATAAAACAATGCCCATTTGAGGCCTTTGGTTTAATAGGTCCTATAATATCCATACCCCACATGGAGAATGGCCAAGGTGTTACTAGGACATTTTAGGGGACTGGCAGCACATTGATCTTATCAGCATATGTTCAACACTTATAGCACTTCCTCACATGATTGAAGTAGTCAGTCTCTATGGTCAACCAATAATAACCAGATTTTAGAATTTTTCTTGCCATTACATGTCCATTGGAATGAGTTCTGAAGGAACCCTTATGTATTTCTTCAATAATCTTTTCTGCTTCTACTGCATCAACACATCTTAGAAGCACCATATCATGGTTTCTCTAGTAAAGTGTTTCCCCATTCAGAAAGTAACCCATCGCAAACCTCCTTAAGGTCCCCTTGTCATTTTCTGAAGCGTCTACGAGTTACTCCCTATTCTTGATGAAACATTTGATGTCATGGTACCACGGCTTCCTATCAAGCTCATCTTCAACAATTTGACAATATGCAGAATAACCATGATTATCTATTTTTATAAGTGATAAGTCATTTTCATGACTTACTTGGAACATCAATGATAATATGGCCAAAGCATTAGCTAACTAGTTCTCCTCTAGAGGAACATGATGAAAAATGACTTCATCAAATTGCTTGGTCAGTCCTTTAATATAAGTATGATAAGGGATTAGCTTAGCATCACGAGCCTCCTATTCCCATTTTAATTGATGAATGACCAAGGTGGAGTCCCTATATACTTCAATGATCTTTGCTTTTGATTCTATTACCACTTGAATACCTAAAGCACATGATTCATACTTAACTATATTATTAGTATAGTCAAAACACAACCTTGTTGTGATTGGGATGAAGTTACCTTCAGAGGATATCAAGATGGCTCCACTGTCATGCCCCTGTGCATTAGAGGCTCCATTAAACCACAAAGTCCATTTTATTTTCCAGAGGATTCCTCATCCTTATATAGAGCCATTATATCTTTATCAGGGAACTCATATTGCATCGACCCATAATCCTCTATAGGTTGGTTAGCTAGATAATCTGCAATGGCACTTCCTTTAACTACCTTCTAGGTGACATAAATGATTTTATATTCTGATAATAAAACTTGCCACCATGCGATTCTCCTAATGAGGGCAAGTTTCTCAAATATATACTTGATAGGATCCATTTTGGACACTAACTAAGTAGTGTAACACAGCATATATTACCTCAACTGATGGGCAGCCCATGCCAAGGCACAACAAATTTTCTCTAATAATGAATAATAGATGGCACATTCCTTCCTATCAAATTCATCATGCTACCCTAGTATGCAACCTATAGACTCATTGAGCACTGTCAAATACATAATGAGAGGTCTCCTTAACACTAGAGGCACTAAAACTGGGGGTTCTTATAAATATCGCTTAATTTTTTCAAAGACCCTTTGGCAATCTTCATTCCATTCCACTATCTGATTTTTGCGTAACAATTTGAAGAGCGACTCGCATGTTACTGTGAGCTGGGATATGAATTGAGCAATGTAGTTCAGCCTCCCCAAAAATCCTTGGACTTTCTTTTCAGTACGAGGGGCTGGCATATCCAAGATTACTCAAACCTTGCCGGGATTAACTTCTATCCCTTTTTGGCTCACCATAAACCCTAATAGCTTGCCCGATCTAACACCAAAAGTGCATTTTGCAGGATTTAGTCTGAGCTTGAACTTCCTCAATCGCTCAAAAAGCTTTTTACAGATTGATTACACGATATTCTTCTGTTTTTGACTTCACAATCATATCATCCACATAAACTTCTATTTCTTTGTGCATCATATCATGGAACAATGTCACCATCGCTCTCTAATACGTTGCCCTAGCATTTTTTAAACTGAAAGGCATCACTTTATAGCAAAAAGTTCCCCATATAGTGATGAAAGTGGTCTTCTCCATGTCTTCAGCAGCCATCTTGATTTGATTATATCCAGAGAAGCATCCTTGAAAGAGGAGAATGCATATTAGGCGGTATTATCGACCAAAACATTGATGTGAGGTAATGGGAAATTGTCTTTAGAGTAGGCCCTATTTAAGTCTTAATAGTCGACACACATTTAGACTTTCTCATCTTTCTTTAAGACTGGAACAATGTTGGCAATCTATTGTGGGTATTTTGAAACTACAATAAATCCAGCATCAAACTGCCTCTTTACTTCACTATGATTTTTAGTGACATTTCAACTTTCATTCGCCTCAGTTTTTGCTTAATCGGAGGGAATCCAAGCTTTAGTGGCAATTTATGCTTAACTATATCAGTGTCTAGTCTAGACATATCTTCGTACGACCATGTGAAGATGTCACTATAATCAAACAAGAGCTTAATCAATATGTTGAGCTCATTTTCTTTCATTGAAGTATTAATTTTGACTTTTTTCTTATAATTTTCAGTTCCCAAGTTAATTACTTCAGTTGGTTCCTTATGGGGTTATATTTATTTAGCTTCTTGTTCTAGTAATATCATTAGCTCAGGTGAAGTTTCCCAATCATCCTTATTATCCTCATCGATATGATTAATAGGGTGTTCAAAATTATATGATGAGATCCTGACACTGCCACTTTCAAGAGATTCACTTTCAGATCTGCATTAAGTGATGTTAACACAAGAAAGATGAAATGAATAGAAGGTCATTATAATGGTGGGATGAAAGCTATGAGATGAGAAATTAGAAAACTCAAAATACATTTTATTAATAACAATTATTGAAAAGGAAACATGTAAGCCCATTTTACAAAAGGATTATCCTAAAGCCTTAGGCAGAGCTAAATGATTAGCGCAACAAAATTACTTTGAAGGAGATTCCAAGGTTATGGGAAACTCAATAATCTCCTAATTATCGAGTCTTGTATCTGAAGAACATGTATACACCAGGTCCATCTCATGACTGACAAAGTTATCATCTTCAACAACAGTCACTTGGTCCACGAACACTATTCCTGCGCTCTAAAAGCTTTTTCAAATGCCATAAACAAGGACTCCCTCCACTTTATGTTCTCGATTTTCTAATCAGGCCAGCCTCTTCTCTTTTTTCTCTTCCATGATCCTCCTTTTGTTGGCCTTGGTGGGTTTGTATCCCAACCCGTACCTATCTTTGTTTGCCAAGGGTTGTAAAAATCCCGTAGCACCTTGTCATTTCTTGCCCAGTCCCTTTCCATGCTGATAACCTTCTTCCAACATGACTTTATCCGTCATTATAGATGCAATAGAGAGCTGTGGTTTTGGAATTGGAGCTCCTTCCCTTACATAAGTGGTATTGGCAATCTCAAATAATTGAAAGGCAGTCTCGAGAGCCTCTTCTGCAGCTTCAACATCAGGGGTGTCTAGTGGCTTACTCACCAGTAGGTCCTCTTCACCAGAGATAATAATTATTTTGTTATCAACTATGAATTTTACTTTTTCGTGCAAAGTGGAAGGCACAGCTCCAGTAGAGTGAATCCATGGTCGTGCTAAGAGACAATTGTAGGATGATGCAATATCCATCACTTGGAAGAGTATATTGAAAGTGCAAGGACCAATTTTAACTGGTATTTCAATTTTCCCTATGACCTTTCTCCTTGTGCCATCAAATGCCCTTACTATCATCGTACTTGGTTTCATATGTGATCAATCAAAAGGCAATTTAGAGAATGTCAACTTTGGCATCACATTCAAGGAAGAGCCATTATTTATCAATACTCTAGCCATGATATGATCTTGATAATTTACTGAGACGTGGAGGCCTTATTATGCCCCTTTCCCTCAATTGGTACTTCATCATCAATGAAAGTGATGTAATTATCTACTGTGATGTTACTGATAACGCCATCCAACTTGTCAACCGTGATGTCGTGAGAAACATGAGCTTGATTAAGTACTTTCATCAACACCTTCATGTGTGGCTTGGAATGTTAGTCATGGCAACCATCACCCAAGAGGGAGGTGAATTGGGTGAATGTAAATTTTTAAAACATTAAGAAATTATGCATTTTGATATTTTCAATCAACATATGCAGTGGATTAAGTCTGACTATTATAGATTACTCAAAAGTAACTTGGGTTATAGGATTAAGCAAATAAATTAGATATCAAATTTAACTCAAACATATATAATTAAAGTACAAATGTAAAAAAGGAGATAGAAACTCTTTGAAAGCTTTTATCAAACACTTGAAAAATAATTTTCTCTGAAGCTATTTATCGATTAAAATGAATGAATAGAGAAGATAGAAAAATGCACTTGTAAATGAACAATCCACATAGAAAGTATTCAAGAAATATATGAAATTAAAATATAAATATAAAAGAGTTTGAGTTTAGAGAAGCAAGCACAATATTTACATGGTTCAGCCACTAACCACTTGTGGCCTACATCCAGTTCTCAAGTAAACCACCTGAAATTTTCCACTGTCACTTCAAGCTTGAACAGGTACTTGAAAACCTTTACAACTCAGAGCACTCTTCACACCTTAGGATGTCTCACCCTTTGTGCTTGAGCCTCAACAAACAGGGATACCTCACCCTTATAACATCTTTGAGGGATACGATAATCACATATTCAATACATTAATAAACTCTCATGTTTAGTCATTTACACCTTCCATGTCCTTAATTGTTTGAGCTTGGTCATGTTTTATAAGTTTGGGCTCAAATTGGGCTTAATTGATAATTCCTAGCATTGTTGAGGTTTTACACTATTTCTATATTTTAGTCATATCTTGAGTTCTAGATATTTAATAATTATGTATTTTATCTTGTAGGAAAGTTGAGAGGAAGCTCTATAACTTTGATGAAGAGCTCAAAGTCTTAATCGGATGTCTAGTAGACCGAATTGGGCCTGGAAGTTAGAATACGAGTTTAGTGACCCTTTGATATTGTTTTGATCATAACTTGAGTTGTAAAACTCCAAATTGCTTGGGGTTTGGAACCAATTGCTCATAATGGACCTAGCTTTTTATCTAAGTGGCTTCTAGTCACGTGAGGCCAAAATAAGAGGTAGTTTTAGGAGTTTTAGGCAGAAATCCGAGGCAAGGCAGAAAAAGATACCTCTCATTCTATATTTTTCTCTTCTTCTCTCTAGAACTTCTCCCTCTTCCTTCTCTCTCTAGAACTTAGTTTTATCTTAGTTTATTTTTTTGAGTTCTCCCCTTCTCATGGAGGGCTAAGGCCTTTAGATTAATCCAAGAGATTGAACAACTTGATGCTTAATCTTGAGATTCTGCTTTAATTGTTATATTCATTTATTAATCAAGTTTCTCTTCTTCTTCTTCTCTTTGTTAATTCTGGTTGTTTGATTATAATTTTCATATGTTAATTGCTTAATTATCATGTGCAAAGAGATGAACTCAAAGATTAAACAAGGTATTGAAGGTGTTTGATGAAATGTTTAACTTAGTTAGATATTAGCTTTTAAGTTAATTTCGATTTGGATGAGTGCTTAATTTGTCTAAGCTTAATTAATTGAATCCTGGAAGTATTTCTAGTAGAAGATTTGTGGATCATTGAGAGGCGTCTTGAAGTGATCTAAGAGTAAGGGCTTGATTGATAATTGAATGGACCTATAATAATCAAGGATGGATTAAAATCAACTTTAGTTAATTCTCTTGGATTGGTTGCTTTATTAATTCTATTTTATCCATTTTGTTTGAATTCTATTATTTAAATTTTTTGTATGCTCAACCTCCTTCCCAATTTTGGCTTAATCTGATCCAATTATAATTACAATACTTGAGAGACGATCTGGTGTTGACTCCTATGCTATAAGCCATAGATATAACTCGGTTACAATTTTGATTGAGTTTGGCGCTCGTTAGGATACCTCACCCTCTTTACAATGAATCAAAATATAGAAGAAAAGAAACTCTCATAAAGAGTAAATGATACAAATTGAAGCTCTATGAAGCTCTCTAAGGATATCTCAAATTTTGGTGAAAAGAGCACAAGAAATAGTGAAAAATAATAAACCCAAATTAAAGCATGAAAGAATTATTTCAGATAGTTGGGTGTTGTTAAAAGATGAACCAAAACTATGTATTTATAGATATTTAAGAAAAAGAGTCATTGGGTATTAATTTCATTCAATAAAAGCTCAAGAAAATAGTCGTTACGTGATTTCTGCTTGTGTTTATTCGAATAAGCATAGTCTTATTCGAATAACCCACTTATAGCACAACAGAAAGTGTTTTCTAGAACTTGTTATTTGACTAAACTTTTAGTTATTCGAATAAACCTTTAAAAATACGTTCTAGAATGATTTCTGGGGTGTTGTTATTTGAATAAATATTGTTTATTCAAATAAATCACTCTGGTTTCAAAAACTGACTTTAAATGGTCATAACTTCTTTATTTATCATCTGTTTAAAGCAAATAATCACTCATTAGAAAGATGTTTGAGTATATTTTCAAATAAAATAAGTTTTAGAACAAAACTTAGTATTTTGAATGTTATGATTAAAAGAGTAACCTAAGGTCAGTTTTTCAAAACTTAAACTTGGCTATTTTTCATAGATTTGAACTACCACCATAACTAGCTTTTCAAAACTTGTTTCTTGGGTATTTTAGCATGTGAAAGCCATTTGTAAAGATTTGAAAGCATATTTGAGAAATCCAGAAGACTTTTTACATAAAGACCCTAAGTCTTGTAAGCTACATCATTTAATCTTCCTTTGGACTTGGTCTTTGGCTTGATCTTGTCATCATCTTCATGTTTGCTATCATCAAAATATGTTTGTCCAATAGCCAATTACATTCACCTTATTTTTTATGACGACAAACTATCATTGAGAAAAGAGTTAGTGTAATTAAATTAGAGTCCACAAAGTTTTTAGAGAAACTTACTCCTCCTTTTTTTTCGTAAGAGATGATTTATATCGGAGATGTGCACAGCTCCCACTTTCTTTTGAAATCCCAAGATCCGTTTTAGTTTTACCTATATTTTTTCAAAAAAATTCTCAGATGATAAGTACTCAAGCTTTTTCTCCCCCTTTTGTCATGATAAAAAAGATGGGGCAAAAGAAAGCATAAAGCTAAAACAAAGTATATTCAAGTCCAACAAGATAGATTCATTCATAGCAGACCGAAATAGCATCAAAGTCTAATATTATAAATTTAGCAAGATAAAGACAATATTCAGCACATCAACCACAAAGAAGTTTAAAGAAACATATATTCATTCGTTGATAAGCTAATTACATTATATAGTCATCAAAACAATCATTTATATTTGCAGTCTAATTACATTTACTAATTTCTTAGTATTCTACCATATGTTAGCCATGAATCAAGAGAATCATAGATATCAAAATTCACCTTAATGAAATATACTATAGGGATTAAAGCATGTATAGAACTAACATCATCCACCCTATATGTAATGACAAAATTAGCAGGTTAATATCTAATTAGGCACATTGTCAATGCTAAGCATACTTCTCATGTAAGGAAAGCATCTAATCATTTTAAGATCAATTTATCAACAAGTATCATATACTCCATATAGAATATCACAATAGCTTAGGAATACAAATACTTATTAAGTTAGACAGAGAGTGGTGCTTCTTTAGAATGTTCTTCGTTTATTGGTCTTTTGAGTTTGAGCTTTCTTCCATTGAGTATTCCATTCCATTGTACTTGAAGAAAGTCTCCTCATATCCTTCTTTATTCAATTCTTCTCTTTATCCATTTATACTTGACATTTCAATATTTGACGACGATATGGATGTTGGTGTATGCCCTAGTGGCCAATACATTTTGTTTGTATTGACATACATTATATTATGCTATTTTTGATATATGAGGCATTTCATTTATTGTGTTCTTTTTGATAGACATAATAAAGTCCTTAGAATAGTAAGTTTGATACCATAGGACATCAAGTGGATGACTTGATGGTGAGATCCTATTGGATAAAATACTATTCTTAAATGTCCCTAGTCAAGTATTATTGTTAATTAGGACAACAATAATGCATTGAGACTAGTATGTGCGTAGACTGATGACCACATCTCACAGGTCATGGATATGAGATATCAAGTCTACACATGGATACATATTAGAGTAATGATATATTGGACAGACCCGCCATGAGAACGCTACGTGGATCGTTACGTGAGTGTCATAAGCGATTCTCATAGTGATAATGGTGTATGTGGTTCTTTGACCTGAAAATCACTACGATTCCTACATGAGGAGTTGTGTGTTTTAAATGCCATCAAACGTCATCTGTAACAAAATGATTATAAAGTTGGTTATTAGACATATTGTGATGCATGTGGAGGAATGTGAGTGACCTAGATGGGATTTGTCCCTCCTACATAACAGGAGTGATATCTTCGGGCCCCCTGATTGAGTGAGACTATGAAATGCATGGCCATGCTCAAATGAGTCAATATGAGATATTGATCTCATTTGTTATTACTATGTCTACTCGGGAATCAGGAAACTGAAGATTGAATTAAACAAGGGTGACACGTTCCATGCCTTGTGTTCAATCTGGATATCTGGACAAAGGGACTAAACTACACGGAAACATTGATCACGGATAGGTTATGTCAAATCACTGACATTCTCATTACTTGGGTAGCAGTGATGTGTTGCTAGATACCGCTCACTGTTTGTAATATTAAAATGAGATTTTAATATTACTACCAACGTCATGAGAACCTGCAGGGTCGCACACTTAGAACAGACTAAATTGGAGCAATAAGGATCCAAGTTGGACTCGGATTCAATTGTGGGCCTAACTCATGACAGATGGATTTTAGGGTTGCACAGCTTACCTTGCTACTGCTCACACTCACTTAAGGCAGCCACTATTATAAATAGTACTGTTAAGGGGGCTGCTAGTTATGTTACATCATAACCCTAGCCGCACCTAAGAAAGTGAGTGAGAGACAGTGAAAGGTTCTTCTCTTCTATTCCCAGCTAGCACCGCGAAACAGAGGCGTGACTCCTTTTGCAAGTCTGTTCGTGTGGATATCGCAGAAACGTTATCGCTATTACGGTGTTGGTGATTCACCTCGCTTGTGTTTATCACGCTTCAAGAGGTAAATTTTAAAAAAACTCGGATTATGGACTTTTCGCATGGATCCTGTGTGGGAATCCTATTATTCCGCTGCGAGATATTTTGATCCGCAATTCCCAACAATGGAGACACTTGCAAAGCTAACTCTAAAAGATCTCTAAAACATAGGCTAGCATTAAATATCATTTAATCTCATTTATAATCATAATTTAGGTTGATATATAATGTAAAACATGTACTATATTATTAGTCATGCAAAGTTAATTCTAACGAGAACAAAAGAAGGTCATATGTACTTGAATTCAAAAATTTGGTTTAAGCATTTTCAAAGCAAGATTCTAGTTTATCAAGAAAGACTTGATCATCATCAAAACATATATAAGTGTTTTAGGGCAAACAATGATCATGTAAGGCATGTAAAGGCATAAAAACAACTCTCTACTTCTCCAAATATCACATGATATTCAATTTAAAAGCATAAATAAGGATAAGAGATCGATGTCACCAAAAGTGTACTCTTTTAATTTTTATAGGTGACTCTAACTTCCAAACTTCAAGTTTTCATGAGGGAATAGAGATTCTTTGCACCCTTTTTAAAAGTTGAATCCTTTTGAACTTTACTTTCCTTAAGTTGAATAAACTTTTTCCTTTTCAATGCTTGCTTGAGGTAGTTATCACCCTACAATATAATCAAAGTACTTTCTTTAGTTTCCATTAATTTTGGATCCATAGAGGTTAGTCATTAATTACATCAATATATTCATTCAAGTTCAGCAATAATTTGACATTCAGTAGAAATTCAACAAGGTCAGTCATTATGCCCAACTTATAAGCAAATAAGCACTCTAAACAATAAGGCAAAACAACAAATAAGTTTACAAGGGCAAACAATTATTTCATTTCATTGATCAATTTAGCCAAGTACATTGATCTGCTAATAATTTCAGTATCCTAAATGCCTTTTGTTTGATCTAATTAGACTCTATATGTGCTCGATTGTTGACATTTATCTAAGTTTCTGCTTTAGAACTTAATTGGATGTTTATTGTGAAACTATGCTTAAATGTGGTTATAAACACTTATAAATGAAATATGCTTTTCAGGATATCTTTGAGTGTTTGAGTCCATTAGCATCGAACTGAGCTTGATGACTATTTAAGGAGAGAGATAAATGCTTAAGAAGATCAGTTTTATCCCTAGAGACAAAGGAAGAAGAGTATTTATGAAGAATCAAGGTTGCATTTGAAGAAAGTGGTCAACATGGCCCGTGTCATATGACACGGGGTAGGCCGTGTACTCCTTTGACTATTTCAAGACTGTGGTCAAATCCTATTTTTGGATAACACGACCTGTGTCATATAACACGGAGTAGGCCGTGTACGTCTCTGTCTTCACAAGGGAATTCAATTTTCAGCCTTGATCGATAACACGACCTGTGTCACATGACATGGGTTGGGCCGCGTTCTTCTCTGACTTTGAAATTAGTTAGAATTGTGTTACTAGATTCAGACACGGGTAGGGTCGTGTTATATGACACAGCCCGTGTCATTGGCTCAGAAATTTAAATTCAATTTTTAATGCTAAATTACGTATCTAAACCTATAAATAGGGTTGCTTAGAGCCCCTAAAGGGGATCTAGAAAGAGAGAGTCGTCAAGAAAACTGAGGGAAACACAAAGACCAAGAAAGAGAGATATTTTATTGAGGATTGGAGACTCAGATTCGACCGATCGAAGATCAATCATTCTCAAACCTTAGAAACTAGTTTGATCTTTAGTTTTCCTTTCTTCTTTTACTCTGAACAATGTCTTTCTTTAATTCTTCTTTTGTTTTGAATTTGTCATGTGTGGCTAAACTTCTTGATTGGTTAAGGGAAGATGAAACCCTAGTTTTGATTATGTGAATCTTGCATATTTCTTTATATCAATACAGTTATGTTTTTATTCATATGTTTCTATTTTTAAATCAATATAAAGGTCTTTATATTCTTGCCAAATTTCAAGAGTGGTAAAACTAGGATTGCTATGTGCGGTTGCAATGGTAAAACTAGTGAAATATATGATCTAAGTAATTTAATCTTAGTGTGTGATTAGATCTTAGTGTGATTAGTTTTCTAATTCTTAATGCAATCATTAGGTAGGTGTAAGAGTGGTTACTTTATAAATAACTAATGATTAGGGTTTGATTTAAGCGGTTGATAAATTAAATAAAACTTAAGGAAAACAGGGGATTTATCTCACAATCACATGAGAACATAATTGATCAAGTTAGTATAAAGAGTATGTAAGTTAGCATAATTATATAAATCTAGTGGTGGATTCCATCTCTTAACCAATATCTTTAACTTGGTAATTCAATCTATGCTTACTGTTTTTGTTTTAAGTTTAATTTATACTTTTAATTTTAATCAACAAAACCCCCTTTTTACTTTTTATTATTTATTGTTCATCAGAGTTTAATTTAGGAATTGGATTGATAGTGTCAATTGAATTAGTTCTCTGTGGATCGACCCTTGCTTACTATAACTAGTTGCAAGGTTTTTATATTTTTGGTGGAACTTGGCAACTGTTTTTGATATAAATCTTAATCATATTCCACATCACACCAAATTTTGGCGCCGTTGCTGGGGAACTAATTGTCTAATTGCACTATTAACTTGTTTCTTATTTTTCTCTCTATTTTTTGTTTTAATTTTAATAGTTTCATTCGTTCTTTTCAACTGTCTTGTAGGTGTTCATGTCCGGTGAAGAGGTGAACGAGCAATTGAGAAATTTAAGGTAATACTTTGAACAAATCAGCTCGCAACATCAAATTCCCCTCTAATTCACACATGCTGACGTTGAAGCTGCCCGTCACATAGACCTTTCAAGTTATGAGGCATCTGAGATATCTGAGCCACTTGAAGAAGTAGTGATCGTAGAAAATACATTAAGGATGTTGGGTGCTCCATACTTGGACCAATAATCTCTGTGCATAGAGATTCTTGAGAATGAGGAGGCATTTGAGTTGAAATCTGGTCTAATCCATCTTTTGCCATCTTTCAATGGACTAATCAAAGAAGACCCTAATAAGCATCTGAAGGAAATCTATGTTGTGTGTTCTAGCATGAAGCCCACGGGAATTTCAGTGGAGCAAGTTAAGTTGAGAGCATTTTCGTTTTCCCTGAAGGATTCTGCAAAGGAGTGACTATACTATTTGCCACCCGGATCTATCCAGTCAAGGCAGGACATGGCTCGAGCTTTCCTGGATAGATATTTCCCTGCTTCAAAGGCTGCCACTATCAGAAAAGAAATTTGCGGCATCCAACAAAGGCATGGGGAATCACTTCATGAGTACTGGGAGAGATTTAAGAGATTGTGTGCTAGCTGTCCTCAACATCAAATGAGTGAACAACTTCTGATACAGTACTTCTACGAAGGTTTGCTAGTGATAGACTGCAACATGATTGATGCTGCCAGTGGAGGAGCTTTGGTTGATAAGACTCTTCGAGAAGCTAGAAACTTGATATCTAGAAAGGCTACAAACACTCAACAAATTTTCACTCAGAATGACATAAGAGTGAGAGCAGTTAAAGAGGCCAACACAACTAGTTTGCAGCAACAAATGATCTAGTTTACTGCCATGGTTCAGAAGTTGATGGACAATAGGAAAGCATCGATACAGGCATGTGGGATTTGTTGCTCTTCAGGACATCCCACCGATATGTGTCCCACTCTGTAAGAGGACACAAATGAGGAGGCCAAGGCAGTGGGGGGATTTTTTGCACCATCCAAGAATTATAATCCCTACTCCAACACATATAATCTGGGGTGGAAAGATCATCCCAACTTTAGCTATGCAAAACAGCCCCAAGCTCAACCTTAAGCTTATGGACCTCCAGGGTTTCATTAAAGGCAAGCACCTTTTCCTCAGAGGCAGTAACAAGTTCAAGCTCCTAGGCAACCTGAGCCTTCGTTGGAAGAGTTAATAAGACAAATGGCCACCAATAATATTCAGTTTCAACAAGAAACAAGGGCTACAATCAGTACCTTACAAAACCAAGTGGGACAGCTAGCCACTGAGATCAACAAGGTTCAGAGTCATATTTCTGGAAAACTTCCCTCATAGCCAGAGGTGAACCCAAGAGAAAATGCTAGTGCTATTACCTTGCGAAGTGGGAAGACACTTGACAAACCCACACTTTCCCAAGTCACTGAAGACAAAGCTCAAAAGCCTAAGGAGGTAGAAGAGGAGGGGCTCAATTCGAAGACCCCTAAGGTTAGTGTTTCTAAACCACTCCCTAAATATGTCACTAAGGCCCATTTTCTGAGTAGGTTGGTTAAAAATAAGAAAGAAAAGGTGGATAAAGAGATCTTAGAGACTTTTAGGAAAGTGGAAGTTAACATTCCTTTGTTAGATGCCATTAAGTAAGTGCCTAGATATGCTAGTTCTTAAAAGAATTATGCACTAACAAAAGGAAGTTAAAAGGTAATGAACGGGTCCAGGTGGGAGCAAATGTTTCAGCTATTTTTAATAAGAAACTCCTAACTAAATGTAAGGATCCTAGCATATTCACTATACCATGCACTATCGGTAACACTAGGTTTGAGAGGGCAATGCTAGATTTAAGTGCATCCATTAATGTCATACCCTTTTCTATTTATGCATCTTTACATCTAGGACCTTTAGAACCAACTAGAGTTATCATTCAACTGGAAGATAGGTCTAATGCATACCCTAAGGGGGTTGTTGAAGATGTGTTGGTGCAGGTAAATAAATTGGTATTTCTGACAGATTTCTATGTGCTGGACATAGAGGAGGACAAATCCCCCAACTCTGCTCCTATTCTGTTATGGAGACCATTCCTAAAGACTATACAGACTAAAATTGATGTGCATTTGGGAACATTGACAATGGAATTTGATAGAGAGTTAATCAGATTCAACATCTTCGAAGCTATGAGATACCCGAGTGATGTGCACTCCGCTTATGTTATTAATTCTTTTGATATTTTTGAGTCTTTAATTTCTGCTATTTTTGAGTCTGATCAATTTGATGCCCTTGATACAGTTATGACTCACAGTTTAGATTCCCAGGAATCAAAGAAAGATGACAAAGGAGAGCCATAAAGTGAGGAGATAGATGAAGTAGTAGCAACCTTGCATACGTTTTCTTCCCTTTCTGAAGGACATGAAGTATCGTATATTAAGCTACCTATTACCACTGATATACCTAAACCTTCTATTATGCAGGCACCAGAATTGGAATTGAAGGAATTGCCTGCCCATTTGAAATATATTTTTCTGGGTGAGAAGGAGACACTCCCGGTGATAATTGCTAAATCCCTTACCCAAGAGCAAGAGGAGAGATTAATTTCTGTGTTGAAGAAATACAAGACAACCATTGGATGGACTATTGTGGACATCAAGGGTATTAGCCCCTCCATTTGTATGCACAGAATCTTAATGGAGGAGGGGGCTAAGCCAGTGAGAGAACCACAGAGGAGGTTGAATCCTCCGATGATGGAGGTTGTAAAGAAGGAGATATTGAAGCTCCTAAGTATGGGGGTCGTATACCCCATTTTTGACAGCAAGTGGATAAGCCCAGTCCAGGTAGTTCTAAAGAAATCTAGCATTACTGTGGTAAGAAATGCTGAGAATGAGCTTATTCCCACTAAATTACACACAGGGTGGCGTGTTTGTATAGATTATAGAAAATTAAATGCCGTCACCAGAAAAGACCACTTCCTTTTACCCTTTATTGATCAAATGTTAGAGAGATTAGCTAGTTATTCTCATTATTATTTTCTGGATGGATATTCAGGTTATAACCAGATTGCTATCGCTCCGGAATATCAGGACAAGACCACTTTTACTTATCCTTTTGGCACATTTGCTTATAGGCGAATGCCTTTTGGACTTTGCAATGCGCCAGGGACTTTTTAGAGATGTATGGTGAGTCTATTTTTTGATTATATAGAGAACATCATTGAGGTCTTCATGGATGATTTTAGTGTATTTGGGAATAGCTTTGAGAATTGCTTGGAACATTTAGCATTAGTTTTAAAAAGATGCATTGACACTAACTTTGTTTTAAATTAGGAAAAATGTCATTTCATGGTAGAATAAAGTATTGTGTTAGGTCATGTAATCTCTACTAGGGGCATTGAAGTTGATAAAGCTAAAGTAGAACTTGTGCATTCATTAACCCCGCCCACTAGTGTGCAGGACATTCGTTCTTTTCTTGGTCATGCAGGTTTCTATCGGTGATTCATCAAAGACTTCTCCAAGATATCAGCACCCTTCTGCACACTTCTCCAAAAAGATATGCCATTCTATTTTAATGAGAAGTGTATGGAGGCTTTCACCAAACTTAAAGAGTTTATGATCGTGGCACCTATCATTAGGCCATCAAATTGGGAGCTTCCATTCGAGTTAATATGTGATGCAAGTGACTTTGCGGTAGAGGCTGTCTTAGGACAGTGAGTTGATAGGGTTCCTTATGCTATTTACTATGCATCAAGGACCCTAAATGATGCTTAACTGAACTATTCCACAACTGAAAAAGAACTTCTTGCTATAGTTTTTGCTTTAGAGAAATTTAGATCATATTTAATTGGTTCTAAAGTAATTGTTTTTTCTGATCATGCAGCATTGAAGTACCTATTGGCAAAGAAGGAGGCGAAGCCAAGATTGCTCTGATGGATTCTGTTGCTCCAAGAGTTTGACTTGGAGATTAAAGATAAAAAAGGGAGCGAAAACCTGGTAGCAGACCATTTGAGCAGGTTGGTGACTAAAGATGAGGACATACCTATCCAAGAGAGCTTTCCGGATGAGCATTTAATGGCTATCACAATCATCATTCTGTGGCATGCTGATATTGCCAATTACTTGGCCACCAAGGACTTTCTGGAGGGCCTGAATAAGGCGCAGAAATATAAGGTGAGAAGTGATTGCAAGTATTACATCTGGGATGATCCTTACCTTTGGAAGCATTGTGCGGATCAAGTGATTCGGAGGTGCATTCCAGATTCTGAGATTCACTCCATTATCTCTTTTTGTCATACCTATGCCAGTGGAGGACATTTCGGCATGAAGAGGACAACCAATAAAGTACTAGACAGTGGTTTCTACTGGCCTACAATCTTTAAGGATGCTTATAACTTCTGTAAGTCATGTGACCGCTGTTAAAGAACAGGTAATATTGGTCCACAAAATCAAATGCCTCAAACTCCAATAATCTTTGTGGAAATCTTTGATGTTTGGAGCATTGACTTCATGGGACCATTCCTTCCTTCTTTTGGTTTCTCCTATATTCTTTTAGCTGTGGATTATGTTTCAAAATGGGTGGAAGCTAAGGCCACTAAATCTAATGATTCTAAGACTGTTGTGGATTTTATGAAGTCTTATATTTTTTCTAGGTTTAGTACTCCTAGAGCCATCATTAGTGACCAAGGGACACATTTTTGCAACAGAATCTTTGAAGCCCTTTTGAAGAAATATAGTGTGGTGCACTAGACCTCTACTCCTTACCATCCTCAGACGAATGGCCAGACTGAGGTGTCCAATTAGGAGATCAAGTCTATCCTTGAAAAACTATGAATCTAATGCGCAAGGCTTGGAGTATTAGACTTGCTGATGCTTTATGGGCTTATCAGACTGCATACAAGACCCCGATTGGCATATCCCTATTCTGATTGGTGTATGGGAAGCCCTGTCACTTGCCAGTGGAGGTGGAACATCGATCTTACTAGACTATCGAGTAAGTTAACTTGAACTTGGAAGGTGCTGGAAAGCAAAGAAAGCTCCAAATACAGGAGTTGGAAGAACTGAGGAATGAGGCCTTTGAGAGTGCCCTCATTTACAAGGCCAAAACCAAAGCATTCCATGATCACATGATCTCCAAGAAAAGCTTCAACAAAGGCCAAAGAGTATTGCTATACCAATCTAGACTCAAATTATTTCCAGGTAAGCTACGTTCTAAATGGATTGGACTATTTATAGTAACTACTATTTTTCCTTCTAGTGCAGTGGAGATCATGAATAAGGCATCTGGAAAGACATTCAAGGTCAATGGGCACTGTCTCAAGCCTTACCATGAGCTTTCGGAGAATGTAGAAGTTGAGGACACGCCTCTTCTCCATCCATCTTATACAGAACATTGAGGAGTGTCGCAATGTCTGGCTGAGGACAATAAACTAAGCGCTTATTGGGAGGCAACCCAACCAGATTTGCTTTCTTTTCCCTTTCTATTTTATATTATTTAGTTTCTTAGTTTATCCCAATTTTTAATGTGTTTTTTGCCTGATGATACCTGTATCTTTACCGCTATTTGTGTTTTGACTTGCTCAGTTTTGGTTTGGTTGCATGAGTTCATGGTTTGTTAAGTGCATGCAGTCATGAGGAGCAAATTAGAGTGATTTTATAAGTCAAAAGCCTACACGGGGTGAGCCATGTCAATTGACACGACCCGTGTTCCCATGACAGTAAACCCAGCTGCTCACAGAGAGGTACATAGGGTAGGCCGTGTCACATGACACGACCCGTGTTTTTGTAGGTAGCATGTTCTATTTTCTCATAGAAATGTACACGGGGTGGGCCGTGTCACATGACATGACCCGTGTTCTTATACACCCAGGGCTATTCTTTACAGAGAGGTACACGGGGAGGGCCGTGTCATGTCTTTCCAGCCACTCTAAAACCCTGACTTAGGGTTTTCCTTCCCAATTTTTCCCTAACTCTCATTCTCCCATGCAGCCACTACGCAACAGTCCCTATTCTTCTCCACCTTCTCTTCTTCCAAATTTTCTATTTTCACCACCTACATCCACCATTTTCAACCATTTTTCACTTTCTATCTCTCAAATCTCTCTTCACTCTTTCTTTCTCCTTCCATTTTCCCACCATTGTCTCCATCATTCTCACCACCCACGCGCCCACCATAGCCACCACCACAATCTTCCATTGTTCTTCCATTTTTAACCCCACTTCTCCCTACATTTCTTCTCCCCACGTTCCATTTTCTCTTTTTCTCTATTTCTTTGGATTTCCTCAGTAATGGGTCCCAAGAAGTGCATCAAGGTCACCGCTGCTTCCTGTTCACACTACCTCTATCGTACCTTCTCTAGGTGTGCACGGTCTTCTCCATCACCCCCGCGTGAGCCATCTCCACCTCAGGTACCAGTCAATCCCATAGACAGAAAAGTAGTGGTTCCTACCCGATTTTTAGATGTAGATACCCTTAAGGCTATAGGGTTGCATGATGAGGTTTTTGCTTTGTTGAGTAGGATTGGCTGGGTAGAGTTTGTACTGTTGAATAGGCCTACATTTGCTGAGTTGACTAGGGAATTCATTTCTAGTTTTAACCGTAAGTTGTATCCACTGTGTGATCAGGAAAAGTGGCCTGGTGAGATCACCTTTAAGATGTTAGGCAACTCTCATACTGTTGACATTACTTGTTTCATGCCATTTTTGGTTTTCCTAAGGGACACAATATGCTATCCCATGATTTTAATCCTGATCGTGTATGATCTACTTTGACTGTGTCTGGGTCTAGTGTTGGTGTATGCCCTAGAGGCCAATACATTTTCTGTATTTACATACATTCTATTATGCTATTTTTATATATGAGGCATTTCATTTATTGTGTTCTTTTTGATAAACATAATAAAGTCCTTAGAATAGTAAGTTTGATGCCATAGGACATCAAGTGGATCACTTGATCGTGAGATCCTTTTGGTTACAACACTATTCTTAAATGTCCCTAGTCAAATATTATTGTTAATTAGGACAACAATAATACATTGAGACTAGTATGTGCATAGACTGATGACCACATCTCACAGGTCATGGATATGAGATATCAAGTCTTCACATGGGTACATATTAGAGTAATGATGTATTGGACTGACCCACCATGAGAATGCTACATGGATTGTTACGTGAGTGTCATAAGCGATTCTCATAATGACAATGGTGTGTGTGGTCTTTTGACCTGAAATCACTACGATTCCTACATAAAGAGTTATGTGTTTGAATGCCATCAAACGTCATCTGTAACAAGGTGATTATAAAGTTGGTTATTGGACATACCGCTAATCATGCAGAGGGATGTGACTGACCTGGATGGGATTTGCCACTCCTACATAACAGGAGTGATATCTTCGGGCCCCCTGATTGAGTGAGACTATGAAATGCATGGCCATACTCAAATGAGTCAATATGAGATATTGATCTCATTTGTTGTTACAAAATCTACTCGAATATCAGGAAACAAATGATTGGACTATACAAGGGTGACGCATTCCATGCCTTGTGTTCAATCTAGATATCTTGACAAAGGGACTAAACGACACGGAAACATTGGTCACAGAAAGGTTATGTCAAATCACTGACATTCTTATTACTTAGGTAGCAGCGATGTGTTACTAGATACTACTCACTGCTTGTAATATTAAAATAAGATTTTAATATTACTGCCAACGTAATAAGAACCTGCAAGGTCACACACATAGAGCAGACTAAAATTGGAGCAATGGATCCAAGTTGGACTCAGATTCAAATATAGGCCAGACTCATAATAGATAGGTCTAGAGTTGCACAGCTTACCTTACTGCTGCTCACACTCACTTAAGGCAGTCACTATTATAAATAGTACTGCTAAGGGGGCTGCTAAGATACACAATTCAGAACCCTAACTGCACGTACAGAAAAGTGAGTAAGAGAGTAACAGGTTTATTCTCTTTTCTACGTAGCTAGCACTGTGTGAGAGACGTGAGGCTTCTCTTTGAGAACGTTGGACGTTCGTGAGTCTGTTCGTGTGGATACCACAGAGACATCATTTCTATTATGGTGTTGGTGATTCACGCTTCAAGAGGTAAATCATTTAAAAACTCAGATTATGGCTTTTTCGCATGGATCCTCGGTGGGAATCCTTATTTTTCGCTGTGTGATGTATCCGTAAAAATTCCCAACAGTGGTATCAGAGCGACTTGCAAAACCATGATTCAGTTTTCTATTTTCGTTTACATGAGATAACATGTTTTCTGTTCTTGTTTTTGACAAAAGATATGATCTTTAATATGTTATTTTAGAAAACCGTATGAAACCCTTTGCGAAAACATATTATATTTTATGTGTTGTATGCAAAACTATGATGTTGTTTTCAAAAAACCACGAAGATGTTCATATGTTCTGTGAAAACCGTTTTGTATTAAGATGTATGTTTTTGTGAAGCTTTCTGGTATGTATGTGATACGTACAGCGTTATGGAATCCTTATTCACAATGTGCGGCGTAAGGGTTTGGGAAACCTTGTTCTTGGTTTGCGGCAGCAGGGGTTATGGAATCCTTGTTTCTGCACAAGAGGCGAAACACAAGGGGTTTTGGAAACCCTATTCTTGTTTTGCGATAGCAGTATCAAGTGTTGATGTTCTGCGGTGCAAGGGTTCCCCGCAGCACATGAAGTGCTCATGTTGTTCGGGCCTAGGGTTCCGCGTGGCACAAGGGTTCAAGGGAGGCGCAAAAGATTCAACTCTTGTTTATGGCACTCCCGCCCGCTGACCGGGCAGCGGGAACCCCGTGCTACCTCTGCGTAGTGTATTTTTTCGAAAGCGTGATATTTTATATCCAATTTATGACTCGTGAAAATAATAATGTATTATTGTTATGAGTTTATATGTTCTTTGTGGTGCATGGTTATGGCCTTAGTCCTCTTTTTATGCTATTTTGGTTTTATAAATATGACCTGCGTGTCGTGCCTTTCTCTCTACATTCTGATTATACATTTTCTTCTCACCTAACTCCCCTCGAATGTAAAAGAGGTTTCTATATAATGTAATTATGATGTGGAGGCAAGAAGACAGCATCAAGTGAGGACGTTGATGGGAGACGCTTGGTGAAGCTGGCTTAATTAATGTTCCTCTCTTAGGGGGCCATAACTATGTCACTTTTATTATATGCTTTTTATGTATGAGATGTATGGATAATGTTTATGGTATGATAAATAGTTTAATAAATGGTGAGATATAATAATAATAATAATAATAATAATAATAATAATAATAATAATAATAATAATAATAATAATAATTCCCTCAAAGCAAATATTAAGTCATTATGTGATGCCTTCCAATGTGTGGCACCCGTCAAGACTAGTATCGATCAAGTGCAGGTCTGCCAAAGCAGGATGCCTTTATCGATATTAGTAAGACGCGATGGGATAAAGGTAATATCCGACTGCTAACCATTGGGTCTGACTTAACTAGGCCATTTCAATAGGATTGAAGGCTTAGAGGCATGAAGTTGGGCTTTAGTCCATTAGATGGATTAGAATAAATGTTATTCACCCAACTATCCTAGAGTTACATGTGATGTAATTGGAAAATGTTTCCTACCTAAATAACTGAATTTTGGGTGATCAGCCAAAGCTGACTCAAAACTAGGTGAAATATGGATCTTGGCCCACTAGGAAATCTTACGATGGGATTTTCTGAGTCAATGCTGAGGGTGATTGACTTGAATAAAATAGTGGGAGTCATATTTAATTGAAAGACCTCATTAAATATGTTTATGGCATGATACTTATATTTTGCATATTTCTGTTGATAGATTACCATGGCAACAAACACATCGGGTACTTTATTATTGCGATCCATCCTTGAGAAGGACAAGTTGTCTTGAACGAATTTTCTAGACTGGTACAGGAATTTGAGGATTGTCCTCAAGCAAGAGAAAAAGTTGTATGTTTTGGAATAGCCTATTCCTGAGCCACCTGCCGCTAATGCCCCTAGAACTGAAAGAGATGCTTATAAGAAGCATCAAGATGATGCCTTGGACATTGGATGTCTAATGCTGGCCACCATGAACTCTGAGCTCCAAAAGTAACATGAAAACATGGATGCATACGATATGATCGTACACCTTAAGAAGCTCTATCAAGAGCAGGCCAGGCATGAGAGATTCGAGGTCTCTAAAGCACTATTTCAGTGCAAGCTAGTAGAAGGAAGCCCTGTTGGTGCTCATGTACTCAAGATGAATGGGTACATTGAAAACCTAGAAAGACTCGATTTTTCTTTGGGCCAAGAGTTGGCCACTGACTTAGTCCTGCAATCTTTATCGGAAAGTTTTAGTCAATTTGTCATGAACTACAACATGAATGAGATTGATAAATCACTACCAGAGCTGTTAGGCATGTTGAGAACTATCGAGCAGAACATTAACAAAGGCTAAAGGAAGGCCATAATGATGGTCCAAAAGAATAAGGGCAAGAAACAGCAGAAAAAGCCCAAGGACAACTGGAAGGGCAAGGGCAAGGATAAGTCCAAGCCTAGCACTTCTGGCTTGAAACCAGTGGGTGGAGTGGCTAAGGAAAGTACATGCTTCCATTGTGGTCAGACCGAACATTAGAAGAGGAACTGTGCCAAGTTCTTGGAGGAGCTCAAAAAGAAGAAGGGAAGTGATACTTCCACTTCAAGTATTTTTGTTATTAAAGTCACTTTATCTACTTCTGCATCATGGGTATTAGATACTAGATGTGGATCTCATATTTGTGTAAATGTGCAGGATCTAAAGAGCAGTAGACCATTGACGAAGGGCGAAGTTGACCTACGAGTGGGAAATGGAGCAAAGGTTGCTGCATTAGCTGTAGGGACTTATTTATTATCTTTGCCCACTAGGCTTGTAATATAGTTAGAGAACTGCTATTTTGTGCTTGCTATTAGTAGGAATATCATTTCTGTTTCTTGTTTAGACAAAAAAGGTTTTTCTTTTATTATAAAGGACAAGTGTTGTTCTATTTATATGAATGATATTTTTTATGGTAGTGCACAATTGAGTAATGGACTTTATATACTTGATCTCGAAACGCCCGTCTATAACATAAATACAAAGAGGTTTAAATCAAACGATCTGAACCCAACTTTTCTTTGGCATTGTCGTTTGGGCCACATAAATGAGAAACGCATCTCCAAACTCCATAAAGATGGATTCTTGGACTCGTTTGATTTCTAATCATATGAGACATATGAATCTTGTTTATTTAGGAAGATGACAAAGGCCCCATTCACTGGACAAGGTGAAAGGGCTAGTGATCTTTTAGGCCTTATACATAGTGATGTATGTGGGCCATTAAACACAATCACTAGAGGCAGTTTTCAATACTTCATTACATTTACTGATGATTTCAGTAGATATGGATTTGTATATCTTATGAAGCACAAATTAGAATCCTTTGAAAAGTTCAAAGAGCTCAAGAATGAAGTACAAAACTAACTTGGCAAGAGTATTAAAATCCTTCGATCAGATCAAGGAGGAGAATACTTAAGCCAACAGTTTGATGATCATTTGAAAGAGTGTGGGATAATATCTCAACTCACTCCACCAGGAACACCACAATGGAATGGTGTCTCTGAAAGGAGGAACCGGACCTTGTTGGACATGGTCTGATCCATGATGAGTCATGCAAACCTTTCAGGCTCCTTCTGGGGACATGCTCTATTAACAACAACTTTCACACTTAACCGTGTTCCATCTAAGACGGTTCAAAAGACACCATATGAGATATGGACTGGGAGACGGCCCAGTATGTCTATCTTGAAGATTTGGGGCTACGAAACTTATGTGAAACGTTAAGTTTCTGATAAGCTTGGACCTAAATCAGATAAATGCTTCTTTGTGGGGTATCCAAAGGAAACCAAAAGATACTTTTTCTATAATCCTACCGAGGGCAAAGTGTTTGTCGCACGAACAACTATGTTTCTAGAAAGGGAGTTTATCTCCAAAGGAACCAGTGGGAGAAAAATAGAACTTGAAGAAGTTCAAGTTTCACAAAGCAGCAATGAACCAATGGTGGAAATAGAGCAGCCTCCACAAAATGTTATGGAACAGCAACCTGCTCTAGTAGCATAAGACCTGCGTAGGTCTAACAGGATACGTCATCAACCAGAGAGATATGAATTTCTCATGACCCAACAAGGTGACGTACTGCTCATGGATCAAGATGAGCCTGTGACTTATCAGGAAGCCATTATTGGCCTAAAATCTGAGAAATGGCTTGAGGCCATGAGATCTGAAATGGATTCCATGTATGCCAACCAGGTATAGACCTTGGTTGACCCACCTGAAGGGGTAAAACCCATTAGGTGCAAGTGGGTTTTCAAGAAGAAAATCGACATAGATGGTAATGTGCATACCTTTAAGGCGCGATTGGTGGCTAAAGGTTTCAAACAAATTTATAGTGTAGACTATGATGAGACTTTTTCCCCAGTTGCGATGCTTAAATCCGTTCGGATCTTGCTTGCTGTTGCAGCATACCATGATTATGAAATCTGGCAAATGGATGTCAAAATTGCTTTCCTTAATGGAAATCTTCTCGAAGATGTGTACATGACACAACCTGAGGGTTTTGCCACTCCAGAGGATGCTAGAAAAGTATACAAGTTGCAACGATCTATTTATGGATTGAAGCAAGCTTCTAGAAGCTGGAATCTTCATTTTGATGATACAATAAAATAGTTTGGTTTCATAAAAAATGAAGAAGAATCTTGTGTCTACAAGAAGGTTAGTGGGAGCACTATTGTCTTTCTAGTATTGTATGTAGATGACATACTACTTATTGGAAATGACATCCTTACCCTACAGTCCGTAAAGACTTGGTTAGGGAACTGCTTCTCTATGAAGGACTTGGGCGAAGCCACCTATGTATTAGGTATCAAGATCTATAGAGATAGATCACTGAGACTGCTTGTCCTAAGTTAGAGTACATACATAGATAAAGTGTTAAGACGATTTAACATGCATGAATCCAAGAAAGGACTCTTGCCTATGTCACATGGTGTAAGCCTATCTAAGGCTCAATCCCCTTCCACCCAGGATGAGAGGGATTGCATGAGCAAGATTCTATATGCATCTGCAATTGGATCTATCATGTATGCCATGTTATATACTCGACCAGACATCTCATATGCTTTGAGCATGATGAGTAGGTACCGATCGATCCGGTGAGAGTCATCGATCGCTATCAAGAACATCCTTAAGTACTTGAGAAGGACTAAGGATTCGTTCTTGGTATATGGAGGCGAGGAAGAGCTAGTTGTAAAAGGTTACACTGATGCTAGCTTCCAAACCGATAAGGACGACTTCAGATCATAATCGGGTTATGTTTTTTTGCATAAATGGTGGGGCTGTGAGCTGGAAGAGTTCAAAGCAGGAGACAGTCATTGATTCTACCACAGAGGCTGGGTATATTGCTACCTCCAATGCAGCAAAGAAGGTCGTTTGGATCAGGAAGTTCATTATTGAACTTGGCACTATTCCTAGCATTGTGGACCCAGTGGACCTCTATTGTGATAATAATGGAGCCATTGCATAAGCTAAGGAGCCTAGATCTCACCAGTGATCCAAACATATTCTTAGGTGCTTCCATCTCATTCAAGAGATCATCGATAGAGGAGATGTGAAGATATGCAGAGTACCAATAGATGATAACATTACTGATCCACTGACGAAGCCTCTTGCACAGCAGAAGCATGAGGGTCATATTAGGTCTTTAGGCATTAGATATATGCCTGATTAACTCTAGTGCAAGTGGGAGATTGTTGGTGTATGCCCTAGAGGCCAATACATTTTCTGTATTTACATACATTTTATTATGCTATTTTTATATATGAGGCATTTCATTTATTGTGTTCTTTTTTGATAAACATAATAAAGTCCTCAGAATAGTAAGTTTGATGCCATAGGACATCAAGTGGATGACTTGATCGTGAGATCCTTTTGGTTACAACATTATTCTTAAATGTCCCTAGTCAAGTATTATTGTTAATTAGGACAACAATAGTACATTGAGACTAGTATGTGCATAGACTGATGACCACATCTCACGGGTCATGGATATGAGATATCAAGTCTTCACATGGGTACATATTAGAGTAATGATGTATTAGACTGACCCACCATGAGAACGCTACATGGATCGTTACGTGAGTGTCATAAGTGATTCTCATAGTGACAATGGTGTTTGTGGTCCTTTGACCTGAAATCACTATGATTCCTACATGAAGAGTTGTGTGTTTTAATGCCATCAAACGTCATCTGTAACAAGGTGATTATAAAGTTAGTTATTAGATATACCGCGAATCATGTAGAGGGATGTGAGTGACCTAGATGGGATTTGTCACTCCTACATAACAGGAGCGATATCTTCGGGCCCCCTGATTGAGTGAGACTGCGAAATGCATGGCAATGCTCAAATGAGTCAATATGAGATATTGATCTCATTTGTTGTTACAAAGTCTACTCCAATATCAGGAAACAAATGATTGGACTATACAAGGGTAATGCATTCCATGCCTTGTGTTCAATCTAGATATCTTGACAAAGGGACTAAACAACACGGAAACATTGGTCACGGAAAGGTTATGTCAAATCACCGACATTCTTATTACTTGGGTAGCAACGATGTGTTGCTAGATACCACTCACTGCTTGTAATATTAAAATGGGATTTTAATATTACTGCCAACGTAATAAGATTCTGTAGGGTCACACACATAGAGCAGACTAAAATTAGAGCAATGGATCCAAGTTGGATTCGGATTCAAATATGGGTCAGACTCATAACAGATTGGTCTAGGGTTGCACAGCTTACCTTACTGCTGCTCACACTCACTTAAGGCAGTCACTATTATAAATAGTACTGCTAAGGGGGCTGCTAAGATACACAATTCAGAACCCTAGCCGCACCTACAGAAAAGTAAGTGATAGAGCGATAGGTTTATTCTCTTCTCTACGCAGCTAGCACTGTGTGAGAGACGTGAGGCTTCTCTTTACGGACGTTGGACATTCGTAAGTCTGTTTGTGTGGATACCGCAGAGACATCGTTTCTATTACGGTGTTGGTGATTCACGCTTCAAGAGGTAAATCATTTAAAAATTCGGATTATGGCTTTTTCGCATGGATCCTCGGTGGGAATCCCTGTTTTCCACTACGTGATGTATCTGCAAAAATTCCCAACATCTGGTAGTTACGACCTTAAGATGTCTAAGGCCTCTAGGCTTAAGTCCCCTGCACATAGATATATTTAGAAATGGTTGGCTAATACCATCTGTGGTAGGGGGAAAGCCAGGGCACCATTAGCCGTTCTGAATTATTTTTCTTACATTGCATGCTTGAGGGAGAACCTGTAAATGGGGCGTATTGGCTTTGTAATCAGTTTCACCATATAGGGACCACTTTAGCTGGCCGTATAGTGATTGGGGGGTATGTCTCTGCTATTACTGCTCATTTTGATTATTTAGACTTGTTAGAGGAGGCTCCGATCCAGGGTCCTAATGCTATTGATGGGGCCATTCTAGTGTCTATGAAGCTGTGCACCCGTCAATATGGTGCTCTCCTCTTGATCGGAGCTGATAGAGTTGCCCTACCTAGGACAGATCCAATCCCTGAGCCTCATGAGGATACTGCAGTCTCACCACCTCCAAAGTTTGTTGATGAAGCAGGACCTTCCACTTAGCCTGGCGCTGCTTCCTATACTGATGTTTTGGCTCGTATTGACCGCCTGGAGTTAGACCATGCTGCTCGCTTCCAAAGATTAGAAGATCACTTTCAAGCATTAGAAGCCTCTCGTGATCAGAGGATGGATGTCATTGATGGCAAGCTTGATCTCTTGCTTCAGCGTTTCTCTTATCCCCCTCCCCCATCTTGATGTATCTTTATTTTCTTTTGAGATATTGTAATTGATTTTTCCTGGCCTATTGGATATTGTATTGGTTCCTATTTTGGATTTTTTTGTGCTTCATGATAGAGGAATCAATTTCTTCTTATGTTTTTGCATATGCTTTGCTGATTTATTCGAGTTCATTTTATCTGTTATGTATGCTTTGACATTGAGGACACTGTCTATTTTAAGTATGGGGGGGTCTGGGTTTGACATTGATTGCGCATTTTGATCTTAATTGTATATCTGGTGCATGTCTTTCTAACTTATTTTTAGAGTATGTTGAGCAATGAGTAAGCGATTGATTTTTATTGATAGGTTTTTAAGCCTAAAGGAGCTGACTTTCTTGCTTCTAAACCCGCACTTAGAGGTTTTAAAAATTAAAAAGGTTTTAAAAATATGATAAAATTGGGACCTAGTGAGTTTTGGGGCCTTGATGTGAATGACTAATTTTAAGTCATTTGTGTTCTTTGTTGAATGATTCCACTTGTAATTATATGCCTTTTAGAACTTGGTTTGACTCTCTTTTTAACTGCAAATGATCACTGCACATTTTTGAGATGATAAAGGCATTTATTTCTTTCAGCTATTGGCCAAATAGTTGTCCTTGCATTTTGATCCATTGTTTCACCCCTTTGAGCCTGAATGACGTCCTTTCTTTTTATTATAGCTCAATACAAGCCTAACAGTGAAAAACCATTGCTACCCTACCTTAGGAAGTAAAAGAGCTTGATAATTATATTAGGAATTGTATTTGAATAAGTGTGGGGGTGATTACACAGTTATGTTTTTATTCAAAAAAAAAGAAAAAAAGAAAAAAAAGAGTCTCAAAAGAGAAAAGAAAGAAATGAAAAAGAGAATGGTAAAGTTAATTATTGAATGGAGAAAGTCGAGCAAAAGATGAAGATGGATTGAAAAGTGCTGGGGTGATTGTGCAAAAGCATTTGAATTTTATATTCCCCTTTGCTCTTATATTTCTGATGGTCTAACTTTGTTTATCCTTGATATATCCTACCTTGACCTTGACCCCATTACAAACTGATTAAAGACCTTTTGATCTTTGTGTGCATGTGGCTTAGGTGGTGGAGAAGTAGAGGCTTGTCAAGCCTATGATAGGGCATGTTTTCATGAATTGGTTGAGAGTAAATACAAGCCCAAAACACTTGAGTGAAAGAGAGTATATCAGTGAGGATTTATCATGTTGATTTAACCCTGATATTGGATTGACTTGACTTACTGATTTGGACTGTTGAGAGAAGAAATTCCTGATTGCTTAGATTCCTTTAAAGGACCAACGTGTGTAGATCTTTGCTCATTATTTAGTACTTTTATTACTTTTTGAGAAGTATGTGCTTGATTTTATGTTTTTTCCTAGGAGTGCAAAAGGTTAAGTGTGGGGTATTTGATTTGTTAATAATTTTAGTATCTTAAATGCCTTTTGTTTGATCTAATTAGATTCCATATGTGCTCAATTGTTGACATTTAGCTAAGTTTCTGCTTTAGAGCTTAATTGAATGTTTATTGTGAAACTATGCTTAAATGTGGTTATAAATACTCATAAATGAAATATGCTTTTCAGGATATCTTTCAGTGTTTGAGTCCATTAGCATCGAACCGAGCTTGATGACCATTTAAGGAAAGATATGAATGCTTAAGAAGATCAGTTTTATCCCAAGAGACAAAGGAAGAAGAGCAGTTACGAAGAATTAAGGTCACATTTGAAGAAAATGGTCAACACGGCCCGTGTCATATGACATGGGGTGGGCAGTGTACTCCTCTGACTATTTCAAAATTAGGGTCAAATCCTATTTTTGGATAACACGACCTATGTCATATGACACGAGGTAGGCCGTGTACGTCTCTGTCTTCACAAGGGAATTCAGTTTTCAGCCTTGACCGATAACACGGCCCGTGTCACATGACACACGTTGGGCCGTGTTCTTCTCTGACTTTGAAATTAGTTGGAATTGTGTTACCAGATTCAGACACGGGTAGGGCCGTGTTATATGACACAGCTCGTGTCATCGGCTCAGAAATGTAAATTCAAATTTTAATGCTAAATTACGTATCTAAACCTATAAATAGGGTTGCTTAGAGCCCCTAAAGGGGATCTAGAGAGAAAGCCATCAAGGAAACTAAGGGAAACACAAAGACCAAGAAAGAGAGAGATTCTATTGAGGATTGGAGACTCGGATTCGAGCGATCCAAGATCAATCATTCTCAAACCTTGGAAACTAGTTTGATCTTTAGTTTTTTTTTTCTTCTTTTACTCTGAACAATGTTTTTCTTTAATTCTTCTTCAATTTTTGAATTTTTCATGTGTGACTAAACTTCTTGATTGGTTAAGGGAAGATAAAACCCTAGTTTTGATTATGTGAATCTTGCATATTTCTTTATATCAATACAATTATATTTTTATTCATATATTTCTGTTTTTAAATTAATATAAAGGTCTTTATATTCTTGCCAAATTTCAAGAGTGGTAAAACTAGGATTGCTATGCGCGGTTGCAGTGGTAAAACTAGTGAAACATATGATCTAAGTAATTTAATCCCGGTGTATGATTAGAAATTAGTGTGATTGGTTTTCTAATTCTTAATGCAATCATTAGATAGGTGTAAGAGTGGTTGCTTTTCAAATAACTAATGATTAGGGTTTGATTTGAGCGGTTGCTAAATTAAGTGAAACTTAAGGAAAACAGGGGATTTATCTCACAATCACATGAGAACATAATTGATCAAGTTGGTATAAAGAGTATGTAAGTTAGCATAATCATATAAAACTAGTAGTGGATACCATCTCTTAACCAATATCTTTAATTTGGTAATTCAATCTGTGCTTACTGTTTTTGTTTTAAGTTTAATTTATACTTTTAATTTTAATCAACAAAATCCCTTTTTTACTTTTTACTATTTATTGTTCATCAGAGTTTAATTTAGGAATTAGATTGATAGTGTCAATTGAATTAATTTTCTGTAGATCGACCCTTGCTTACTATAACTAGTTGCAAGGTTTTTATATTTTTGGTGAAACTTGAAAACTATTTTTGATATAAATCTTAATCATATTCCACATCACACCATACATATATTCATCAAAAGAATAGCTAATTACATTTGTTTAAGCATTTGCATTTTACATATATATCATTAAGTGTATATTTTTAGTCAAAACAAACAAAGAAAAGTGTACAGCCCTTCATATAACTCGTGTTTATTCGAATAAGAGGTTCTTTATTCGAATAAATTTGTGAAAAGCCAATGTGTTAGATGTTATTCAAATAATATTTGCATTATTCGAATAACAAAGCATACAAGCTTGGCTTTTTTGCCAAGCGTTATTCGAATAACCAACTAGTTATTCAAATAGAACAAGAGAATATTGGCCTATGTTAAAAGAGCATTATTCGAATAAAAAGCCTTTTATTTGAATAAGACAGACGCAAGGAGATAGATTATGCAGATATTGATCTCAGGTTATTCGAATAAATTAGCTTTTATTCGAACAACAAAGATAGTATAAAGCACACGCAACATACTTATTCGAATAAACTACGCTTTATTCGAATAAGGCAAAAGCCAAAAGTTATGAGAAACTGATTTAGATATCAGTTTAGTTGAATAAAATTTGTTTTATTCGAATAATATAGATGTAAAACACACTGACTGTAGTTGCCTGATTTAGGTTATTCAAATAAATTAAGTTTTATTTGAATAACGCAGATGCACAACACATTTCTTTAAGCAGCTGACTTTGTTTATTCGAATAGCCATAAGGTTATTTGAATAAAACTATCAAAAAACAATTATAAGCATATACAAGGATACATTTAGATAGAACAAAACTTACCTAAAGATGAGATACCTGCAAAATAAGTTTTGGATACCTCCAACGCTTAAGTTAGTAACGATTTAGGAATAATAAGCCAGTAAACATAAGCATTCATTCATATGTATGATTGATCAATTATTCCTAATTCTCCTCTAATATAAAATAATGTTTCTTTTGCTAAGGGTTTAGTGAAAATATCTGTAAGTTGTTTAGACGTTTCAATAAATTCAAGTATACAGTCTCCCTTTTGTACATGATCTCTAATTTCTAATTCTTACGTAGCCATTTTAAGTTAACCAAAGATCATGTTAGAAAAAGATAAAACAAGATAAAAACCATCTAAAACACTCATTTTAAGTCATGATTAAATAAAAACTCAAGCTCAAGGGTATTATCATCAAACATGTCATTTTAAACAAAGAGCATATTTTATCTAGCATATTAACATGTAGAAATATTTTCAAGACATAAAGCTAGAAAAGCATAATACAAGTTTTCACTTATCCAAAGATTGCAAGTCCAAGCTTCTTGGAAACAAGGAAGATAATTTGAAGTTATTTTCGATTTTGAACATGAAGTAGCCACTTTCAAGATACTGCAGTGAGTTCTTGGCCTTCAAGCACACCTACAACACACTTCAAATTTTGACTTTTGGTATCCAAATTTTCTTGAGTCCTTGTGTGTTAGTTTTTGGCTATCAATCCATTATGCTCTCATAAATATCAATTTTTTCATAGTATGTAAATTGAGCACAACAACTTAAATAACCAATTGTCATTAAGCACATAACTAATAACATGTTTATTTTCATGATATATAGATAATTCAGAACATAGCAAGCATACATAGTCATAGAATAGCATATGATCAAGAAATATGCAAAATAGTGAGCAAGAGATGTAACAAGAAAAATCATGTGCTAAACATAATATTCAAAATTTACTAAGTGCACATGATTCTATCCTTTACCTAAGGCCTACAAGGAATATACCTCATATTCGTTATCTTTTTAAGTGAATGTGCATAAAAGGTAAAAACTTTTGATACCTTGGCATTGGAAATCAATGAAATGCTTTTTCTTACCCATTGCTTCTCTTTTGGAGTCTTGAACTTTACAAGTTCTACATTTTGCATATGAGAAGTTTCAGTTGAAGGATCCTTGCCTTCATGACCAAGATGTCTACCATTGGGTTTTGGAAACATTCTCCTTGATGACTCCTCTTTCCTTTGACCAATTAATCCATCCTTTTGAGAAATTTTCTACATAGTTGAAACACTAGAAGAACTTTTTGGTACCCACTTCATCTTGGGTCCTTGAATGTTAGTACTAGGGCCTTTAAAATCTTTAGGAACCTATATCATACTATTTCTCATATAAGGATTTCTTCTATAATTGCATAAATGAGAAATATATCCTAGATGACCACAAAAATTGTAAATAATTGAGTTTAATGATGGCTTGATCATTTAAAGATCATTTTTAGAAAATTTAAGCCTTTTGTTGTTTTTATATTCTAAACTATTTTTGTCATAAGTCTTACTTGAATTTTCATGTAGAATAATATTAATTGTATTCTCATTAATAAGCATAGAATGTAAGCAATTAGAATCATTAGCTTTGGAAAATTTGAAATATAAGTTCACAACTTGATTTTCTAAATCAATACACTTTTCACAAGAAGTTGAGATTTCATATTTTAAAGGCATTTTCTCGTCAAGAAAAGCATATTTATTTTTTAAAGCTTCAATTTCATTTTTAATAAAGGAAATATTTTCCAAATATTTTTCTTTTCTAAATTCAACAAGTCATTATATAATTCATCATATACACATTGCAACTCATCATAGGAAGGACCATAATCAAGATAAACACTAGTTACCTCAAAGTTTCTTAGAGTCAAGTGGGAGGTTATCTCAATTTCTTGCATCAATGACTCTTCATGGGAATCATCATCCACATTCTTTCCTATTAAAGCTTCAAGAGTATATACCATTTGGTTTTGCTTTACCACCTCTTCAAATTGAACATCATTTTGAGGATATTTTTCATAACAAAATTCCTTCAATGCCTTTTGCTCTTCTTGTTTTCTATATACAAATTTATGTAAAAAAATCATTGTTAGCTAGATATATAGCATTAAGAGCATTTCATATATCTTTAGCACTAGATCAACTCTTAATTTTACCATAAGCTTCATCATTCAAATCACTTCTCAAAATTTGTATAGTTCTAATGTTCAAAGAAAAACATTTCTTGTCATAGGCATTCCAAGTTTATTTTGGTTTACAAGTAAATCCATTAAGCACAACATCCCATAAATCTAGATTAATAGATTGCATGTAAAATTCTATTCTAACTTTCCAAAGTGACCACCACATGCAAGGGTGTAACAAAAAAATGCAGAATAGACTAAAACTCATAATTAGGCACACAACATCTTATAAGTTGGTCACTATATAGTCTCCATAGATAAGGATCATCTTATACATAATATTTAGACTCACTCCTAAGCCTATCAATATGATGCTTTTTAAAATAAGCAAGTAACTCAGATGCAACTAAATAATTTACTAAATTCGCATACCAAGGGTCTTTACCTTGCAGCTGAAATAACTGCTCATTTGGGAAAGTCTCTCAGATAGGAAGAGTGTCCACTTCTTGTAGGATCCTGCTCAAACGATCTGCCACTAAGTTCTCAGTTCCACTCTTATCTCTGATCTCAATATCAAACTCTTATAAGGGCAACATCCACCGAATGAGTCTAGGCTTCACTTCGGGATTCTTTAGCAAGAACTTCAAGGCTACATGGTCAAAGAAAACAATAACTTTAGTGTCTAGCAAATAGGAACAAAATTTATCTAAAATGAAAATAATTGCTAAAAGCTCCTTTTCAATGGCAGTGTAATTACTTGGGCAGGATCCAAAGTACGAGAGGCATAAGATATCACATGAGGTTGCTTTCCAACTCGTTGAGAAAGGATGGCACCAACTACAAAGTTGGAGGTGTTACACATCAGCTCAAAAGGAAGCTCCCAATTTGGTGGCTGAATAATAGGAGAAGAGGTCAGGTTCTTCGTCAATTGATCAAAAGCCTTTTTGTAATGCTCATCAAATTCAAACTCAACTTCTTTTTGAAGAAGCCTGGATAATGGAATAGAAATTTTTCTTAAGTCCTTGATGAAACGCTTATAGAACCCTGCATGACCAAGAAAGGAATGCACTTCCCATACACAAGTGGGCTAGGGTAAAGAGGCAATAACATTGATCCTTTCGCTATCTACTTCAATACCTTTGCTAGGAACTACATGCCCTAAGATTATGCCTTATGATAATAATATATTTTATACATTTTATAATCCTCTCACTGGGCTTCTTAAGGTTCAATTAGGTTTTATTAAGTTAGTTTTAACAAATTTTATGATAGTGGACCTTATTGGATCATTGAAAGAATTATTGCATGAATTAGCCTTAATTTATCTTTTTGGCAATGTTCAGTAAACTAGCTATAACTTGAGTTACAAATATCTAGTTGATGTAATTCTAGTCTTGTAGGAAAGCTAAGGCAATTCCCTACAACTTTTATGAAGACCTCAAAGGATAAATCACTCGTTTGGATAACTCAAATTGGAGTTGAAGCAAGAACTAGGATGCTGATCCTGACAACTTGACCTATGCATACTGTTCATCATATAGCTTGGGTTATAGGATGTCTGATGAGCTAAACTTTTGATGGTTGATAATTAAGATCCAAATCTACAACTTTCATATTGAACACTTTTCGAGATTCTGAGGTCTACTGGGTCATATTAGGCTTTGAAGTCAGAACAGAGGAATTGAAATTGAGCCTAAATAGTGTGCAGTAATTGAGCCATATCTCAGGCTATAGTTAGTGTATGGAGTTAAAAGTTTATCAAAAGATAGTTAAGACTGGTATCTATAACTTTCATGTTAACCATTTTGTTCAATTCTGATGGAATCCATGACATATGCACCGAATCATTTGGTGCTAGTGGGGAACACGGATCAAAATAATTTCCTACTCACTTATCTTCATCAAATAACTCCTTTGACATTTTTCACTCATCATCAAACCACTCCATTGTCATTTTGTACTCCTCAAGCTCTATAAAAGGGAACATTGGCTGTATATTTGAAGAGTCTTAGTGTTAGATACCAAAATCATACTATTTTGTTGTAAATTTATCTTATTATTGTTTTCTTTTATTCTAAATTGAAGTTATGTTCTTCTTCTTCTTCTCTCTTTCTTTCTTCTTATCTATGAGTAACTAAGTTTCATTTTACTTAGGTGAAATGGTGAAACTCTTGGTAATGAAATAAGGTTAGATTCATTTCTTTGTTGTGCTTAAATGATATATTTTCAAGTAGTCATTATATGTGTTATATTTTGTTTTCAATCAATTTAGAAACCCTCCTTATAAAGTGAAGATCTTGATTCATTGTAGACAAGAGGTTAGCGCAATGAATGCTTGACTCCATTTATAAGTGGTAGTGTTAATAAATAATTAAAGGAATCATAATATAATTACGTATATAATTTTTAATGAACTTTGATTATTGTATTTTTCGATTGGAACCTCTATTATGTGTGGATTCTAATTAAGTTATAAAAAGAATCAATCTTATCCTTATTTTATTTACCAAGAGTAGATCTCTTAACCCAAGTAAATTTTTTTTATTTGTGACCAAGTTTTATCACTTTTATTGTTGTGACAAAATATTTTCCTTACGTTAAATAAATTTTTCTTCATCAATTCCCTGTGGATCGATCTCGGACTCTCGAGAATTTATTACTTGAAACAACCTACACTTGGGTTTACAACTTTTAATCAGTATCAAGTTTTTGGCGCCGTTGCTAGGGACTTGATTTGAAGAACAAATTTATTGTATAAATATTTTGTATATATATATATATATTTATATTTTTTTTTTTTCTGTGGATCTTGTATATATATATTTTTCTACTTTTTTAATTATTTTTTCTTTGTACATACTAATGTACTAATTTAGTGAGAGAAACTCTCCTTCTCCTTCTGTAATCTTTAATTATTAATTAAATATTTTTTTTCTTTTCTCTCTCACTGAAAAGAAAAAAAAATTGACTTGCTAATTCTCTAGTTTTTACTTTATGTTCTAATAATATCTCAATCTTGACTCTTCTCTTCTTCCTCCTTCGCCAGCTTTGGTAGGACTCTGCCTCTCTTCAATTTTCATATTTTAAATTTACTTTCTGCACTTTATTTTCTATATTTTACTTTCTGTAGTTTATTTCTAACTTTCTAACTTACTAACCTACTAACCTTTTAATTTTCTTGCTTATTAACTTACTAACCTTTTTAATTTTCTTGTTTACTAACTTATTAACTATCTAACTCTCTTACTAACTATCTAACTTTTTACTTTATTAACTATCTAACTTTTAACTTTACAGCTTATTTATTTGGTAGTTAGTTTATATCACATCCTTGTGAATTTATATTTAGTGGTTAGTTTATACCACATCCTTGTGAATATTTATTTACTATGTGTTAATATATATTTAGTGGTTGGTTTATACCACACCCTTGTTAATATTTATTTGGTGGTTGATTTATACCGCATCCTTGTTAATATTTAATGACAGGTTTACTGTCTACTTGTTAATATTTAATGGCTGGTTTATACCGCCTACTTGTTAATATTTAATGGTCGATTTATACCGCCAGCTTGTATATTGTTTTTTTTATTTTCAGTCACTTGTTTATGCTTAATTGGTATCGTGATTTAAATTTTGATCGTTTGGTTAAAATTAATCCTGGTACTTTATATATTGATCTGTTTCTAAACAAAAAAAACAAAAAAAATAAAAAAAAATTGTGTTTCTTATTTTCAAATTTTTCTGACAACAGTCAACCTACCCTTATAGGTGCTATCATTACCTTTTCCATTCTTTTTCCTATTTAAACACTCCATTTCATCCACTTTCATCTAACTCATATTCATTCAAAGGGAGGGTGAGTATAGGAATGAAGGGAGTTTCTGTTCGTCAATTTAAAAATATCTGTGTATTTTGTGGGTCTAGGTATGGGAAGAGTTTAGAGTTTGTAAAAGTAGCAAGCACTCTTGGTCGAACACTCAGTTCAAGGAATATTCATGTTGTATATGGGGGAGGTTGTCGTGGATTAATGGGGACTGTATCACTCTCTGCATATATAAAAGGCACTCAGGTTTTAGGTATCATTCCTAAAGCCTTAACTCAAAACAACATCATTGGAAAGACACTTAGAAAGGAACTACAAGTATCATCTTTGCATGAACGAATGACAAAAATGCTTGTCAGTTTTGATGCATTCATTACCTTATCAGGTGGTTTTGGTACTATGGAAGATATTTTTCAAATTGTCTCTTGGGTCCAACTGAACATCCACCAAAAACCCATAGGTTTGTTGAATGTTAACAATTATTTTTCTAGTTTGTTATCTTTTCTTGACCATGCTGTGGAACAAAACTTTATCACACCTTCGGCAAGACGACTCCTTATCTCTGCTTCTACTGTTAATGAATTAATTGATAAATTATAAGTTTTTGTTTATGAACCTGATCTAGTAATATCTCAAATAGATTGGTCAGAAGGAAGCAGTGAGGGAAGCAGTATGAAAGCAAGCCGGATCAGACACTCTAACTATTTAAATAATTACAAGCTTTGGTTTTATTTATTGAACTTTGTTTCTGTTTAAA
Source organism: Ormosia semicastrata (assembly GCA_029884595.1). Taxonomy (NCBI): domain Eukaryota; kingdom Viridiplantae; phylum Streptophyta; class Magnoliopsida; order Fabales; family Fabaceae; genus Ormosia; species Ormosia semicastrata. The sequence continues at coordinate 1,432,515 of JAQQTO010000035.1, read as the reverse complement.
TTTGTGTCAGGTTTCTCTTTTCAGTAATTGCAATAACAGGTACTATTTTCTATCCTTTACCTATCTATGTTTTGACATTGAGGACAATGTTATGATCTGGTTGGAGGGAAGGATAATTATGTTAAAAAAAATCTTTAAAAAAATCTTTAAAAAACCAAAAAAATTAGGAAGCGTGTTTATTAATATGTTTGTTGTGTTTATATGTTTTGTCAGTAATTTACAAACAGTAAAACTAATTAAGGATGGCAGAGTAAGGAGTAATTTATGCCCTTGAGGTAAATTTGCTCTTAAGATGCATCAAAATTGGTGGCAAAGTAAGGAGTAATTAGGTAGATAACTAGTTGTGTGGAAGTAGCAATTCAAATTCAGGGAACATATCATGATTGAGTAAATTGTCTTCTTTCTTAAAAATCACATGCTTAGTTATGGATGTTGAACTGGTGGACTGAGAATGATAGAATTATGCCTTGTGAGATTTTGAGTCTATTGATGAATGGATTGAACATTTGTATCATTCTCTTCTTTCTTATGTGATTTTCACTCATGGAATTGTTACTCTAGAACTTGTTTTGATTCTTTCTAAAATTACATTTTTATATGCATACATAAACATGATTGAGACATTTTTCTTGAAATAGCTACTTTAACCAAATAGCCCAGAATGATTGGCGCACAAATAGATAGCCTTGCTCAACAGCATATTGTCTCAATATGATATCAAACATTCTTATGACTTCTTCGAAATTCTCTGATTCTTGCCAACGTAAGGCATTGGAAATGGCCTATTTCCACTTGCTTAACCCTTGTGAGCTTATTTGACTATTCTTTGTTTTGAACTCATTATGTGTCTTAAATGAAAAATCATGTTCTTACCCGACCTTAGGGAATAAGAGAACATTAGCTTTATCATTGGATGAGTTCTTGAATAAGTGTGGGAGTGTGTGTGCAGAATGGTTGAAAAAACATGTTTAATTTACAAAAAATGTATATATTATGTTTATTTTCAAAAAATAAAAATAAAAAACAAATATGTAAAGAAGGGCCAACAAGTTAATAAAGGTAAGAAAAAGAATATGTAAAGGGAATTTGTATCAGGTGGAGTTGGGATAAAATTTCATACTTGTTAATTGAACTCAACTCTTATACTATGTTATTCTCTTTGGTATTTAACTTGTCATATCCATATTATCTCCTCCTTTACCTTGACCCTATTACAACCTTGAATAAAGTCCTTATGATTTGTGTGTGCATGAGTTCTGAGAAGTGGAGAAGTAGAAGATAAGCAAGCTTATGGTAGTGCAATTTTCATAGGTTGAATGAGTGAAATACCTACATTTTAAACACTTGAGAGATTGAGAGAGAATCTTGTGAAGATCTATCATTCTTGACTCATGCTTTTCAATTGAAGTTTCCTTGCTTGTTGGTTTGACTTGTGAAGAAACATTACCTCATAAATGTTTTGATCCCGTGAATCTTTGGTTGCTATTTATTCTTAAATATTACTAGAAATTAAGTCTTTTAGAGTGTATAGCTTTTGAATCTGTGTCATTTTTTTTCCTAGTTTTGGTCTTGTGTGTTTTGCCTAGGAGTGTAAAAAGTTAAATGTTGGAGAATTTGATAATCACATATTTGATACATTAATAAATTTTCATTTTTAGTCATTTACACTCTCCATGTACTTAATTGATTGAGTTTGATTATGTTTTATAAGTTTGAACTCAAATTGGACTTAATTGATTTTTTTTAGTATGATTTACGTCTTACACTGTTTCTGTATTTTGGTCATATCTTGAGTTCTAGATACCTAAGAATTATGTATTTTACCTTGTAGGAAAAATAAGAGAGAGCTCTACAACATTAATGAGAGCTCTTGGTCAAAATCGGACATCTACTGGAGCTAATTGGGCTTGGAATTTAGAACACGAGTTTTGTGATTGGAACCTGAACAATGTACAGTAATTAGAACATAACTCGGGTTGTATAAACTTAATTGGGCTAAAATTTTGGCATCTACAAGTTAAGACTCATATCTACAACTTTCATGAATAACACAAGACTCATTCTAATTTCTTAGAGGTCATATTGGACTTGTCAGAACAGAGGAACTATAGTTGGGCCTGAGTAGTGTGTAGTAATGAGACCATATCTCGAGTTGTAGGAATGCTTTTGGGCTCAAACTAATAGCATTTGAAAGCTAAGATCCAGGCCTACAACTTTTATGAAGACCATTTTTCAATTCTCTGATGCATTCAATAAGTTTAGCACTGAATGATTTCAGAGATAAAGAATCTCAATAATTTTCCACTTATCAAAAGTCATTTGGCATTTTCCACTTATTTTCCACTCATCCACTCACTCGTGAATCAGTCCACTTGTCATTTTGTATCCCTAATCCTCTATAAAAGGGAGCCTTAGCTGATCATTTAAGAATCTTGGTCTTAGAGATCAAGATCAAGCTATTGTGTTATTTCTTTATCTTGTTGTAGTTTTCTTTTGTTCTAAATTGTAGTTATGTTCTTCTTCTTCTTCTTCTCTCTTCCTTTCTTCTTATCTATAAGTAACTAATTTTTATTTTACTTGGGTGAAAGTATGAAGCTCTTGGTAATGAAATAAGGTTAATTAATCTCTTTCTTGTACTTAAATGATATATTATCAAGTAGCCATTATATGTATTGTATTTTGTTTCCAATCAATTTAGAAACTCTCCTTGTAAAGTGGAGATCTTGATTTGTTGTAGACAAGATATTGACATAATGAATACTTAAGCCCATTTATAAGTGGTGGTGTTAATAGATGATTAAAGGAATCATAATATAATTACATATATAATCTTAAATGAACTTTGAATGTTGTATTTTCCGATTGGAAGCTCCATTATGTGTGGATTCTAATTGAGTTATAATAAGAATTAATTTTGTCCTTATTTTACTTACCAAGACTAAATCTCCTAACCCAAGTAAATCCTTTTTATTTGTGACTAAGTTCTATCACTTTTATTATTATGACAAAATATTTACCTTACGTCAAAGAATTTTTCTTCATCAATTTCCTGTGGATCGACCTCGGACTCCCAAAAATTTATTACTTGAAACAACCTGCACTTGAGTTTGTAACTTTTAATCCACATCAACAAGTTACATTCTTTACGAGGTTTAACTTTAATAACTAGATAAATGAAGTTAAACATACAGATATTCATTCTTACATACTTAGCTCATTTAAGTTCTAGGCATATTTTATTAAGAATGCTGACTTCTAATGTTTACCTCTTGTAGATAGGTAAACTGAAATTTTCATACTACATGCAACCCTAGCACTTAGATAGGAATACTTGTCCCTTTAGGAACTTTTGACTCCCTTCCTTTTGACCAAATGACCTTTTGTCATAAAAAGTCACATTCATAGGTAGACAATGCCAACTTATCCTAATTTATTTATATCTAACACCCTTCATTATCACATCTCTAGTGAAGCTAAGTAACATTAAGTTACCATAGGTGCTAGACTCTTATCTATAGCAAACCTTTACTATAGGTTGCATTAACTTAAACATACCAAAGGATCATCCTCTCATTGATTTACCTCTAGTAGTATACTAAACCTATCCTAAGACCATCCATTGTTCTTAGATGACCAAAGGCTTAGACTTTCTCATCTATGCTAGGTGATAATTTCTCTCTTGAAAATATTTTTATTTGTACCTTAACACACTTTAGAAAACATATATAAATGACCCTAACTAGCCAAGAACTTGAAAACATTATAAATGACATTTTTGGAGTTTAGGGGCCTCACGCCATGGCACAACTTGGGCACGCCGCAGTGCCCTAGCCTCGAGTTTCAGTATTGAATGTAGCATCACTCTCACGTCGTGACACACACAGCAAAACCAACCTCACGTTGTGGCACAACTTCCTCACACCGCGGCGCGTATAGTAGATACCAAATTCTACAGGAACCGTGGTACTATTCCATTGGTTCATTTAATGGATTTTGGCTATTCCAAATCAGTTTCTAAGTGATTCTAAGTCCCTAATCTATTTATTAACATATAGGAAACATCAATCACTAACTTAAGCCTCTTAATTTGGATTCAAACACCAAATCACATATACCTTGACCTAAACCTCTCTTTTGGGCATCAATGGTCTAAATGAAATGTTCTAAGTTTCTATCTTCAACTTAGGCTATGAAAAAGTCATAAATGACCAAAGAAACCCAAACATGTAAGCAAAACACATCAAACAGCTCTAGAATTCATTTTTACCTATTAAGCACCATAAGTGCCTTCATGGAGAAAATAGAGAAAATAGATGAAGATGAGCATAGAACTCCTACTTTTGGCAGCTGTGAAGAAGATTCAAACTTGGTTGGATCTCAAGCCTTGGCTTTGCCTTTGAATTTCCTCTTTCTCTCTTCCTCTTTGTTGGTCTTTGCTTCCTATTCTTTTCTTTCTTCTCTCACGGTTTCTATTTTTTGTGCAGAAAATGACCGTGAATAAGGTTTATAAAGAGAAGGCAAAAGACTCTTAAGCTATAACTGACAAATCCTAATATGCTAAAAATACTTAGATTTAGTTAATTCAAGATTTACAACTTCCAACAACTTTAAAATAAATACTAGGATTCATATAATAAGTCGTTTCACCTTTATCTGATATTTCCATATCTGCTACTAGTCAATCCGTCTTTAAAATAGACAACCAGCATGCCTAAAAATGTCAAACTAACTCAGTTTACCTTGAAACTTTAATTGTGTCTTATTTCATATATTTGTGACCTAAAAATAAATTATCCATATTTATTTTCCTTATCTGAGTAATTTATGCTATTCTTTGAGTTATTTTAAGTTACTTTTCACACTCTGGGTTGCAAAAAAGTACCTAAATTAACTCAGTTTGTCACAAAATTAAATATGCATATTAAGCAAGTCATATGCTATCTTTTGAACACATAAACAAGTCTAACATGTCATTTAGGGTATTATTTTTCTCCCATCATTTTTAAAATTTTGACCCTAAAATTGCTCACCTGAAAGGAATAACTCCGGGTAGTCCTGTTGTAAGTAGGACTCTAACTCCCAAGTAGCCTCCTTGTTATCATTGCCACCCTATAAAACCTTCACCAGAGGAATCTGCTTACCTCTAGGCTCTTTTACCCCTCTATCCACGATCCTTACCACATGTACATCATAAGACAAATCATCCCTTAATTGAACAAATTCATGTTGTATGATATGCAAATGATCTGGATTATACTTTCTCAACTGAGATACATGAAAAACATTATGAAGGTTAGACAAACTAGGATGAATGGCTATTTGGTAAGCTACGGGTCCAACTCTGTTTCGAATTTGATAGCGACTAAGAAAATAGGGATTTAACTTTCAAGTTTTCAATGCTCTAGCAATCCTTGTTGTAGGAGTAACTCTTAAAAATGCATGATCTCCCTCACTAAATTCAAGAGGTCTCCTTTTCTTGTCAACATAGCTCTTTTCTGAATCTGAGCAGTAACCAACCTATCCTTAATCATATTGATTTGCTCTTTGGTCTGCTGGACCAACTCTGGAGCTAGGATGGTACTCTCTCCTACTTTATACCAATATAGAGGCGATCTACACTTCCTTCCATACAAAGCCTCATAGGGTGCCATACCTATGCTGGAATGGTAGATATTGTTATCAGCAAACTCCACTAAAGGTAAGAACTTATCCCAACTACGCTATTGTTCTAAAACATATGCTCTAAGCATATCCTCAAGGGTTTGGATAGTCCTCTCTATTTTCCCATCTGTCCGTGGGTGATAAGTTGTGGTAAGGCTTAACTTAGTTCCAAAAGCCTCTTGCAAGGATCCCCAGAATCTAGATGTAAATCTAGGATCCCTTTCTGAAACTATGCTCACGGGGACTCCGTGCAATCTAACTATCTCTTTAAGATATAACTGAGCTGATTTCTCTAGAGGATAACTAGCTCTCATTGGTAAAAAGTGGGCAGATTTGGTTACTCCATCCACTATAACCCAAACTGTATCATACCCTTGTTGAGTTCTGGGTAGACCCATTACAAAGTCCATAGAAATCTTATTCTATTTCTACTCTAGGACTCCGAAAGACTGTAATGGTCTTGCTAGTTTCTAGTGTCCAATCTTCACTTTTTGACAAACTAAACACATTGCGATATACTCTGCTATGTCTTTTTTCATTCTAGACCACCAAAACATTCTCTTCAAATCTTGATACATCTTAGTGGTTCCGAGATGAATAGTATACTTACTACTATGAGCTTCTTCTAGAATCCTTTCTTTGATCTTTGACTCTCTTAGAGCACAAAGTCTATCTCTAAACTTTATCATTCCATCATCAGTCATATCAAAATCCTCTAGGGTTCCTAAAAAGATCTGCTCACTAATGTCCCTTAGAGCTTCATCCTCCTTTTGAGCTTCTAAAATATGAGTCCTTAAGTCATTTACTATGTCTACTATACTCACAAAAAGAGTCTATGGCATCACAGTCACCGCTAAACTCAAATCTCTGAAACTCTTGAGAAGTTCACTTTCTTGGACCATTATTCAGGACAAATGTGGGGATTTCCTACTTAGTGCATAAGCTAATACATTGGCATTACTTGGATGATACTTTAACTCAAAGTCATAATCCTTTAAGAATTTTATCCATCTTCTTTGCCTCACATTTAGCTCTTTTTGATCAAATAAGTACTTTAAAACTTTTATGATCACTGAACACCTCAAACTGGACTCTATAGAGATAATACTTCCAAATCTTTAAGGCAAACACTACAGCTACTAACTCCAAATCATATGTAGGGTAGTCCTCTTCATGTGGCCTTAACTGCCTTAATGCATAGGTAACTACTCTCCTATTATGCATCAGAACACACCTTAATCCCATCTTTGAAGCGTCACAAAAGACCTCAAAGTTCTCATGGGGATCCAGAATCACTAACATTGGAATAGTAGTCAACTTCTTCTTTAACTATTGGAAACTATTCTCATAATCCTGAGTCCATTCAAAAGTACTACCCTTCCAAGTCAACCTAGTTATAGGCAGCACTAACTGAGAAAAACCCTTGATGAACATTCTATAATACGCAGCTAGGCCTATAAAGCTCTTAATCTTAGGCACAATGGTGGGTCTCTCCTACTGCAACACTGCTTCCACTTTGCTAGGGTCCAATGTAATTCCTCCTTTAGAAATAACATGGCCCAATTACTGAACTTCTGTTAACCAAAACTCACACTTGGACAATTTGGTAAAAAGTTTCTTTTCTTTAAGGATGTCCAAAACTATCCTTACATGTTGTTCATGTTCTTCTCTTTATCTTTGAATAGACAAGGATGTCATCAATAAACACTACCACAAACTTGTCTAGATAAGGTCTAAAAACTCTGTTCATATAATTCATAAACATTGCTGGGGCATTTGTCAACCCAAAGGATATCATGAGATACTCATAATGCCCATACCTAGTTCTAAAAGCGGTCTTAGGGATATCCTTTCCCCTAACTCTGATTTGATGATAACCAGATCTTAGATCAATATTGGAAAATATAGATACTCCTCTTAATTGATCCATCAAATCATCTATTCTAGGCAAATGATACTTTTTCTTGATGGTTACGTTGTTCAATTGCTTGTAGTCAACACATAACCTCATAGTATTATCTTTCTTTTTCATTAGCAACACTGGTGCTCCCCACGAAGAAACACTAAGCCTAGTGAATTGCTTGTCCAATAACTCCTCTAATTGTTTCTTAAGTTCTGCTAACTCTGGAGGTGCCATCCTATAGGGTGCTATAGATATAGGCCTTGTACTTGACACTAAATCTATAGTAAACTCTATTTCTTACTCCGGTGGCAACTCTGCTACATCACTCGAAAACACCTCAGGGTAATCCTTCACCACAGGTATACTGTCTAGGCTCTACTCAATTTCTACATCAAAGGAGAAAAGAAGAACATATCCTAAAGCTCCTTCTACCAAATAGTGATTAACCTGATTAGCATTGATATTGGCAAACTCGGAAGAAATAACTTTGGTAGGAATATCAAACAAAAAAACTATAGTCTCATCAGAACAGTTCAAAACTATATGATTGGACAACAACCAATTTATACCAAGGATGACATCTATGTCCACAAGGGGTAAACAGATAAGGTTTACAAAGAAAACTATATCCTCAATCCTTATACAAAAGTCAAGACATACTTTCGAAGTTATGACTAACTTACCAGTGGGTGTGGAAACAGATAAGTCATAGAGTAACTCTGATATAGGCAAATCCAACATCCTTACACTATCATAACATACAAAGGAGTGGTATGCTCCTGAATCATACATGACATTTAAAATATGATTACAAATTATGCATTTACCTTAGATGAGGTCGGAAGACTGGGCCACCTCTATTCCGCCTAGAGTGTAAACTCGTCTCTTGGCTAGCGATTTTAGGGTAGGCGCATCTTCCTTGTTCTGAGGACAAGCTTTAGAGAAATGCACCGGCTACCCACATGTGTAACACACAGACTAGACTGCCAAGAATTTGCCTCCATGTACTTTCTTACATTTAGGGCACCTTGAAAACTTAGAGCTCTTCTTGTCTTTTTCTTTAGGGTTGCTTGTCTTCGAAGCACCCTTCTTATTCTTATTATTATCTCGCTTTCTCTTTGGACGTCTTGTACCCTTTCCTGTGATGGAGGGCTATGAGCACTTGACTCTATAATCCTACATTTATTGAACATAGTAGGAAAGTCCTTAATCTCCATAGGTCTCACCATACTCTTGATCTTACTTCTCAAGCCTGCTTCGAATTTTAAACATCGTCATTTCTCGTCTGGATGGTAATGGAAATGCGAAGAGAATTTTGACAACTCATCAAACTTGGCCACATACTGGCCTACTGACTTATTTTAACTGCATAAACTCCACTTCCTTGTCAACATGTAGAGTTTACGGGAAAAACTTCTCCAGAAAAGTTGTCTTGAAAACTTCCTATGATATCAGGGTTTCTGTGGCTTTAAGTACCCTTTTGGTACCTTTCCACCAATGCTCTGCCTCACCCTTCAACATATATGAGGCAAAGGCCACTCTTTGCTCCTCTGAGCAAACCATTGCGTTGAAGATCTTTTCCATCTCACTGAGCCACTCCTCATTTTTTGTGGGGTTGTACTCGCCTCTGAACGGTGGAGGGTTCATCTGATGGAAAGCTGTCGAGTCTAGGAAATTTTGATTCCTTCCAACTTTTTGTACATCTTGCACTGGGTGCTCAGGTGGTGGAGGCTGCTGAGGTGGATTTGCTTCTATCCTCTCAAGCACAATTGTCATAACTTTAGCAATAGCCATAAAAGCTTCATCCATATCTGGACTTTGTGGGGTCGAGTTCTCTATTTCTCTAGTTCACCTTTTTGGTGCCATAATTTCCTATACACACAGAAATAACATATATTGAGCTATAATCTCAATACCATGTAATCGTGCAACAGTAGCTAATAACAAACCAATCTAAGGCAAATCATGCAATTCTATCATCATACCTAACATATGAAATAAGAAAAACACAATTTCTAAGAAAGAACTCCTAATATGCCTAAGCATAGTCAATCCATACCCCGACTCAATAGGATGAACTGCTCTGATACTATAATGTAACATCCTAATACCAGTATCTCAATATATGTAGCATACAAGGAGATACCTAGCATTACAATGTCACTGCATACTTAAGAACCTAATAGATATATCCATAATGTTTGTTGGAAACATTACAAAGAGCCTTATGAAATATGAAAAACACAACATTTATAACATAATGCATCTATATACATATACATCATTAGCCTCCCTTGGACATGAAGTAATACATAATAATTCATATTACAAAAGAAGTATAAAGATACAAAGATTGCAACATAAAAGCTAAATCTAGAACTAATTTAAGACTTTAGCATCCTTGTTCTTCTTGTTCATTGAAGAACCTTCACCTAGAATTACATGATAACACAGCGGGGAGAGAATCAACATTTCTCAATATGAGTAATCAAAACTAGTCACACATAACATAATAACATAGTCTTAACAATTAAGAATAAGACAAGTTACATTCTTTACAAGGTTTAATTTTAATAACTAGATAAACCAAGTTAAACATACATACATTCATTCTTACATACTTAGCTCATTTAAGTTCTAGGCATGTTTCATTAGGAATGATGACTTCTCATGTTTACCTCTTGTAGATAGGTAAACTGAAATTTCCACACTACATGCAACCCTAGCACTTAGTTAGGAATACTTGTCCCCTTAGGAACTTCTAAATCCCTTCCTTATGGCCAAATGACCTTATTTCATATAAAGTCAAATTCACAGGTAGATAATGCTAACTTATCCTAATTTACTTATATCTAACACCTTTCATCATCATATCTCTAGTGAAGCTAAGTAACACTAAGTTACCATAGGTGCTAGACTCTTATCTATAGCAAACCCTTACTTTTGGTTGCTTTAAAGATCATATATAACTTATACATACCAAAGGATCATCCTATTTTTGATTTACCTCTAGTAGTATACTAAATCTATCCTAGCACCATCCATTATTCTTATATGACCAAAGGCTTAGACTTTCTCATCTATGATAGGTGGTAATTTCTCTCTTAAAAATATACCTATTTATGCCTTAACACACTTTAGAAAATATATATAAATGATCTCAACTAGCTAAGAACTTGAAAACATCATAAACGATATTTTTGGAGTTCCAAGGCTTCACGCAGCGGCACAACTTGGGCACGTCGCGGTGCCCTATCCTTGGGTTTCAGTACTGGATGTAGCATCACTCTCACGTTGCGGTGCCACACACCTCACGTAACAAAACCAACCTCACGCTTTGGCGCAACTTGCTCACATCACGGTGCATATAGCAGAAACCAGATTCTGTAGAACCATGGTATTGTTCCATTAGTTAATTTCATAGATTTTGGCCATTCTAATAATTACAATTTTTAACATATTAATTATCTACATAATTACCTTATTAATGATGTCTAGGTTGTAATTAAGTGATCTTAACATCTATTTTAATCATTAGGTTGAATTGAGTTTTAAAGCAAAATTTTTGGATTTTAATGCATATTGACAGCAATTCAGTATTTTGGCCATAACTTGAGTTGTAGATCTTTAATTTTGATGTTCTTTATATGTTAGGAAATATGAGAAAAATATCTACAAGTTTTGTGAAATGTCAAATTGGCAAATTCAGACATTTATGTGGTCAAAGACAGCCTTGAAGTTGGACCAGGGGTGCTATCACATATTTCTAGACATACCTTCACTATTTTGGGCATATCTCACTCATTTCAAGCCTAAATTAAGTATATGAGCACTCCTTGGAAAGCTTATTTCAAGGGCTATCTGATGGGCATGAGGTGGATTCAAAATTGTGATAGAAATGACAATTATGAATGAGAAAAATCCAGATTTTAATTAGGTGGAAAAGTGAAAGAATCATTGGCATAATTAATGGAAGGTGGGAGACATACTTTAGACATGCTTTCATAATGGAGATTTTTAGTGGATTGTTACTATAATTGCAATTAGATTGTATTATAGGAGGAGCTTTTGCATTTTATTTTATTTTCATGTTGTAGTCTTGGTTTTGAGAACCTTTCTTCTCCTCCTCCTTTTGTATTTCATTTTCTGTATTGTTCCTAAGGCTTCTCTAATGGTGATGGCTATGGAAGGCTATAGACCTTGTCAGTCTAAGGGATCCAAGAAGTGTGGTTTGAATTTTGAGTTCCTATGCTTAATGGTTATTTTGTATGCATTTTCTTCTTCTATATCACTTCAATTATGTTTTGATCTAATTCTGATTAGATTTAGATTCTGTGTTCATAATTGAAATGACAGAAAGTAAGATTGATTAATCTGAAATCAATTGAAGCTAGTTTTATCGATTGGTAATCTAGGTTAAGTGAATCAATTTAAAATCAATATTAATTTATGGATTGCGGTTATAATTTTGTTTGTGTTGATTGGATTCTAGGTGATTACCTAGTTGAATTTCGAATTTAACAGAAATTGTATGTAGAACATGTCACTTTGAGAACTATGATAAATTCTACTATATGAACTTGAATGCCTTGGATTGATGTTTGCTTAATCTGAATTCTTCTACTGCATTTGTTTTTAATTTTGAATTGAATTGCTGATTACAAAAAACCCTCAGCTTGCTACCTCTTAATTAGATTAGAAACGTCTATGTGTGTCCTTGGAACAATGACCTAGGTTGTGCTTTATACTACACTTAATTAAGAAACCTAGTTGTATTTTGGCATGAGTGCGACGCTCGTGTCACATTCCAAATCAGTTTCTAAGTGATTCTAAGTCTCTAATCAGTTCATTAATATATAAGATACATGAATCACCAACTTAAATCTCTTAATTTGGATTCAAGTACCAAATCACACATACCTTGACCTAAACCCTTCTTTTGGGCATCAATGGTCTAAATGAAATGTTCTAAGTTTCTATCTTCAACTTATGCTATGAAAAAGTCATAAATGACCAAAGAAACACAAACATGTAAGCAAAACACATCAAACATCCTTAGAACTCATTTTGACCTATTAAGCACCATAATTGCCTTCATGGAGAAAATAGAGAAAAGAGATGAAGATGAGCATAGAACCATTACCTTTGATAGCTGTGAAGAAGATTCAAACTTGGTTGGATCTCAAGCCTTAGCTTTGCCTTTGGCTTTCCTCTTTCTCTCTTCCTCTTCTTTCCTTTCTTCTCTCACGGTTTCTATTTTTTGTGCAAAAAATAGTGGTGAATAAGGCTTATAAAGAGAAGGCAAAGGACTCTTAAGCTATAACTGATAAATCTTGATATGTTAAAAGCACTTAGATTTAGCTAATTCAAGATTTTCAACTTTCAAAAACTTTAAAATAAATACTAGGAATCATATAAAAAATCGTTTCACCTTTATCTGATATTTTTATATCTACTATTAGTCAATCCGGCTTTAAAATAGACAACCAGTATGCTTAAAAATGCCAAACTAACTTAGTTTTCCTTGAAACTTTAACTGTATCTTATTTCATACATTTGTGACCTAGAAATAAATTATCTATTTTTCCCTTATCTAAGCAATTTATGCTATTATCTGAGTTATTTTAAGCTACTTTTCACACTCTGGGTTGCAACAAAGTACCTAAATTAACTCAGTTTATCACAAAATTAAACATGCATGTTAAGCAAGTCATATGCTACCTTTTGAACATATAAACAAGTCTAACATGTCATTTAGGATACATTGATCAAGGTTCTAGGTACTAACATAGGGCAATCCACCTCATTTGGGATGCCTAAGGTTCCATAACTTTCCATATATGCAAACTGATAATCCTCTCCAAGAAAATATCCTTAAAAATGCCTCAACATACTCTAAAAAGCATATATGAATGATCTCATCAAGTAGGGAATTCAAAAACAACAAGATCAAAATCTTGAAAATGCCTTGTCTAGGCATTTGGGCGCTCTTCACCCAAAGCTCAGACGTTCACCTAGCGCTCAAGTGCATCACACTGGCTCCTACACACTCCACTGGTAGCATCAGGGGAAAAACTCTCTGGACGATGGGAGCTTGAGTGCTGGTTGCTGGCTGCTGGCTCCTGGGCGTTCATCGCATGAAAACTGAAAACAAAATGCCTCTAGACATTGGACGCCTAAGCACCTAACTCCCAGCGCCTAGGCGCTGGTTGCCCAGCAGCAAATCTGTAAAATTCTGCAGATGGCTGCACTGTTCTATTGGTGCAAACCACGAAATTCAGTCATTCCAAATTGGTTTCTAGGTGATTTTAAGTCCACAAAAGAGTTCACTAACATAATGGAAACATTAATCACCAACTCATTTCATCAAATTTGAATTCATGAACTAATCAATCATCTAAAACTCCCATTTTCTCACTTTGTACATTAAAGGTCCAAATGAAAAGTTCTAACCCAAACTCATACCATGAACAAGTCATAAACAATCCTTAGAACACATCCAAACAAGAAATCACTCAAAACACCTCAAAATCTCATTTTTGACCCATTATACCTCAACCAAGCATAAAAATGAAGATGATAAGGAAAAGCTATTTTAAACTCAAAAACCCCTACCTTTTGGTGCAACAAGGATGGAGATTCAAGCTTCAATCTTTGATCTTCGATTTCCCTTTCCTCTTTTGCTCCTTGTTTTCCTTTTCTCAACTTTGCACTTCCTCCTTTGCTATTCTTATGTTTCGGTTGTGAAGAGAAGAGAGAAAGTGAGAAATGAGAAACAAATATCATATAAAAGGTCAAGGAAAGCGGCTAGTTTAGCTGTGAAAGTCTTGGAAAATTAGATATTTTGCAGTATAACTTATATCAGTTAAGAACACTTAAATTTCTCTAAATCAAGCTTTCTCAATTCTAACAAGTTTAAAATTAATCCTAAGATTCATCAAAAACCTTGTTTCACTAATATCATATTTTTTCATATCTGTGACTAGTCAATTAGGTATTAAAACACACAACTAGTATGCTTAAAAATACCAAACTGACTCTAATCATTCTCAAATTTTAACCATATCATAGTTCACACATTTGTAACCTAGAAACAAATTATCCACATTTATTTCCATAAGCTAAGTCATTTATGCTAATATCTGGGTCATTTTAAGCTATTTTTTACCTTTCAGGTTGTTGCAAAGTGGCTAAACTAACTCAGATTGTCACAAAATTAAACAAACATGTTAAGCAAGTATTAAGCTACATCTATAACATATTTTAGATGATGTTACAAGTTATGTTATAAAGCTTTTTCATGGTTCAACTTTAACATTTAAAGAAAACCAAGCTAAACATATGACATGGTCCAATTAAGGAACCAAGCTAGTTTTTTTAGGCTTAATAAAGAACCAAGTTGATTTATCATGGTCCAATTAAGGAACCAAGCTACTTTTAACATGGTCCAATTAAGAAACTAAGCAGATTGCTTTAGTCACCCTATTGTGCTCAAGGTTTTACTTACATTCCTAAGGCATTCCATTCCTTTTTGGATGCCGAAGGTCTATACATGCACATACATACTAGATGACTATTTCCCTTGTGAAATATCCCTAGTAGTATCTTAACACACATTAAAGAGCATGCATAAGAGGTCCTAACAAGTAGTAAACCTTATTTCAACAAGATAAAAATCTTATGAAAATCTGGATTTGGCTCTCAGGTGCTGGTTCTTGGGTGCTCAGGCGCTAGTTGTGCACTCAGGCACTCTCTAATGGGCACTTAGATGCTGGGATAACGGAAACTTTGCCCTGTTTCCCCTAGTGCTGGTCACTCAGGAGCCTAGCTTGAGTGCTTAAGTGCTTATGAGGCAAAAACATTATGCACGTTGGATGCTTGGGTGCTCGCTTTTGGAGCCTAGGCGCTAGGGCACCAAAACCAATTCTATAGAATTGGTTTGTGCATAATTGGTTTTCCAAACGAATCCAAACCTCAAAATGATGGATTCTAAGTTATTTCCAATCCTAAACATGGTCTCTAAACATGATAAATTCATCAAACACTAACTTAACCCATCTAACTTGATTAATGAGCAAAGATTAATCATCAAAACCCATTTTCTAACTTCAAAGATCTTGGAAGAACATGGATAACCAAGTCCTAAGTCACAACCAAGCATCAAATATATAAAAGCAAGTCATCATCAAGTTTAACAACAAGAATCAAGCATGAAAAACCATAACCAACAATCGAACCCATTTTTATTCAACAAACAACCACTAAGCAATAAGTTGAAGAAAAGGGAAAGATGGAGTTATGAAAACAAGTCCCCTACCTCACTTTGTGTAGAAGATGATTAAGCCTTAGCCTTGCCTTTCTCTTTCCTCCTCCCTCTTCCTTTCCTCTTATTCATTCTTCTTCCTCTTCTCTTCTTTTCTCTCTTTTCTTTCATTTTCTGTTTGTCCTACAAGAGCCGTGAGTAAGTGGAGAATAGGAATAGAAAGTCAAGAAATAGGATAGGACTAAGGCTACTTAAGTCATAAGCTGAAACTTTATATCTATTAGGAATATTTTGATCTTACCGAATCAAGTTTCCTAACTTCCATAGGCATTAGAATAAATCCTAAGATTCATCTAAATACTAATTTAATCATTTTCATACTTTTTCATATTTGCTACAAGTTAATCTAGTATTAAAACACATAACCAGTGTACTTAAAATACCAAACTAACTTAGTTTATCTTGAAACTTTAACTACATCTCATTTCATACATTTGTGACCTAAAAATAAATTATTCATATTTATTTCTCTCATCTAAGCAATTTATGCCCTTATCAGAGTCATTTTAGGATACTTTTCACCTTTTGTATTGCAACAAAGTGCCTAAACTAACTCAGTTTGTCACAAAATTACACAAACATGTCAAACAAGTATCATGCTACCTCTGTAATCATAAACAAGACTAACATGTTAAAGAGGATGTTACATTTCTCTCTTCTTTTTTAAAATTTTGCCTCTAAAATTGCTTATCTTATACAAATAACTTTAGGTAGTCTTACTACATGTGGGACTCCAGCTCCCAAGTAATCTCCTCGGTGTCAAAGCTACCTCATATAACCTTCACCAGAGGAATCCGCTTACTTCTAAGCTCTTTGACTCCTTTGTCCACAATCCTTCCCAACTATATATTATAAGACAAATTATCTCTTAATTGTACAAATTCATTTTTTATTACATGCAAAGGATCTGGATTATACTTTCTTAACTGGGACACGTGAAAAACATCATGAATGTTAGAAAAACTGGGAGGAAAGGCTATCTAGTAGGCTATGGGTCCAACTTTCTTTAGAATTTGGTAAGGACCAAGAAAATGAGGATTTAACTTATGAGTTTTCAATGCTCTACCAATCCCTGTTGTAGGAGTAACTCTTAAGAAAACATGTTCTCCTTCATCAAGCTCAAGAGGTCTCCTTCTCTTGTCAGCATAGCTCTTTTGCTGACTTTGAGCAGTAACCAACCTATCCTTAATCATCTGGATTTGTTCTTTGGTCTGCTGGACTAACTCTGGATCTAAGATGGTTCTCTCACCTACCTCATACCAATATAGAGGTGATCTACACTTCCTTTCATATAAAGCCTCATAAGGTGTGATACCTATGCTGGTGTGGTAGTTATTGTTATAGGCAAACTCCACTAACGATAAGAACTTATCCTAATTACCCTGTTGTTCTAAAATATATGCTCTAAGCATATGCTCAAGAGTTTGTATAGGTCTTTCTGTTTGCCCATCTATTAGCGGGTGATAAGTCATACTAAGGCTCAACTTAGTCCTAAAAGCCTTTTGCAAGGCTCCCCAAAATCTAGATGTGAATCTAGGATCTCTATCTAAAATTATGCTTACGGGGACTCCATGTAATCTAACTATCTATTTGAGATATAGCTGAGTCAATTTCTCTAGAGAACAGTTAGCTCTAATTGGCAAATAGTGGACAAATTTAGTTAATCTATCCACTATGACCCAAACTGCATTGAATCTTGGCTGAGCCCTAGGTAGACTCGTTACAAAGTCCATGGAGATCTTATCCCATTTCCACTTAGGGATCCCTAAAGACTATAAAGGTCTTGCAAGTTTCTAGTGCTCAATCTTTACCTTTTGGCAAGTTAGACAGCTTGACACTTATTCTGCTATGTCCTTTTTCATTCCAGGCCACTAAAACATCTTCCTTAAATCTTGGTACATCTTAGTGACTTCAGGATAGATGGTATACTTGCTCTTGTGAGCTTCCTCTAGAATCCTTGCCTTGATTTCTGACTCTTTTGGAATACAAAGTCTGTCTCTATTACTTTATCATTCCATGATCCATCATATCAAAACCCTTTTGGGTTCCTAAGAAGATTTGCTCACTTATGTCGCTTAGAGTCTTATCTTTTTCCTAAGCCTCAAAGATTTGAGTCTATAAATCATTTGCTATATCCACTCTACTCATTAAGAGACTATGTGACATCACAATCACCGCTAGACTCAATTTCCTAAAGCTCTTGAGAAGTTCACTCTCTTGGACCATCATCCGGGACATATGTAGGGATTTCCTACTGTTGATACTCAATTTTATCCATAAATTTTTTATTTTTGTTATCTAATTAAGGTATGAATACTTAATTTTTTCTGGTTCATTAAAACCTTTTAATTTAGAATAAAATAAAATAAAAAGAGATAAAAAAACAAAAAATTCTAAAACTTGAAAAAATGAAAAGAAGAAAAAGAAGAAATTTGAAAAACTAAGGTGTCTAGATTCATTGCATCACTAAGTCTCACATCGAATAAGTCATGTTCTTTCTTCCTTCCATCCTCCTATATAAAGGAGCGATTCTCAATTGTTTTGGCATCTAAAAAAAAATTACATATTTGGGCTTAATACTAAGTATAAGAGCTCGAGGATTTTAGTAAATTTTTTCTTGCAAGTGGGTTGCTTTTCAAGGTTTGATTTGAAGAGAACACTTGGGGCGTTGTACACCATTTTCTTTGAGCATAGCATTTTTATACTCCTTGGAGGTAAGCTTGCTTATATTTTTCCTTGTATTTTTTTTTTATATACACTTGTTATTCATTTTAGCTTATTCACTTGTTAGTTTGGTTTATTTATTTATTTATTAAGTTTTTTTTTGTAAACTTTTTTATTTTAAAATTAATTCAAGAATAAAACGGGATTAGCTGAGTTGTAACAACTTGTTATTACTGTAACTTTTAGAATCATTTAAGTTGTGACAACGTGATGATTCGAACCTTTTTCTGAACATAAAAATAAATAAATGAGTTTTCAAAACAAAAATCTTTTCAAAATTAAAAACAACTAACCCACAATCATTTTTTTCTATAGAATTACGTGACTTTGAGTTCTCCACTGTACTTGGGGATACGTAGGAGCACAATCTCTATTCTGTCAAGAAAAAATTAAATTTTAATAATTTAGTTGTTTCTTTTTCTTTTATAAATAGTTACAATGTTTTTTAGGAGAGGTAAAATAAATATATTTGAGATTATTAAAATTTGTATGACTAACTTAAGGTACCGTTCTTGGAACAAGCAGTGTAGGATGCTAATACATTCCCTACTTATAATCAACTCCCGAATCCAAACTCATTTTTCAAAAGACTAATTTCCCTAATTAAAGGGTTTTTCTAATATTTTTCCTAATTAAAATAAACATTGGTGGCGACTCTACTTATTTAAAAAAATCCTATTTTTTAGTCGTCTTGTCGCGATCCCGATCGCAACAGCTGGTGACTCCATTGGGGACACTTAGAGAGTCAGGTCTATTGTTAGTTGTGTAAATTATTAATGACCTTTATTTATTTATTTTACCTTTTTTTGTCTTTGTTTTTATTTTCTTATTTGGTTGTAAATAGATCTTTTTTATTACTTTTATATAAATTTCGATGGTGTTATCTTGTACTAACTTTGATACTCATTATCTACTTATATATATATATATATATATATATATATATATATATATATATATATATATATATATATTTTGTTGCCTCAATATTTCGTGCTTGGTTGTTAAAAACTTAGGGTAGACAATTGCTGGCTAACTATTGTACGTATATTCTATTTGACTGTTATTTTTGTAGGATGAGGGTAGTCCTTAGGATTATGAAGGTTAGTATGCTCCTTACACCCACTGCATCTACACATTTATCACACGTATTCGAGTAGGGCCCTATACTCGGGTCTGAGTGAAGCCTAAGTTAGGTAGATGTTGCGTAGTGGTAACCATTTTAGATGTACATCATGTTTAGTTATTGCGAAAGTCTCATCTAAAGTGTGCCTTTTTCACGAACGTCCCATACCTAATGGTTTACCCACTATTTGTGGTCAATATTCTGAAATGAGACTTAGCTCTAGAGGCCTTTAAAGTAGTAGAGTCACCCAATGAAAGTTCTCACGAATCAGTAAGGCTCATAGATCCTTATGATATAATTTCTCAAATTTAAGGTAATCCCTTAGGACACAAAAGGAGCATACTTCTTCTTTTTCTATGTATCTCTCATGTCATTATTTCTTGTATTCTTTTTTTAAATATATATATATATATATATATATATATATATATATATATATATATATATATATATATATATATATATATATATATATATCATCTTACATTTTCATGGCATTCCTAACATTTAAAAAAAAAAAAATCTGCATAAATAGTCAATACTTCGCATACATGCATGTTGCCATTTTTTTGTTCAGTCAATATTGATAATTGCATATTCACATCATATTTCCTTGAGCATAAAAATAGACACTATAGTAGGAAAGTAGCTTCTGCAACACCCTTATAAGACTCGTTCCCAGGATAGGAACATGGATGAAATAGAATAGACTTAAGAGCTGAAGGATGAGGTGAACCAACTCAAAGAGCAAGTGTCCAAGATGATGAAAATGTTACAATCCATGGAAAATAAAAAAAGTATAAATGGAAATCCCTCAGTGGCAAACGTAGAACATCTGGCCACACCCCTTAACTCACCTGGTTTCTCTCCAACCCCTCTACAATATCAAGGCTTCAATCCTCAAGGAGCTATGATGTCGCTCACTATTTACCTAAATAACACCACTCAACCCTCAGTCACCAGTTCTCAAGAAACCCAGGTGCCACCATTCCAACCATATGGCCTCCCTCCCGGCTATGTACCACCATTAGCCACCAATCCCCCTGATAATAGCATATTAGCAATGACACCAACTTCAAACCCTCTAAACACAACTCAAACCCAAGTCACTCATCCAAATGCCAGTGAAACCCCACTAACACAGCACCCATTCCCCTTTTTTATCTCACTATATGGTCTCCCTTTTGGCTTTGCACCACCACAGGCTATTATTCCCCCTAATAGCAACATGCCTGCTTCCAACCCATTAAGCACAACCCAACCATATGCCCATTACCTTGGTACTAGTGGAACCCCACCAGTGCAACATTTTGTTGCCACTTTCATGCCACAATACCCATTGAATTCTTTTGCTGAAAATCCTTAGTCCAAAGAGAAGTTAGA
Source organism: Ormosia semicastrata (assembly GCA_029884595.1). Classification (NCBI taxonomy): domain Eukaryota; kingdom Viridiplantae; phylum Streptophyta; class Magnoliopsida; order Fabales; family Fabaceae; genus Ormosia; species Ormosia semicastrata. Next base: position 1,411,395 of record JAQQTO010000035.1, on the reverse strand, counting down.
AACTCTAGAGGAGAGATTACAGGTCATTGAAGGAGCGGGATGTTATGGTCTCAGGGATGCTACTGAGCTTTGTCTTGTCCCTAATGTTATCATTCCCCCAAAATTTAAGATCCTAGATTTTGACAAATACAAGGGGACTACTTGCCTAAAGAATCACTTGATAACGTATATTTGCAGGATGGCTTCATAGGCTCATGACGATAAGCTGTTAATCCACTTCTTCCAAGACAGTTTCACTAGGGCAACTTTGAATTGGTACATGCATCTTAAGCGTGCCCATATACGGAGTTTCAAGAATCTAGATGATGCTTTCTTAAGGCAATACAAGTATAATCTTAACACGGCTCCCGACATATTGTAATTGCAAAATATAGTAAAAAATAATGTTGATACTTTTCAGGAGTATGCTCAGAGATGGAGAGAAATAGTCGCTAATGTGTGTGAAACAACATCATATTTTATTTTTGTTTTGCATGCATTTTTAGGCATTTTAGGCATTTTAGTTTCTCTTTTTATTTATTTTTCCTTAAGTTCGGATAACTGCGGTATTTGTGGTGTTGTTATGCAGGATTGACGCTAGATTGGCTTAGAAATGGGTGGAAAGTTTGCATGGTTGAAGTTGTATCTTTACAGATAACAAACAGGGGTAAAAAGCTCACTCCAGAGAGATCCACGGCTTACCTGTGAAATTTTCCACGGCCATGGATCGAGTAGCAGCTAGAAGAAGCAAAAGAGAAACTCCAAAGAATTCCATGGCCAACCTGTGGAATATTCCACGGCCGTGGAATTCAAGCTTATACAGAATTGTCCTATGGCAGAGAAATCCACGGCCAGCCCGTGGAATTTCCCACCGCCGTGGATCGCAATACGAGTCATATTTTAAGTTTTGTTTTAATTTCTTTTTATGGGCTTGGACTAGTTGAAACCCTAGGGATATAAATAGAAGCTCTGAATGTAATATCGGGGTACAAATTTTTGATTGAATGAGGCACATTTGGAGGCTCTTGATCTTCATCTTTCTTATCTTTTCTCTCTTTGCTACGAGTTTGGATGTTCTTTATGTTGTTTTCTTATTTCTTCTTCTCTATGTCTAAATAGTTTCTTTTGTTTCTAGGATTGGGCAATGCCTTTTGATACATTGATGATGATTAATTGACTTGGTTTACCCATTTTATTAATCTTGAATGTTCTTTGATTCAATCCTTATTGCGCTTATTCATGTGAATTTGCTAGCCACATATTTGCATCTCATAGATATCTAGGGACGTACTGAGAGGTGAACCTAGGTGTTGGAACCATAAGAATTGAACTTAAGGTCTAAATCACGAGAGTAGGTTTAGCCTTTCGAGGATTTAATGAATTACCATAAAGCGTAATGGGTTTAATTTAAATTCAATTACCACGAGAGTAGGAATTGGTTTAATTGGACACGGTTCTTGACTCTTGAGAAAGAACATTAACTAATTTAGGGTAATTCACCTTCAATTAAATTTCAATTTTAATAAAAGGGTTGTCAATTAGGATTTGTCTTGTATCATTGTGGTTACCCCCAATCCTGGAAGCTTTCTTGAATATGAAAAACCTCTCGTAATAACTTACTATTTTTGTTCTCAATTTTGAACTTTGATATTTATTTATTTAATTGCTTTATTACTACGTTCTTGTCAATCAATAATTATATTCATTTTTTTAATTTAATTAAACTAATTATTTAATTGGTATTCATAGACATAGTCCCTGTGGATTCGATTTTTTTATTACTTGACGATGAAACTGTATACTTGCGGATTTCACACATCAAGTTTTTGGCACCCTTGCCGGGGACTGTGTTTTTCTTGAATATCAATTTAATTTTTAATTTAATTATTTTAAACCTTTTTCTTTTTATCATATTCTTACAGTTTTATTTTCTCTTTGACTCTCTGCAGGTAATTTCTCTTATTTATGCAAAGTACTAGACGTTCCGGGACTCTTATTGAAGCAGATCCTGAAATTAAAAGAACTTTTCGTAGAAGGAGAAGACAACAAGGGCAAAGAGCGAGAGAAATACTTGAACTAACACTTGTCATAACTGAACCTTAGGATAATAGACCGCTAAAAGAGTATTCAGCCCCTAATGCTCGGGGTTTGCGATCTGGAATTACTCGGCCAGACATTGAAGCTAGGTATTTCACCATACCTCCTGCCTTACTTTCTATGATAAGGCAGAACCAGCTTGGAGGATTACCATCAGAGGACCCAAATGATCACGTGGATATGTTCTTGGAGTTCTGTGAGACCCTCAAGATTGAAGGCGCCTCTGTTGATGCTATTCGTCTCTGCTTGTTTCGATTATCATTAAGAGATAGAGATAGAGCTTGGTTGAAGTCTGTTCCTGCTGAGACAATCACTACTTGGGACTAATTGGAGTTAGCTTTCTTGGACAAATTCTTCCCACCATCCAAGACTGCTCATCTTAGGACCCAAATCACAAGCTTCGTTCAAAAAGATGGAGAGTCATTGTCGGAAACTTGGGACAGATATAAGGCTTTGCTGGAAGCATGCCCACATTATGGGTTAGAAAAATGGTTGATCATCCACACCTTCTACAATGGTCTAGAATATTCTTCGAAGGTGTCTCTTGACTCCGCAACTGGTGGAGCTTTGATGAATAGAAGGCTAACAGAAGCTTATGAGATTATTGAGAGTATTGCTGCAAATCATCACCAATGGGCAAATGAAAGAAGTCATAACTCGAGAAAACTCTCGGGAAGTAAGTCTAAGGTAGATGGTGTTGATTTGATTATGTCAAAATTTGATTCTTTGAATAAACATTTTGATATGCTTGAAAAAGCTCATGTTAATGCCATAGGTGCTTCTAACAATTTTTGTGAGATTTGTGGAGCACAAGGACACATAGGTGCTGAATGCCAAGTTGGAATTGGCTTCTCACAAGGTGCACCGGTGGAGCAAGTGGAATCATGCCACAATTTTCATGACTTCAACCAAAAGGGGAGGAATGATCCATATGCTCAAACTTATAACCCCGGTTGGAGGTCACATCCTAACTTCTCCTACCGGAATAGTCAATACCAAGCTGGGCAAGGTAGTGCTAAACCCTCTTCTGGATTCCAACAGGTACAAAAATCTAGACTTGAGTCTCTTCTTGATAACTTTGTTGAGAGCCAATCTATATAGAATGAGGAGTTTAGGCAACATGGGCAAGTTGTGACTGAGGCCATTAAAGAGTTGTTAGCTAAGGTTGATAATTTGGCCATTCTTAATAAGATGTTGGAAACCCAGATTGCCCAACAAGCAAGCTTTTCACATAGGCAACAAAGTAAGTTTCCTAGTCAACCTAAAATAAATCCAGGTAATGAACACTATAAGGCTGTGAGTTTGAGAAGTGGAAAGAAATTAGAGGATCCCAAGGGTAAGGGGGAGAGTGAAAAAGATAAGGGGAATGAGAAAAAAAATACTAAGACATAACCCTTAGAGGAGGAGGAAACTAATGAGAAGGTATCTAAGCATGTACCCCTTGAACCATACCAACCCCCAGTGCCCTTCCCTCAAAGATTGGCTAAGGCCAAGCTAGATAGGCAATTTGGGAAGTTCCTAGAGGTTCTTAAGAAATTGTACATTAATGTACCCTTCACTGAGGCGTTGAAACTAATGTCTACCTATGCTTAATTTCTTAAGGACATTTTGTCCAATAAGAGAAAGTTAGAGGATTATGAGACAGTAGCTTTAACTGAGGAGTGTAGTGCTTTAATTCAAAATAAATTGCATCCTAAGCTAAAAGATCCAGGTAGTTTCTCTATTCCTTGTTTGATTGGTAACACTAGTTTTGATAAAGCTTTGTGTGATTTGGGGGCTAGTGTTAGTCTTATGCCCCTTTCTGCGTGTAAGAAGTTAGAGGTGGGTGAACTAAAACCCACAACTATCTCTCTTCAATTAGTGGATCGGTTTATTAAATACCCCGTAGGCATCTTGGAGGATGTTCCTATTAAAGTGGGTAAGTTTTATATGCTGGTGGATTTTGTTGTGTTGACATGGAAGCTGATGCTAAAATACCGATCATACTTGGGCATCCATTCCTTGCCATTAGAAGGGCGATCATTGATGTCCACAAAGGGAAATTGACATTGTGATTGAATGATAAGGAAGTATTTTTTGATGTTTTTAATTCTGAAAATAATTTTAATTCCTCAAATTTATGTAATCGCATAGATGCTACTAATTTGTGGATAATGATGTGCTTTCAGGTGTGCAGGAATCAGTGACTGATGCTATTGCTAGAAAAGACCTTGCCTAAGGGTACAACAAAATTTGAGAAGTCCAAGCCCTGCAAGAAAGAACCTAAGAAGCAGAATGGCAAGTGTGTCGAGAAGTGTGAATTTAAACTCGAGGATAAAGTTCTTGTCAATAACTTGCTTCTACGTTTCTGCCCTAGTAAGTTATGGTCGAAATGGTCAGGACCATATGAGATTGTTCGAGTTTTATCCTACGGTGTGCTTAAGGTGAAGAAAGAAGGCCATGAGCGTTTCATGATAAATGGCCAGAGAGTGAAACACTTTAAAGGAGTGGGGACTGAGCACTACTCCGTTGACATTACCTGAGCACAGAAACCAGACTAAAGTCGAGCTAATGACTTTAAACAAGTGCTTCTTGGGAGGCAACCTAAGTTTCTTTATTTTTTTTTCTTTTTAATTTTTTTCTTTTGATTTTATGTGTTGGATTGCTAGTTTGAACTTTATCTCATGGATCTTGTTTAGGTTTGACCCTTTTTAAAACTCAAATTAGAAGGAAAGTGAAGTCAGAAATTTCTACACCCAGCCCATGGAAAATTCCATGGTCATTGATTGAAGCCCAGAAGGAGAATACAAAGTCAGAAAAATCCACGACCAAAGAATACAAAGTCAAAAAGATCCACGGCCAAACAAAGTCAGAAAGATCCACGGCTTGGCCGTGGATCCAACCATGGTCGTGGATTGCAAGGGTTTTTTTTTTAAAAAAAAAAAAAGGAATCAAGCAGCAGCATCCACAGCCTAGCCATGGAATGGCCCACAACCGTGGAACGCACTAGAAGATTTCCCACCACCGTACTGAGTTCTTTTCTTTTCTTCCTTCTCTAGTTATAGATTTTTACATTGGGGACAATGTAAGTTCTAAGCTTGGGGGAGATTTTTATTTTTATTTTTATTGTAAATTATTAGTTTCATGCATTCTAATGTCTCATATTGCATTGCATCTTCTTATTGTATTTTCACACCATCATATCTCTCGACTTTTTGGTTGAACTTTGTGCCCTCTCTTTTGAGGATTTTGAGATGGTATTGATTTGAAACCCAATTTGTTAATTCTTGTGATAGGCAACATGCATTATTTTAATTGATAGTGGAGGTGATTTCTTGATAGTTGATAATTAGCATATGTTCTCTGAAATTGTGCTTTTCATTTATTTTTGAACCTCTAAATGTGAGTTTTGAGCTTATATGGGATTTATGCACTATATGATTTTTGCTCTCATTCTTTGTATTGAGTAATAATTCCTTATTGATTTTGAGCTCTAGAACTTGTTTTGAAACCATTTTGAGGCGAAATTTTTTTTTGCATACTGGAATGTGATTAAGACATCTTAGGTATTTTTCTGGCCTTCTGAAATAATTTTCACACTTTCATCCACTAGTTGCTCATTTTGAGCCTATTGTATAATTATTTTTCTTGATGCCTATGATGATATATTGTCGGTAATCATTTAGAATATTAAATGGAGTAAATTGGGTTTGAAAGTTGTATAAAGTTGTGCTGAAAATTATATGTTTTTGATCAGTCTCTTTCTCAAATGAAAAAAAAAGAAAAGAAAAGAAATATATAAAGGGAAAGGAAAATAAAAGCAAATAAAAAAAATCATAAGATGAAAGCTTGAAAAAGAAGAGAAAGAGAAGAAGGAAAAGTAAGGAAGAAAATGCTTAGAAATGTGGAGTTATGCTCTTGATTGAAAAATGCCTTTACTCCATTTATGTTCTATTGGATTTCTTGTACTTATTGAAAATTTTATTAACCCTTTATGCATACCTTCCTTTCTTTACCCTATCAAACATCATTCCCATGGCCCTATTACAACCCTTGAAAGACTTTTTGATTCTTGCATGCATGTTGATTATTAGTGAAAATTTGGTTTCTTATCAAGCTTATGGAAATGCTTTTTCTTTGAGGAATCTTGAGCGCATTGTCTTCACCCTTAAACATTTTGAGTGTGGTTAGTAGAGTGAACCTAATTTAGTGAGGAGTATGATTTTTGAGAACTTTAGCCTCTAATTGGACTTGATTTTGATTACCTCTCTAATTCTTGGTTTGCCTTTGCCTATTACTTAGTTGGATGTTTTCTTGGGTTCCTCATTCATTATTGTCTCTTGATCTCACTTTTTGGTTTGACATTAGTTATTGCTTGAGGACAAGAAAAATCTTAAGCTTGGGAGGAGTTGATGTGTGTGAAACAACATTATATTTTGTTCTTATTTTACATGCATTTTTAGGTATTTTAGTTTCTCTTTTTATTTGTTTTTCCTTAAGTTCAGATAACTGCAGTATTTATGGTGTTATTGTATAGGATTGATGCTAGATTGTCTTAGAAATGGGTGAAAAGTTTGCATGGTTGAAGTTGGAGCTTTACGGATAACAAACTAGGGCTAAAAGCTCACTCCAGAGAGATTCACGACCTGCCTGTGGAATTCCCCATGGCCATGGATCGAGTAGCAGCTTGAAGAAGTAAAAGAGAAACTCCAGAGAATTCCACGACTAGCCCATGGAATATTCCACGGCCGTGGAATTCAAGCTTATGTAGAATTGTCCTATGGCAGAGAAATCCACGGCCAGCCCATGGAATTTGCCACGGCCGTGGATCGCAGTACGAGTTAAATTTTAAGTTTTGTTTTGATTTCTTTTTATGGGCTTGGACTAGTTGAAACCCTAGGGATATAAATAGATTCTCTGAATGTAATATCGGGGTACGAATTTTTGTTTGAAGGAGGCACATTTGGAGGCTCTTGATCTTCATCTTTCTTATCTCTTCTCTCTTTGCTACGGGTTTAGATGTTATTTATGTTGTTTTCTTGTTTCTTCTTCTCCATGTCTGAGTAGTTTCTTTTGTTTCTAGGATTAGGCAATGCCCTTTGATACATTGATGATGATTAATTGACTTGGTTTACCCCTTTTATTAATCTTGAATGTTCTTTGATTCAATCTTTTTTGTGCTTATTCATGTGAATTTGCTGGCCACATATTTGCATCTCATAGATATCTAGGGACGTACTAAGAGGTGAACTTAGGTGTTGGAACCATAAGAATTGAACTTAAGATCTAAATCACGAGAGTAGGTTTAGCCTTTCGAGGATTCAATGAATTACCATAAAGCGTAATGGGTTTAATTTAAACTCAATTACCACGAGAGTAGGAATTGGTTTAATTGGCCACGGTTTTTGTCTCTTGAGAAAGAACATTAACTAATTTAAGGTAATTCACCTTCAATTAAATTTCAATTTTAATAAAAGGGTTATCAATTAGGATTTTTCTTGTATCATTGTGGTTACCCCCAATCCTAGAAGCTTTCTTGAATATGAAAAACCTCTCTTAATAACTTGCTATTTTTGTTCCCAATTTTGTACTTTGATATTTATTTATTTAATTGCTTTGTTACTACGTTCTTGTCAATCAATAATTATATTCATTTTGTTTAATTAAATTAAATTAATTAATTAATTAGTATTCATAGACATAGTCCCTGTGGATTCGATCTTTTTATTACTTGACAACGAAACCATACACTTGCTGATTTCACACATCAGCCGCTCAGGTGGAACCCCTGCTATCAGAAAAGGAAATGGTGGTTATGTTCATTAACACCCTTCAGTCACCCTTTCTATAGCCGAATAATTGGGAGTGTATCTTCAAACTTCTCAAACATTGTTATCATTGGAGAAAGGGTTGAAAATAGGATAAGAAGTGGAAAGATTGTTGATAGTTCAAGCGGGGCGACCAATGCAAAAAAATTCTTGATGATGAAGAAAAAGGAAAGAAGAGACCAATTAAACTCGAGTTCATAATCTCGGACTAGAATGGTTGCTAGTAATCCTAAGGTTGGGAGAAATATTGGTTAAGAAAAAGATGAAACAAAAGGAAGATTGCATTAAATCAATGATGGACAGGCAAGTATGGAAAAATGTTGAACCGGATAACAGTCAACTTCAAGTCGAATGAATCAAATGGGTTTTTAGGAAAACTAATGGATGACAACGGCTACCTAAACAGTAGGTCAACAGACAGTGTCAGATGTTTCTACACATGCTAATCCGTAATAGGAGCAAATGCTTAGAGTGGTCAATCAAGCAACCTTAGAAAGTCCAACTTAGTGGTGATTCATTTTCTAACCGTTGTGAATGAACAATACCTTGGAGTTCTCCAGCTCTGGGGAATTTTTGGGTGACTAGTATTCTGATTTGTTTATCAAGTTGTTACCATGAAATGATGGTTTAATTGTAACGACCCTATGCTTGTTCAATTATTAAAATCATTTGAGTTTTGAACTTATGTAAACTTTTTTGAAGCATTAATATAATGGATTTGTGTGGATCTCAACATTCCTTGTTTCCTTTTCCTACGTTCTTGACATTCATGTTCTTGTTAGATCTTTCTTGTCATTCTTTTCTTCCCTTTACTTGTTTTCTTTTGGTTCGGATCCCATAGGACTCTCATTCTGAAAAAACTTTTGGTGGTCATGAGGCCCACGCATGCAAGTGTTCTTTGCCCAAAAAAAAAAAAGAGACTAAAGAAGAGGTGAAAGAAAAAAGAGAAAAATAAAGAGAGCAAATAAGTAATCACTTAATATGTATTATCCTTTTGTCTCTAAATTAAAACTTTTGAAAATGAGCATTCAAGATTTGAAATGAAGATTGGCCATCTTTCTCTATCCTTCATAAGAATTCATTTTTTCTTTCCATTATCTCTCGTTGTCCCATTTAAAGCTTAAAAGTTTTCTTTAATAAACCTTGGACAAGGATCACCCATACATTAGGGGATAGCACAAAACAAAGGTTAATTATCATGGTGGCTATTTTGAAGCTAATGAAAAAAGAGAAAAGGAGGAAAAGGTGAATTGGACATAAAGTAAAAAAATGGAGAACAATAAGATAAAAGTGTGCTTGAAAGCATAAAAGTATTTCACAAAGTTTAAGTTTGAATAAGGATCCTTGGTCCCATTTAACCTTTAAACATTTATTTGAGCCTTATATCTTTTATTTCATAGCCATTAATATTAGCCACATTATAATCCTTAAAAAGTCCATTCTAATCAATGAATGATTGCCTTTATTTTCACAAGTTTTAATTTTGAGACAAAATGTTGTGCTCATACAAGTATCTAGTTCATTATTCCTTAAGAAGAAAAGCTTGTTAGGCTAAAAACCTGCAAGGGCCATCTAAGTAAAAGATAAGGCAAAAAAAAAAAACTTACACTAAGGCAAGTTTTTACCCTTTTCAAGCTTGCCCTACACTGGGGCAATTTTTTTCTCTAGCTCGATTTGGCCTACACTGGAACAAATCTTTTGCTTCAATCTGGCTCTACATTGGGGCAAGTCTCTATCCTATTCAATTCGACTCTAAACTAAGGCAATTTTTCTAGTTTTATTTGGCCTTACACTGGGGCAAACATTTTATTCCCAAGTTCCCCATACTAGGACAAATTTTGTTGTCAAATGGCCTACATTGGGGCAACTTTGTTCTCAAATGACATACCCTGGGTCAGATTCATTTTTTTTACACCTTACACGGGGGTAGATTTTTGTAGATACCTGATATAACAATGGTCATGATGTTCAGTTTTTGAGTAAGGATCAATCACATCCAAACTGGGGCAAAAACCCTCTAGCTTTCTTACTATTCTACTTCTTGTGTCTTTATCCTTCGTAAATGCCCTTTGTGTAGTTATACTCCCAAAATTAGTCAAGAAGTTACTCAGTTAGTAAATCCCTTTCCTATTGTACTTTTGAATCCATACATATATGGTATATGATGTTTCAAGTTTGGTGAATATGAGTAGAATAGTATGACTTAATCATCTAATGGTAGTCTCTTGTTGAACAACTCAAGCCAAAGGAGCTCTAAATTTCAATCGATGAAGGAAATGGCATCCTCAATGGATAATTCAGATTGAAATGTGTTAGGTGGAAATAGAAATCTTTGGAGGAAGAAAGTTACAAGCTTCTACGCAAGCCATATCTAATGAAGAGAAATTTGAACAAGATGAGATTGGCAATGATCCCCTTTGAATATGGGATTAGTTGGTCAACATTTTCCAAGAAGCATTTAGTTCAAAACTTTGGTAAAAAATATTTTTCTCAAGTACATTCACTTCTTTGGCTCATGGCTCATTGCACAAAGTTCTTGGGCTCAAGGCCACTGTATGAGTTTTTAGGCTCTAGGCCCTTTGCATAAGTTTTTCTGGCTCAAGGCCCACTACATAAAGTTTTCTGGTTTAGGGCCCTTTAAGAGTATTGATGAGAACAAGGAAGAATAAACAAGCAAATCATAAAGCAAATTTCATTATTGTTTGACCTTAATCCTACTATGGGAAGAAGTCCTTAAGGGTTGTGGAACCAAGAGCAATTCAGCTAAAGCTCTGATGTGACAATTTTGTTTACCCACTTTGTTCATGAGAATCTCTATAGTAGGACATCCATTGTATCATGCATCATCTCAAGCATCACATGCATTTACAAAATTAACACTATTTCTTTGTAGTTCCTGGGTCCTTGCACCCATTGCCTTTAAGTTTTCTGTTGGGCTTCGGCGGATACTTGACTCCGCAAGCTTTTCACCCATTGCCTTTAAGTTTTCTGTTGGGCTTCAGCAGATACCTAACTTCGCAAGCTTTTTACCCATTGCCTTTAATTTTTCTGTTAAGCTTCGGTGAGTGGAAATAGGTTTGCCCTAATGGTTTAATATGTTAAGTTTTAATGATGATAAATATAAGACAAAAAGAATGATGCTTATGCTTGACAAATGTGCTTTATAGATGACAAATGCATCACAAAAGAATATTGATCATGTTACATAGATGTGCTTAATGAGATATATTGTATCATGCATGATTATGTACTTTATCTAGTTATATTTCACTTAATAATCATGTAATGAGATATATGTAACATTCTTCACGTAACATATCTAATAATGCTTTATATGAGTTGTATTAAATTAATATTGGATTTGACTCTATTTAAATGAAAATATGCAAAGTGTTCTTTGTTGCATCCTATATAAAGATATTGTTAGGGTCAAAACGTGTTGCCCATTTGCTAACCGCAAGTGCACGGGTCGCACAAGTAATATAGATACAGAGTAAAAGTTCGTTCCCACGAGGATATTAAGATATAAAGTTAAATACTAACCAATAGCTTAATCAATTCTAGACAAGGACATAAAAATAGGAAAATAATATAAACTAAACTAATCTAATCTACAAAAGCAATAAACCTAAAAGCGGTTAGGTTTCAGGAAATCCTCCTTCACCCCCTACATCTACCAACAACATGCAATTCTCCTCATAAAGATAAATGCATTGATTAGGTTAGCTTAAGAATCTGATGTAGTCAAAAGCCTATGTCTAGGTCAATCAACCCTGGTTTCAATTGCCCAACTCACTAAGTTTCCTTGAGAACCAGTGCAACTTCCACTCATGAATGATCTATTCTCAATCACACACTATACATGGTTAATAGGTATATTTTTATCCTATTAATGAATCAACTCATCTAAGCCAATTGAACTCGCCGAACATGTATCAACCACACCATATCCATATCAGCAAATCCCTATGTCTAGTTCATTTACCAATATTAGGATCATGCAATTGAGGCCAACCAAGAACGAGCATTAAACACAGATAATGATTGAACCATAATCAAACATCCACACAAACTTAGAGAAAAACACATCATTAATATATATAAAAGGATTCAAAGTATTCCTAAACAAAGCTTAGCTATACAAAAGATAAGGAAGAGAAGAGAGAAAGGGAAAAAGAGATAAAGAAGCTCATTGATTTGTCTCTGAAGCTTGAATCCTCCTTCAATCCTTTGATCCTTAACTCCAATCCACCAGCAATGAAGATCTAGTCAAGCTATCTAACCTAAAACTAACCTAAACTAAACTAAAACTATCAAAACCTAAAAATTAGAAATGGCCAAACGGCCATAACAGAGAAAACAGAGAGAGTATGTGAGAGAAATGTGTAAAAATCTATTTATAGGCTCAGCAGCCGCCTCCACGCCGCGGCACCCACATATGGGCGCCGCGGCGCACAATGGGTCGGTCTATGTATCGCCGCAACGTTCACTTAATTACACCGCGGCGCTCTTGCCCCGAGTCCAAATATGACTAGGCTGAAAATCTACTTTGCGTCGCGGCGTGCTCTGACTTGCGCCGCGACGTTGCTTGCTGGAATGCCAATTTGGCTTCTTCTTCCTCTTTAAGCTCAATTGCTCCATATTTAACCTTGTTTGGAGCCCCTCCTATCATAGAGAAAGCACCAAATCAGTAACATATATAAATCTACTCAATCTATGATCATTAAAGCTCGGTTTTGCATAATAACACATCAGAAAGACTTAAATTCAGAATATTAAATATAAGCACAAAACCTTCCAAATATGCATTTAAAACAAGGATAAAGCATTCATTCTAGCACAAGGATAGGGCATAAATAACTGCATTCTATGTAGTTATCACACCCCCAAACCTACATTTTGCTAGTCCTCGAGCAAAACAAAATAGAACTAAGTAAATCACTTAAACATTAAAAACAACTTTTTTCATTCAGCAAATATATTTCAATTTTCTTTTTCATTCTTTTAAAAACAAATACTAATGTGTAATAACTGCATCAATCATCAAAAAGTGCAAATGTCCTGTAAACAGTTCCACACATATACAATCCTAAATATGCTAACAAGCCAGAAAACTCTCCATGCAATTCACATTTGTCACAAACATGCAAGTCAAACTTCTGCTAATCAAGTCATACACATTCAGATAAGTTTATAAGCATACATGCATATGATTCACAGAATCTACAAGATTGTAAATCAACTCTCTCTCCACTAATGTAAATCACATAAGATTGAGGATCAAAAGGGACTTAATCAGCTTATATTGTTAGGCCAATGGTATGGGCGAAAGAAATGAACGGGAAAGATACAATACAAATATTAAGACACATAACATACCACTTCAAGACATGAGCCAAAACATGATACTAGCAGGGTATTCAAAAAGTGAGATCATAAAACTTTCCAGAACCATTGTCGGTGCTTTTTGAACTTTACTTTTCTTAAGCTTTTGCTTTTCTTTTCATTTTCATTTTTCTTTTTATTTTCTCATTCTTTTCTCTTCTATTTTTGCAAAACAATGCTTTTTCTTTTCTTTGTTTTGCATCTGGTTCCTTCAGGCTCATTTTGAATTGAATATTCATAGCCCTAATCATTAGACTCATTTCAAGAAATAACACATCATATACTCAACAAACAATAAGGGTAGGAAGAAAATGACATGCTTTCACATGCATTAGAAAGGATAACAGGTTAACGAACACAATGGTTATGAAAAACAAATAAGGCCAAACAGTTTAAGGCTTTAAAAAGGGACCTAATGATATCATCATATCAGGGTAAGCTTTTTAAGGCTCAATCGGTCCAAACAATGCCCTAATCATCTCCTCAATCATGCACAACTTAGGATTTCGCCTCAAGAGAGTTCAAAAACAATTTCTAGGATAATCAAAACTCTATATGTACATCCATAAACATTCTCAAAACATGCACTCTTATCATTTTCAAAGTTACACTTGCATTTAAGTGAGATGTAAATCATGCATCAAAAGTAACTAAATTGTTTCACATGCATCAAGATCACGTAAGGTTTCACTGAAAAGGGGGCAAATAGCAACCTTTAAAATCATGGACAATCAAAAACAACCAGCATTCTTGCAACATGTCATGCATTCAAATAGATTCAACTTTCTAAGTTCAAGCATGCACAACATCTTTTGCATAAAGTGAAAATTGAAAATCTTGTCATCAGCACATCAGTGATAGTCAAAACAGAATATAATCATGAAAATATGTTGACTAAAATCACTGCATACTCAAAATACCAATACATGTTAACATTAAGCATAAAAGTAACAAAACATGTAAAGATATTCCCCCAAACCTAAAATAAAATGTATCTTTAATGAACATGGTCTATAGGAAACCTGAGACTAGCACTGAGCATTATTAAATACTACAAAACAGAAAAAATAACAAAAATAAAAACAAAAATAGCAAAAACAGGGGATCAGCGCCGCGGCGCCCCATGCTTGGGTCGCAGCGCTCACAAAAGCTGCAGAATTATGCAGAAACGCCTTTTGCGCCGCGGCGCGTACTACCCTACGCCGAGGCGTGACTACCTAAGCTGCTAAATTTAGCAAAAAACACGATTTTCACTTGAGTTTGGTTTGGCTCTTATGGGTCTCTAACTACAACAAAACTTGTTCAAAAAGCTAAATTACAAAAATGTACAACACACATATTAAAATATATAAACAACTTACTAACCTATTTACAAACCTAAACAAACTTAAAACTTTAAAAACAAACAAAAACATTAAACTAACCTAATTAACATATTAACCTATATAAAAACTAACACAAACAAACACTAACATAACTAAAACATAACAACTAACAAAAACTATAAACTACTAAACTAACATACTAACACTTATATACACGAATATACTAACAAAAACACATTAACACAACTAACAAACTAATATGCTAACATATTTAACATAACACATTAACATACTACCTATTTATGCACAAAGTAAAAACAAGAATGAAACATAAACATGGGGTACCCTCCCACGAAGGGCCTGAGTTATAGTCCCAGCAGGACTTTGTCACCAAAATTAAAGTGCCACGGATGAGTAATCTTCAAGAACTTGATCCAAGGGTAATCCTTTCAGGAGTCGCGAAGTCCTTCAAGGGCCTCGTATGATTGAAATCACCCGGCTTGAAACTAAAATAAAACAGAAACAAAACATAGATTATATACAACTTATATACAACTTGAATTAGAACCAATCAAATTCATTGTTGATATTAGCAATATAAAAACTATCCCCGGCAATGGCGCCAAAAACTTGTTAGGGTCAAAACGTGTTGCCCATTTGCTAACTGCAAGTGCACGGGTCGCATAAGTAATACAGATACAGAGCAAAAGTTCATTCCCATGAGGATATTACGATATAAAGCTAAATACCAACCAATAGCTTAATCAATTCTAGACAAGGACATAAAAATAGAAAAATAATATAAACTAAACTAATCTAATCTACAAAAGCAATAAACCTAAAAGCGGTTAGGTTTAAGGAAATCCTCCTTCACCCTCTACATCTACCAACAACATGCAATTCTCCTCATAAACATAAATGCATTGATTAGGTTAGCTTGAGAATCTGATGTAGTCAAAAGCCTATGTCTAGGTCAATCAACCCTGGTTTTAATTGCCCAACTCACTAAGTTTCCTTGAGAGCCAGTGCAACTTCCACTCATGAACGATCTATTCTCAATCACACACTATACATGATTAATAGGTATATTTCTATCCTATTAACGAATCAACTCATCCAAGCCAATTGAACTCGCCGAACATGTATCAACCACACCTTATCCATATCAACAAATTCCTATGTCTAGTTCATTTGCCAATATTAGGATCATGCAATTGAGGCCAACCAAGAACAAGCATTAAACACAGATAATGATTGAACCATAATCAAACATCCACACAAACTTAGAGAAAAACACATCATCAATATATATAAAAGGATTCAAAGTATTCCTAAACAAAGCTTAGCTATACAAAAGATAAGGAAGAGAAGAGAGAAAGGGAAAAAGAGATAAAGAAGCTCATTGATTTGTCTCTGAAGCTTGAATCCTCCTTCAATCCTTTGATCCTTGACTCCAATCCACCAGCAATGAAGATCTAGCCAAGCTATCTAACCTAAAACTAACCTAAACTAAACTAAAACTATCAAAACCTAAAAACTAGAAATGGCCAAACGACCAGAACAAAGAAAACAGAGAGAGTATGTGAGAGAAACGTGTAAAAATCTATTTATAGGCTCAGCAGGTGCCTCCACGCCGTGGCGCCCACATATGCGTGCCGCAGCACACAATGGGTCGGTCTATGTACCGCTGCAACGTTCACTTAATTACATCGCGGCGCTCTTGCCCCGGGTCCAAATATGACCAGACTGAAAATCTACTTTGCGCCGCGGCGTGCTCTGACTTGCGCCGCAGCATTGCTTGCTGGAATACCAATTTGGCTTCCTCTTCCTCTTTAAGCTCAATTGCTCCATATTTAACCTTGTTTGGAGCCCCTCCTATCATAGAGAAAACACCAAATCAGTAACATATATAAATCTACTCAATCCATGATCATTAAAGCTCAGTTTTGCATAATAACACATCAGAAAGGCTTAAATTCATAATATTAAATATAAGTACAAAACCTTCCAAATATGCATTTAAAACAAGGACAAAGCATTCATTCTAGCACAAGGATAGGGCACAAATAACTGCATTCTATGTAGCTATCAGATATCCATTAGTAATTGATAAATATCTTATTTGGATGTGTTTATGAAAGTCTTATATGCATATTAGACTAAATAGAGTTATACATTTATGAATCATGCATATGAAGATATTGAGTTATGAATTTAGACTAACTATGCTTATTTTAAATGAGTAATATTTTGTAGGATAGTCCAAGTACCAAGAGTGAACATTGCAATAAGAAAGTAAAAAGATCACAACTATGCTAAACTTAAAAAAAATGAGAATGATAAGAAGTTCCAAGCATTTGCAAAATTTGAAGAGAAGAAATTTTTGGAAGCTTGGATTATATCAAGAATTGATGATGACAAAAGATCAAGTTCCAAGGTTTTTCAAGAATAGCTTATAGGACTTAGATATTGTTTAATGGTAAAAAAGAATCACACTAAACTCAAATATGTTTTAACATCTTTAAAAGTGTTTCTTACATTCTAAAATGCCCAACCAACTATTTTTGAAAAGTTAGTCTTGATGATAGTTCAAACCTTTAAAAAATAGCTAAGTTTGTATTTTGTAAAATTGACCTTTGGTTACCCTTTTGATCATATCTTTCAAAATAATTTGAGTTTATGAAAATAGACTCAAAGATCTTTCCAATGAGTGGTCATTTTCTTTAAACAGATAAGAAATGAAGAAGTTATGACCATTTGCTTTAAACTATGAAAAATAGTTAAGTTTGAGTTTTGAAAAATTAACCATTGGTTACTATTTTGATCATACCTTTCAAAATACTTTGAGTTTTATTCTAAAACTTATTTCATATGAAAATAAACTCAAAGATCTTTCTAATGAGTGGTCATTTTCTTTAATTGATAAGAAATGAAGAAGTTGTGACCTCTTAAAGTTAGTTTTCAAAACCAGAAGTGATGTAATCGATTACACAATTCCTGTAATCAATTACAACTTTGGCAGAGGCCATGTAATTGATTACCAGAAGTGTGTAATCGATTACTAAGTGCCCAGAAACGTTTCCAACGGCTATAAATGACTAGTTTTCATAAAAAAATCATTTCTAGACAAAACCAACGGCTATTTTATCACTTGGGCTCTCTATATAAGTGATATTTGAAAAATTTACATCCAAAAGAAACACAAGAACACTAGATTTAATCCTTGAATCATCAAAATCATATTTTGAGCTTTAAATTATGAATCCTTGATACCCATAGAGCTTCAATTTGTATTATCCACTTTTGGGAGAGTTTCTTATCATCCATACTTTGTTCTTCAAGTTGTATATCTACTCTTGTGAGAGTTTCTAATCTTTCTCTTCATCTTGAAATCATTGTAAGAGGGTGAGGTATCGCTTGTTTGTAAAGAGAGTGAGGTATCCCTTGTTAGTAAAGAGGGTGAGGCATCCCTCAAGATTGTAAAAGGTGAGATATCCCTTGAAGTTGAGGCTAAAACACAAAGGATGAGATATCCCAAGGTATGGTGAGTGCTCTATTGTGTAAATGTTATAAGCACCCGTTGAAGCTTGAAGATATAGCTGAAAATCTCGAGTGATTGCTTGAGGACTGGACGTAGGCCATAAGTGGATTAGTGGCTGAACCAGGATAAATATTGTGTTTAATTTTCTCAACTCTATTTCTTTACATTTATGCCTTAATTATATATGCTTGAGTTGAATTTGATATCTAGCTCATTTGCTTGATTTATGCTATAGCCCAAGTTGTATTTGTGAAATATCTAATAGTTGTACCTTTGTTAAACTTATTCCGCTTCATTTATTAATTGAGTTATTCAAAATGCTTAATTTCTCAAAGGTGTTTTAAAATTTGTAATCACCCAATTCACCCCCCTCTTAGGTGATGGTTGTCATGGCTAACAAGTGGTATCATACCTTTGTGCTTTGTTAAAAGCTTAACCGCTTGGAGTTAAAGATCCTTATTTGTTTGGCAACCATTAAAAGCTTTTCAAAATGGAAAGTTTTGAAATTGATAAACCACCATTCTTTGATGGTGTGAATTTCATTTATTGGAAAGGTAGAAAGGAATTTTATATACAATCTATTGATCTTGATTTGTGGGATATTATGCTTGATGGTTTTACTTGCAAATTAAAACAAACTTGGAATGCCTATGACAAAAAATACTTTTCATTGAACATTAGAGCTTTGCAAATCTTGAGAAGTGGTTTGAATGATGAAGCTTATGCTAAACTTAAGAGTTGCTCTAGTGTTAAAGATATATGGGATGCTCTTGATGCTATCTATCTTGCTAATGATGATCTTTTGCATAAAGTTGTATATAGAGAACAATAAGAGCTAAAGCCATTAAAGGAAGCTTGTCATGGAAAATGTCCTTAAGAAGATATTCAATGTAAGAAAATAAGTTCAATGCCTCTTAGTGATGATGGTGCTCAATTTGAAGAAGGGGCAAAGCGAAACAAAATTGATGAAGAAGATGGTAATTCTCTTAAAGAGTCATGCATGCTAGAAAATGAGACTACTTTCTATATAGCTAAAAAGGACTTTGAGGTAAATGGTGCTAAACTAGATTATAGTCTTTTTTTATTATGAGCTACAATGTGTATATGATGAATTATATGATGACTTGTTGATTTTAGAAAAGAAAAACTTATCTTTTTTAGAAAACATTTCCTCTATTGAAAATGAAATTAAGACTTTGAAAAATGAATATGCTTTTCTTAATAAGGAAATGCCTTTAAAATATGAAACCTCATCTTCTTGTGAAAAATACATTAATTTAAAAAATCAAGTTGAGGACTTATCTTTCAAATTTGCTAAAGCTAATGATTCTAATTGCTTACATTCTATGTTTGTTAATGAAAATAAAATTGATGTTATTCCACATAAAAATTCAAGTAAGGCTTCTGGCAAAAATAACATAGAATGTAATAACAAGAAAAGGCTTAAGTTTTTCAAAGATGATCTTCAAAAGTCTAAGTCATCATTAAATTCAATTGTTTGTAATTTTTGTGGTCATCTAGGACATATTTCTCATTTATACAATTATAGAAGAAACTCTTATATGAGAAATTGTATGGTATAGGTTCCTAAAGGTATTAAAGACCCTAGTACTAACATTCAAGGACCCAAGATAAAGTGAGTACCAAAAAGTTCTCTTAATGTTTCAATTATACAAAAAATTTCTCAAAAGGATGGACTAATTGGTCAAAAGAAAGAAGAATCATCAAGGACAAGGCTTCCAAAGCCCAATGGTAGAAGTTTTGGTCAAAGAAGAAAAATTACTTCAACCAAATCTTCTCAAGTATAAAATATGGAATGTGTAAAGTTTAAAACACCAAAAGAGAAGCAATGGGTAAGAAAAAGTATTTCCTTGATTACCAAGGCCAAGGTATCAAATGTTTTTACCTCTTATGCACATTCACTTAAAAAGACAATGAATATGAGGTATATTTCTTGTAGGCCTTAGGTAAAGGATAGAATCATATGTACTTAGTAAAATTTGAATATTATGTTTAATGTAACACCCACCTTAGGGTGTCACACTTCTTGTTGCTCAATTACCAAATTACCTTTTCATTTGAAAGAAAACGTACTTGTAATATAAATACGAGTTGTAAAATTTCTTAATAACAAGAAAATAAACTTAGCAGAAAATAAAACATCACAGCATTATTACAAATAATTTACATCATTTATACAAGTCCAAGTCTCTGGTTATACATATACAATTCTTTAATACTGTCATACTATAAATATTACAAAGTAGTCACTCCAAAAAAATTTAAACACTATTTACATTGACATCTTTGCCCAAGTACAACTAGGCAGCTGAGCCCTCAGAAGTAGCCGGATCATTAGATGGATCCTCCTCTGATTTTCCCAGGTGGAGGAATTCCAACCCGACGTAAAGTCCGGGGAGCAAATGTCCGAGCGGACGATACGACACTATGCTCTCGAGGGGTATGATAGTACATTCCCCAGTGCTGCCGGATAGATATAGGAAACTCTAACTGTACATAAATAGTAACAGAAAAGTAAGGGTTTCCTGATTGTATCTTACTCAGTCTAATATTTACTTTTCCCAAATAATAAATACTCTCTCTCTCTAAATCTTCGGTCCATGCATTGTCCCCGTCAATGAATGTCAGTCTCATATAACCTAAGAAGCTAGGGATTTCTACCGCCATCAGATCTCGAAGTTCTCAACAAAAATCTTGTCCTTCCTCTGCTTCTCGCGCGTCGTCTAACTCAATGTCTTAACAACACATAAACATAATACAGCATATACATACGAGAGGTGAGACCACCTATGCCAATACCGGTATGGTAGCGATGAAGATAAACACATACAAATTCTCATACCAGCACTTCATTCATAATTACAATTATGTCACCAATATCATTCATCAATCACATATCATATCTCATATCAACATATCATGCATAATATAATTATGCCAACAATATCATTTATTATCATAATTCATATAATAAGCCATAATTACGATCATGTCCTTATTAACATTCAATTATTCAATAACTAAATTATCATCAACAATAATTATGATTAGACTCTCAGTATCTCTGTATATGCACCTAGACTCAACTTTCCTACTCCATGGAGCTATAACTCAGATCGGAGAAAGTGATCGAAAAGATCACGTCGGTACAAAAGTGCCTCAGACCACGTGCTCAGTTTTGCACATCTAGCACATACTCGTTAGTCTTTATCAGATCTTGATTATGGATAGTGTCTCGGTCCGGATCATCGGTGTGTTGCATCGGTCTAACCTACAGTACAGAAGCTTTATTAACTGTCCATTGTAGGCAACCCGCACCCCGATGCCCCCAAGGTCAACAAAAGACCTACACTACGCATATCACACCCACTCAGGAGGTGTATTTTCTCCTTCCTAGGCAAATAGCCTTATCCAGTCCATTGGACCTTTTCAATACATATACAAATGCATCATTCATAGTTCATTTTCTTTATCTCATATTCTCAATTCATTTTCTTTATTTCATATTCTCAATTCATTTTCTTTATCTCATGTTCGGGTCTTCATATTAGCCCAATAGTATCATTACTGTATTTTCATCGCGAAATCATATTTTTCACATTTTCTTAATCACGTATCAATTTTTCATCGTTTCTCAATCGCGTAAAATATTTTTCACATGTTTTAAAATCAAAAAAATATTTTTCTTCATTTAACACCAAAATTCAACATCATTTTTCATATTTGTATAATAATCCCTCAAAACATAATATTTGTTTTATAATCCTCATTTAAATAATATTTTCACAACAGTCCTTCAAAAATTCATATTTCCAAAATAATCCTTCCAAAACATAATCTTTACGTTTTAGGCTTTCAAAAATTATTATTTACAATATGACCCTATTAAAACAAAAATTACTATTTTAATCCCTCTAAAAAAATCATAATTATAATATTGTCCTTCAAAAATCATATGAATTACATTTTAGTCCCTCAAAAATATACTAATTACTTTCTTGTCCTTCAAACATATAAATTACATTTTAATCCCTCAAAAATAGAATAATTACTTTCTTGTCCCTCAAAACATATAAATTATGTCTTAGTCCCTCAAAATAGAATAACCGTATTTTCGTCCTTCAAAACACATAAATTACATTTTCGTCTCTCAAAACATAGTATTTTCACTATAGCCCCTCAAAGTTTTATATCTACATAGTGACATCATATTTCCATAATTTTTCCAATTAAATCCCTTTCTCATAAAATTTACAAAATTTACAAAGATAAATTCCACGTATCTAAAGTATAAGTTTCTCTATAGTATACATTCTACATACACACAATTATCAGTTCCTTAAGCATTACAACCTACAGACAAGAATCGAAATAAATTCAGATCTCATAAATGCTACACATAAAAGCATAGAAACACAATCAGGTACATCCCAATTACAGTTCAAACGCACAAACACAATCAGGCACATATCAATACAGTCTAATCAATACAGTCCAAGAACCTCAAACAATAGGTGATTAACCTCAAACAAAAGGTGAATAAATCCTTAAGGATTTTTCACCGAACAGACCATCCTCATACTACCAGAACAAGAGTGGTAAGGTTGAGTCTCCCTCTTACCTCTTGAAGACAAGCTTTGTAAGTTTTCCTCCCTTGCCTTAAAACTTTGTTAACCTCCTAACAAGCCCTAAAATTTTCAAGAAAAATTAGTGAAGGACCATACAAGAATCAAGGTTGAAAACCATGGAAAAATCATGGTTAAAAACATTAAAATCAAACTTGGAATTCTTGAATCAAAGCTTACCTTTTTAAGAAAAGATTGAAGAAGCTTAGGTTGATGAAGCTTTGAACAAGGTAGATAATTTTGTGATAATACCTTGTGAAGGAGAAATGCTTAGAACATGACTTGAGTCAAAATAAAATCAAGAGATGGATTTTTAAAGATTTAATGGTGTGATTTGGAGGTGGTGACCGGTTGTGAAGAAGAAGATGGAACATGGGAGAGAAGATACGTGAGTTTTCCTTGGTGTTTTGGAGAGAAATGGACTTTTATTTTGAGAAGTAAAAAGTGAAGATGAAGACACGAATAAGCTGCTGGCCGTGTGATATTTTGGGAGATAAATGGCTTATGTTTTGGGAAATAACAAGTGAAGAATGAAAACGTGAATAAGTTGCTGCCAGCCGTGTGATCCCACGTGAAATGTGGGTGATTTTACTTGAGAAAATTATCTAATTCTGGGTGCACAAAGACAGCTGCTCACCGTGAATGATTTGTGATATTTGGAGATCTTTATTTGCATCATTATCCACTCCATTTCCAGCTGCTCATTTGTTGCTGCCGTGTGCTTTCTTTGTGATGGACGTGAATGACATTTGCTTGAGCAAATGGCCATGCATTAATTGCACAACAACTCTCTCTTCTCATTGGTTGCAAGCTTGACTTTTGCATGTCATTTGGACCTTCAATTATCACATGCAATCTTCACAAATCTGCTGGACGGTATTGCATGATGTTGGATGTTCAATTTGCTGCATGCTGGACCGTTTTCTGCTGCTCCAAATCTGCTGGACCGTGGAGCTCATTTTGCTGCCCCAATTCAGTTGCTGGTCCATGCCCTTTTAGGTGAGTTTAAGTCCTTTAATTGATTGCTAATCCAAGTTAAATTCTGCTGCTATTGGGCCACAAATTTTGCTGCTGTTGGGCCATGAGTTTAGGTGCTGCTGGGCTCTCCAAACTCTGCTGCTGTCCAAGGTGGTTTAGGTGGGTTTAAGTCCTTAATTCTTCATTAGTTCAAGCCTAATTACTAGTCAATTGGTTAGCCAATTAATTGGGTTTAATCTCCTAACCATTCTTACTTAATTCTTCAAGTACATAACTAATTTAGTTTAACATATTTAGCTTGTATCTAATACATAATAATCATGCATCATCACCTCTAATTAGAATTAGGACATTAAATTAAAGATTAAGTTATAACTAATCCCTAATCAAGTTAGTTTACTTAGTTGCTTAATTAGGTAATTAGGACAACTAAATTAAGATTAATTAGTTTTCTAAATAAAAGTCAAGCAATTAATGTTGACTCAATCTTATCTATTAATCTTATCTATGGTGAATATTACTTGGTAGTTTTAGTAAGCTTTGTTTTACACCATTGATTGAATCAATGGTGAAGATCAAGGCCTCTAAGTCAAGTTTCAAATCTAATGGTTCATAAAGAAGTCTAAACTTCTTCCCTTGACCAATTCTCATTGGTTAGAAAAGTCTAACCAATTGTTTTGACTATATCCTATTGGTTCACTTTAATTTTACTTACAAGAAATGTTCCAAACACTTTTTCTATTAATTAAAACTTATCGGGTCCAACATTCATAGCAACGACTGCTATAAACGTAATCACGGATATTTATCCGCATAATATTATTTTTTTTATAGATAGATTCTAAAAATTATAAGATTCTTTTCTGAATCATTCAGAGTCGGGTTTAGTAAGATCCCCCATTTCCAAATGAGACAGATCAGAATTTTCCCGGCCTGAAAAATATTATTTTTCCTAACCAGGAGCAATCACACAGAATGATCAAATATGATCTCAGAACAATCAAATTAATTTTTATACCACACATAAAATGCAAAACAGAATAATTCTGCTATTGTTATTCATATAGTCAGAATTCGGGGTGTTACATTTAACACATGATTATGTTTATTCTTATTGTAACATAAGGTTCTACAATGCCTAGGTATACTTGCATGATGTTTGAAATTACTTTGAGATATTTTGAAATTAATTTGAAAACTTTAAGATTAGTCATTTATTGTTTAAAATGTAAAAATTGAGTTTTAGAAAACTGGTAATCGATTACAAGACCTTTGTAATCGATTACAAAGGTTCTGTCAAGCAAGTAATCGATTACACCAACCTTGTAATCGATTACAAGGTTCGCAGAAAGAAGGTAATCGATTACACGCCCATTGTAATTGATTACACAGCAACTTTAAAAAAGGTTTTCAGGGCGGAAACAACCATTTTCACTTAAAATTGTCTATATATCATGAAAGTAAGCATGCTATTGGCATATGTGCATACTAGAATTCTTTACTTGATATTACATGCCTTACATGATCACTGTTTGCCCCAAAATACTTATTTATGTTTTAATGATGATTAAGCTGTTCTTGATAAACTTGAGTCATGCCTTAAAATGCTTAAACCATTTTTTTTATTCAAGTGCATATGTACTTCTTGCATTCTTATTAGAGCTAATATTATATGGTTGATAATATGGTACATATTTTTACATTATATATCAGCCTAAAGTATGCTTGTAAATGAGCTTGAATGATATTTGATGCTATTCTATGTTTTAGAGAACTTTTAGAATTAGCTTTGCAAGTGTCTCTATGTGTTTCAAATATAGTCATCAAATATTGAAATGTCAAGCATATGCGGATAAATGAGAAGAGTTGAATGAAGAAGGACATGAGGAGACTTTCTTCAAATGCAATTGAATGGAATATTCAATGGAAGAAAGCACAAACTCAAAGGACAAATAAATGAAGAACACTCTAAAGAAGTATCACTCTCTCAATAAGTATCTCTATCCCTAAGCTATTATGGTATTCTATATGCTATGGATTATATGATACTTGTTGATAATTTGATCTTAAATTATTAAATGCTTTCTTTACATGAGAAGTATGCTTAGCATTGACAAAGTTCCTAATTGGATATTAACTTGTTAATTTTGTCATTGCATATAGGGTGAATGATGTTAGTTCTATACATGCTTTGATCCCTAGAGCATATTTCATCAGGGTGAATGATTGATATCTATGATTCTCTTGATTTATAGTTTCTTAGTGCTATAACACCTATGAGAATCATGCTCTTATTTTGAAAAGAGTTTCTGGTTTGATTAAAAAAATTTTAAAGCAAAATCTCTTATCATATTTGAAAGAAGTTTTTCAAGTGCCATATCCTTGAGAATATTTTGAAATTGTCTTAAGAACTTGAAAGCATTTTCACCTCCTAATTGTCTTGAAAATTTGGAAATCATTTAATTTGTGCGCTAAATGTAGTACTCTCTTCATTGCTTTGAAAAGTTTTATTAAATCTTGAGAGAATGTTTAAGTTTCCAAATAGATCTTTTGAAATATTCTATAGAACTCATCTTGATACTTTAAAAGATAAGCATTGTTCTTCAAAGTGTTTTATTCTCTCAAGGCTTTTGTTCAATGAAAAAGAGAGGAGATGTACTTTCAAATGTTTCTTTGACTTGAGTTTGATCACTTTCAAGGAATATGTGGTTATAATATAAAACCTTTTTACCCTTTTAAAATGCTTTTGAAAATGTAATGTGTTCTTGTAAAATTCTTTTTGAATGGGGGAAAAATTTTAAAATGGGTTTTGATTAATAGATTAAGAATATAACCTTTTTATGGTAATGTGCTTACATGGTCTTGACATGCATATTTTCCTTTATCTATCTTGTGCTTCAATAAGGGGGGAGCTTATCTTACTTATCTTACATATTTTTCTTCCATGTCCTTGTTGACTAAAAATATATGCATGATTATGTTAAACTATTATGTTTTATATTTTGATAATATGTATATTTTGAGGAGGAGCCTAGCACATAAATTGTTGCTTATATCTCTTGGCTTACATACTTGTTTGACATGAAGTGTTTTATTGTTAATGCTATCAACATGTCAACAAAGATTATCTTTTATTTTCTTTCCCTCTATCAATGAAAGAAGGTAAACATTCTTAAACTTTATATCTTTTGATTCTTTCATTGAGAAATGCTTGATATATGACAAGTTGTATGATCTTTCATTTGAAAATCTTAATTCTATGATCTTATATGAATATTTTGTAACTCCTAATAAGTGATATCAAGTGGTACTTATTTATCATGTGGTATGCAAGATATTATATGCGAAACATAATTTCTTAAGCTTATTGCTATCATGTGCTAAATGTTGATGTACCAAAATATGACAAGCTTTGCATGAATAATCTTTTATATCTTGAAAGCATGCTTGTTTCATCTCTCTATTCTTGAATCATATGTAAAATCAAATAGGGGGAGACAATTATGTTTTGAATAACTTGAAGCAGTTTTTGGTTATGATGATCTTACTCTTTTTGACAACATGAGTTTTATCTATAGGAGGATAGAAAATATTATATTTTCTTCCTAAACCTTTTTGTTGATGTCAAATAGGGGGAGTGAAAATTAGAAAAAAAAATATATTCTTGTGCTTATTGTTTGATATGCTTACATGAATATTTATTCTTGTATATTCCTCAACATATTTTTCTTTGGTGATTTGTCATCATCAAAAAGGGAGAGATTGTAGAAATAGGTTTGCCCTAATAGTTTAATATGTTAAGTTTTGATGATGACAAATATAAGACAAAAAAATGATGCTTATGCTTGATAGATGTGCTTTATAGATGACAAATCCATTATAAAAGAATATTGATCAGTTACATAGCTGTGCTTAATGAGATATATTGTATCATGCATGATTATGTATTTTATCCAGTTATGTTTCACTTAATAATCATGCAATGAGATATATGTAACATTCTTCATGTAGCATATCCAATAATGCTTTATATGAGTTGTATTAAATTAATATTGGATTTGGCTATATTTAAATGAAAACATGCAAAGTGTTCTTTGTTGCATCCTATATAGAGATATCCATTGGTAATTGATAAATATCTTATTTGGATGTGTCTATAAAAGTCTTATATGCATATTAGACTAAGTAGAGTTATATATTTATGAGTCATGCATATGAAGATATTGAGTTATGAATTTGGACTAACTATGCTTATTTTAAATGAGTAATATTTTGTAGGATAGTCCAAGTACCAAGAGTAAACATCGCAACAAGAAAGTAAAAAGATCACAACTATACTCAACTCAAAAGAATGAGAATGATAAGATGTTCTAAACATTTACAAGATTTAAAGAGAAAAAATTTTTGGAAACCTGGATTACATCAAGAATTGATGATGGTAAAAGATCAAGTCTCAAGGTTCTTCAAGAATAGCTTATAGGACTTAGATCTTGTGTAAAGATAAAAAAGAATTACACTAGCTCAAATATGTTTTAACATCTTTAAAAGTGTTTCTTATATTCTAAAATGGCTAACAAACTGTTTTTGGAAAGTTAGTATTAGTGGTAGTTCAAACCTTTGAAAAATAGCCAAGTTTGTGTTTTGTAAAATTGACCATTTGTTACTTTTTTGATCTTATCTTTCAAAATAATTTGAGTTTTGTTCTAAAACTTATTTCATATGAAAATAGACTCAAAGATCTTTTCAATGAGTGGTAAT
This sequence comes from Ormosia semicastrata, assembly GCA_029884595.1. Taxonomy (NCBI): domain Eukaryota; kingdom Viridiplantae; phylum Streptophyta; class Magnoliopsida; order Fabales; family Fabaceae; genus Ormosia; species Ormosia semicastrata. The sequence goes on along the minus strand of JAQQTO010000035.1, from coordinate 1,382,879 downwards.
TTGCTTTAAACAGATAAGAAATGAAGAAGTTATGACCATTTGCTTTAAACTATGAAAAATAGTTAAGTTTGAGTTTTGAAAAACTGACCTGTAGTTACTATTTTGATCATAACTTTCAAAATACTTTGATTTTTGTTCTAAAACTTATTTCATATGAAAATAGACTCAAAGATCTTTCCAATGAGTTGTCATTTGCTTTAATAGAATAAGAAATGAAGAAGTTATGACCTTTTAAAGTCAGTTTTCAAAATCAGAAGTGATGTAATCGATTACAATTTTGGCAGAGGCCATGTAATCGGTTACTAGAAGTGTGTAATCGATTACCAAGTGCCCAGAAACGTTTTCAACAGCTATAAATGGCTAGTTTTCATTAAAAAAAATTATTTCTAAACACTACCAATGACTATTTTATCACTTGGGCTCCATATATAAGTGATATTTGAAGCATTTACATCCAAAAGAAACACAAGAATACTAGATTTGATCCTTAAATCATCAAAATTATATTTTGAACTTTAAAGTGTGAATCCTTGATACTCATAGAGCTTCAATTTGTATTATCCACTCTTGAGAGAGTTTTTAATCTTTCTCTTCATCTTGAAATCATTGTAAGAGGGCGAGGTATCCTTCTAGAGAAAAGGGTGAGGTATCCTTTGTTTGTAAAGAGGGTAAGGGAGAGGTATTCCTTATTGGTAAAGAGGGTGAGGTATCCCTCAAGATTGTAAAGGGTGAGGTATCCTAAGGTGTGGTGAGTGCTCTATTATGTAAAGGTTACAAGCACCCGTTAAAGCTTGAAAATATAGTGAAAAATCTTGAGTGATTGCTTGAGGACTGGACGTAGGCCATAAGTGGATTGGTGGCTGAACCAGGATAAATCTTGTGTTTGATCTTCTCAACTCTATCTCTTTACATTTATGCCTTAATTATATATGCTTGAGTTGAATTTGATATCTAGCTCATTTGCTTGATTTATCCTATAGCCCAAGTTGTATTTGTGAAATATTTAATAGTTGTACCTTTGTTAAACTTATTCAGCTGCATTTATTAATTGAGTTATTCAAAATGCTTAATTTCTCAAAGGTGCTTTAAAATTTGTAATCACCCAATTCACCCCCTCTTAAGTGATGGTTACCATGGCTAACACAGTGGATACTTGACTTTACAAGCTTTTTACCTTTTTTGCTTTAAGTTTTCTGTCAAGCTTCGATAGATACCTGACTCCGTAAGCTTTTTAGCTTCCTGCTTTAAGTTTTCTATCAAGTTTCGATGGATACTCGACTCCATATGCTTTTTTACCTTTTCTACTTTAAGTTTTCTGTCAAGCTTTGGCGGATACCCGACTCCGCAAGCTTTTCACCTTTTCTACTTTAAGTTTTATGTCAAGCTTCAACGGATACCTGAATCCACAAGCTTCCTACTTTAAATTTTTTGTCAAGCTTCAATGAATACCCGACTCTGCAAGCTTTTTATCTTTCTACCTTTTAGTTTTCTGTTAAGCTTTGACATATACCCAACTCCACAAGTTTTTTACCCTTTCGCTTTAAATTTTCTGTTAAGCTTCGGTGGATACCCGACTCTGCAAGCTTTTTACCTTCAGGTCAGTAAGTTTTCTGTTATGTTTCGACGGATACCCGACTCTGTAAGCATTTCACCTTGTTCCTGTCAAACTTCGGTGGATACCTATAACATCCTCTTCAACATGTTAGACTTGTAAATAGTTATAGAGGTATCTTAATACTTGCTTAACATGTCTGGTTAATTTCGTGATAATCTGAGTTAGTTTAAGCACTTTATTGCAAGACGAAAGGTGAAAAATAGCTTAAAATAACTCAGATATTAGCTTAAATGACTTAGATAATGGAAATAAATGTGGATAATTTATTTCTAAGTCACAAATGTGTATTCTGTGATGTAGTTAAAGTTTGAGAATAATCGGAGTCTGTTTGGTATTTTTAGGCACACTGGTTGTGTGTTTTAATGCTAGATTGACTAGTCACAGATATGAAAAATTATGATACTGATGAAATGACTTTATTAATGAAACATAGTATTTATTTTAAAGTTATTGAAACCTAGAAATCTTGATTTATCTAAAGTTGAGTGCTTTTAGCATATCGGGAAATACCAGTATTTTAACTAAAGGCCTAAAACACTCCACGGTTATAGCCACTTGTTGGACTTCTTTTATGTGACTTTGATATTCTTTAAATTCACTTTTCTCTCTTCTCTTCACGGCTAAAACAGAGGCAGCTAAAAGGGAGGAAGTTCAAGTGGAGAAAAAAGAAAACAAGAGGCACAAGAAGAAAGGGAAATCCAAGGCTGAAGATTGAGGATCAATCTGCAGCATCAAGGAGCTTGAAGGTAAGGGTTCTTGAGCTTAAAACTTCATCTTCCTCATTTTTCATGTTTAGCTTATTTGAGGGTTAATATGCCAAAATGAGATCTTAAGGTGTCTTAAGTGATTTTCTTACTTAGATAAGTTTTAAATGGTGCTTAGACTTGTTCATGCTAAGAGATTGGATTAGAAACTGAAAATTCTTCATTTGGACCATTAAAGCTCAAAGTGTTGATTTTAGGGTTTTGGATGAGTGACTTAGTGTTTTGATCTATTATTGATGAAATCAATTAGTGTTTTATGTTTCTTTCATGTTTGTGAACATGTTTGGGACTTGAAATCACCTAGAGATTGGATTGGAGTTGCCAAAATCCAAGAATTTGGCCAATGGAATAGATCCACGGTTCTGCAGCATTTGCTGCAGTATATCTAGTTAAGAGACACGACTCGTGTCCAAAGATATGGGGGGTCATGTCCTTCTCTGCCTGTTCTAATTTGTGAAACTATGCTAACAGAGCAAGACACGGGGGGTCCATGTCATTAGACATGGCCCGTGTATGAGGTCAGAATCTTCAAAAAAGTCATTTTTGATGTTTTCAAGTTCTTGGCTAGATGTGATCATTTATGCAAGTCTTTTAGGGTATATTGAGACACTTTTGGGGATATTTCTTGGAGAGAATTATCAACTTGCATATATGAAAAGTTTCTGAAATCTTAGACATTCAAGTGTGATAGAATACCTAGGTTAGTGTTTAGAACTTTGTTTAACATGAGGTTGATTTCTAAGTCACTTGTGAATGATTTTGGGATGTTCTATATACTGTTTAGCTAGAGATATGAATCTTGCTACCTTTGTTGGATAAGTGAGGATAGGATTCCTATGTTATAGTATTTAATTATGTGGCTCGAATATGTGGTTTTCAAACCTAATATTTGCTTGTTTTCCTATGTTTAGTGACCTTAAATAGTGTGCACAACCATATGACTTGAGAATAAGGTGTTGGATTCGAATTCTCCTTGCATGTTTGCTTATATTGTCAGGGTTACTGGTGTATGAAGTTAGTAGCGGTACTCTTACTTTTGTGAGGGAAACTAATCCACACATCACTAGGTAGTGTCAGGGCTGGATGTCTATCCTACTTAGTATATACAAGGAATGCGGTTCCTAGGAAAATAAGTAAATAGCTTGTGTGTTCAACTTTAAAATCTGTATTTGTATTGCACATCCATAATATGTGGACTTTATTTTAGCATAATCATAATTCATAACATAAAGTATTGCATGGTTGACACATGTATGGGCATTTGTCATAGCTTAATTAATTGATTGTTTGGTTGCTCATTTGATAGTATCTTAGGATTATATGGGTAATTCTTTATTATTATTGATTGTCGGATATTCTTTTACATTAGATGTATTTTTGGTGTTCAGTTGAATTATTTATTATAAATGATTAACTGTTGGTCTTAGTATGCTTATATTGAGAAATTGTGATTTCTCACCCCTGTGTGTTCCATGTAAATCTAGGTAAAGTCCCTTAAAATAGTAAAGGCAAGGAAAAGAAGAAGCAGAAGGCATTAAATTAGTGTTTTGTTTCTTTGTGGACCAGTTTGCATATGTGTATATTTCTGGTTGTTTAGAAAAGCTTATGTATAGTGATAGATGTATATATGACTTTTTGATCATTCGTGACTCTCTATAATGAATATTGTAAGTTATTATAGGTTTTTATTTTTCGTATTTTTAGAAGTGACATGTCGTGGCAGTTAATGGAAAACTATTGTATTATACTGAACGGCGAAGTTAATTGCGTCAGTTTTGAAAATCACAACTGACGTGAAAAATCACAGTTAAAACTGCCATAATATGCAAAAATAATTCTCGTAATTTACACATTTTTTTGTAGTGGTAAAGCTAATGTGGTGGCTAATACACTGAGTAGGAAATCCCTACATGTGTCCATATGATGATCCAAGAGAGTGAACTTCTTGAGAGTTTTAGAGACATGAGAGTCTTTCGGTAGCTGTGTTACCACATAGTCTCAGTGTGAGTCGAGTGGACATAGTGAGTGACTTTAGGACTCGGATCTTGGAAGCTCAAAAGGAAGATGAAACTCTTAGTGATGTGAGTGAGCAGATCTTTTTAGGTAATTATGGTGAGTTTGATATGTCAGATGATGGGATGATCAAGTTTAGAGGTAGACTTTGCATTCCTTGTGAATTTAAAATCAAAGATAGGATCCTTAAAGAAGCTCACTGTAGTCAGTACACTATCCATCCCGAGGCCACTAAGATGTATCAAGACTTGAGGAAGTTATTTTGGTGGTCTGGTATGAAGAAGGACATAGTCGAGTTTGTGTCTAGGTGTCTAACTTATCAAAAGGTCAAGATAGAACACCAAAAACCCTCTGGACCTCTTCAATCTTTGGGAGTCCCTGAGTGGAAATGGAATCACATCACAATCGATTTTGTGATAGGTTTTCCTTGAACTCAATTAGGATTCGATGCAATATGGGTTGTAGTGGATAGACTAACCAAGTCTGCCCATTTCATACGTATTAGAGCTAACTACTCCATGGATAGACTTGCCCACTTATACTTTCAGGAGATAGTTAGGATGTACAGTATGCCCATTTGTATAGTTTTTGATAGAGGCCCTAGATTTACATCTAGATTTTGGAGAGCCTTGCTGAAAGCTTTTGGAACAAAGCTTAGTTTAAGTATAGCATACTATCCATAAACTAACGGTCAATTAGAAAGGACTATTCAAACCCTTGAGGATATGTATGTGTGCTAGAGTAGAAAGGGAATTGGGATAAGTTCTTACCTTAGTGGAGTTTGCCTACAATAATAGTTTTCATACTAGCATAGGTATGACATCGTATGAAGCACTTTATGGTAGAAAGTGTAGGTTCCCTTTGTGTTGGTATGAGGTTGGAGAGAAAACCACTCTAGGTCCTCAGTTGGTACAGCAAACCATAGATCAGATCAAAATGATTCGGGATAGGTTGGTTATGGATCAGAGTAGGCAGAAGAACTATGCTGATAAGAGGAGAAGACCTCTAGAGTTCAGTGAGGGAGATCATGTATTCTTGAGAGTCACTCCGATAACAGGGATTACTAGAGCATTGAGAACACAAAATTTGAACCCTCGTTTCATTGGTCCCTACCAAATCCTAAAGAGAATTGGACCAGTAGCCTACCAAATTACACTTCCACCCAATTTGTCTAACGTTCACAACTTAGAAAGTACAATCCAGATCCTTCACATGTCATAAGAAATGAATCTATATAGTTAAGAGAGGATTTATCTTATGCTATGCTATCGATAAGGATCGTGGACAGAGGGGTCAAAGAACTTAGAGGTAAGCGGATTCCTCTGGTGAAGGTGCTTTGGGATGGTATTAGCTTTGGGGAGGCGACTTGGGAGTTGGAGTCCCACATGCAGCAAGACTACTAGCAGTTATTTATATGAGGTAATCAATTTTGGGGATAAAATTTAAAAAAAAGGGAGGGAGAGAAATATAACATCTTCTTCAACATGTTAGACTTGAAAATACTTACAAAGGTAGCTTAATACTTGCTTAACATGCCTATTTAATTTCATGACAATCTGAGTTAGTTGAAGCACTTTGGTGCAAGCTGAAAGGTGAAAAGTAGCTTAAAATGACTCAGATATTAGCTTAAATGGCTTGGCTAATGGAAATAAATATGGATAATTTATTTCTAAGTCACAAATGTGTTTTCTGTTTTAAAGTTTGAGAATAATCGGAGTCTGTTTGGTATTTTTAGGCATACAGGTTTGTGTGTTTTAAAGCTGAATTGACTAGTCACAGATATAAAAAATTATGATGCTAGTGAAATGACTTTATTAATGAATCTTAGTATTTTTTTAAAGTTGTTGGAACCTGGAAATATTGATTTACCTAAAGTTGAGTATTTTTAGCAGGTCGAGAAATACCAATATTATAACTAAAGGCCTAAAACAGTCCACAGTTGCAGCCACTTGTTTGGACTTCTTTTATGTGACTTTGATATTCTTTGAATTCACTTTTCTCTCCTCTTCACGGTTGAAAAAGAGGCAGCTAAAAGGGAGGAAGTTCAAGTGGAGAAAAAGGAAAACAAGAGGCACAAGAAAAAAGGGGAAATCCAAGGCTAGAAATTAAGGATCAATCTGCAGTATCAAGGAACTTGAAGGTAGGGGTTCTTGAGCTTAAAACTTCATCTTCCTCATTTTTCATGTTTAGCTTATTTGAGGGTTAATATGCCAAAATGAGATCTTGAGGTATCTTAAGTGATTTTCTTGCTTGGATAAGTTTTTAATGGTGTTTATGACTTGTTCATGCTAAGAGAATGAATTAGAAACCAGAAATTCTTCATTTGGACCATTAAAGCTCAAAGTGTTGATTTTAGGGGTTTGGATGAGTGACTTAGTGTTTTGATCCATTATTGATGAAATCAATTAGTGTTTTATGTTTCCTTCATGTTTATGAACTTGTTTGAGACTTGAAATCACCTAGAGATTGGATTGGAGTTGCCAAAATCCAAGAATTTGACTAATGGAATAGTTCTATGGTTCTGCAGAATTTGCTGCAGTATGACTAGTTAAGAGACATGGCCCATGTCCGAAGACATGGGGGGTCATTTCCTTCTCTACATGTTCTAATTCGTGAAACTATGCTAACAGAGCAAGACATGAGGGGTCTGTGTCATTAGACATGGCCCGTGTCTGGGACCAGAATATTCAAAAATATCATTTTTGATGTTTTCAAGTTCTTGGCTAGATAGGAATCCCCCACACTTAGCTTTTTGCACTCCTGGACAAATCACATAAGACCAAAACTAGGGAACAAGGAAAAAAAATACAAACTCAAAAGCTAAAAACTCTAAAAGACTCAAATTTCAATGACACTCAAGAATGCAAAAGTTATAAGCAAGAAGAGCAACCAAATATTTAAGGGAACAAAACATTAATGAGTTAACATTTCTTCACATCTCACACTAACAAGCAAGGTAGCTTCAAATTGAAAAGTATGAATCAAGAATGATAGATCCTTACAAGATACTCCCTCAAGTGTTTACAAGGTAAGTATTTCACTTCATTCAACCCATGAAAATTATACTACCATAAGCTTGCTTATCTTCTACTTTTCCACTACTCAAACACAAGTACACACAAATCAAGAGGACTTTATTTAAGGTTGTAATGGGACCAAGGTAAGGGAAGGAAGAAATATGTATTTGACAAGTTAAACACCCAAGAGAATAAAAGAGCGTTGGGAAGGAACTCACTTGACAAACATGAAATTTTATTCTCCCAAATTCATATAATGCACATTTTTCTTACATGTTCCTTCTCTTATTTATTTATTATTTTTTTTCTTTTCTTTCACTACCTTTTTTGCATTTATTCTTTTCTTTTTCTTTTTTTTCTTTTTTTTACATTCTATTTTTTTATTTTTATTTTAATTTGGCTCTCTTTTTTTTCTTTCTTTTTATTTTTTTTTGTTTTCACCAAACACTTTGCATATTGCACATCAAACTGCACAACCCCCACACTTGAACTATTAATTGTCCACAAGCAAAAGAGCTCCTTAAATGAAAATGAACCAATGTTCTTCTATTCCTTAAGGTAAGGTAAAAACATAGCTTTTCACATAAGACAAATAATGAGCTAAGACAAAGAATAGGCAAATAAGCTTAAGGACGTTAATCAAAGGGAAATAATGCAAGATTGGCTATTTGGCCAAAGTAGCTAATTCAAGAAAGCATGCCTTAATCATATTTATGCATGCAAGTGAAAATGTGGCCTAAGAATCAAAGCAAGTTCTAAAGTAATCAATTGACATGAGTGAAAATCACACAAGAAAGAGGAGAATGACATAAATGCTAAATTCATCCATCAATAGGCTCAAAATCTCATAAGGTATGCATCTATCAAACTCAATCCATCAATCAAACATCCAAAACCAAGCATGTCATATTTAAGAATGAAGAAAATTTATTCAATTATGCTATGAACCTTGAATTTCAATTGCTTCAAACTCATAAACTTCACAAATCTAAAACATCATGGGAAAACAATTAAAAAAAGAAACATTTTTTGTTTTGTTTTATTTTTTTAAAAGAAAAACAGAATTTAAAACAAATTATAGAATTAAAAATGAAAACAGAAACAATGGCAGAAAAATAACAAAAATAGCATAATTTAATACCAACAGAAATTAACGACAACAAAATTTAGCAACAAAGCAGAAATTAGAACAAAAATGAAAATTAAGACAAAAAATAGAAAATAAAAAATAGTAATTGAAAATTAATAGCAGAATTACGACAACAGAAAAATAGAAACAAAAATAGAAAATAGAAAACAGAAATAATGCTAAAATAGCATGAAATTTATTCTATCCCCCCACACTTGAATTGTACATTGCCCTCAATGTAAAGCATAGAAAAATTCAGAATGTAAATCACCAAAATATTCATGATGGCAAGTAAAATAAAAGTGTGGTAAGGGCCTCCCTCATTATCCTTCCGTGTAAATGGCATCGAGCAAAGCCATCACTTCCACGTTGTAATCTTTACAATCTTCATGAAAATGCTTAAGTCTATGCCCATTGACCTTGAATGTTCTCTTTGTTGTCACATCTTGGAGCTCAACTGCACCATAAGGAAAAATATTAGTTAGTAACAATAAATGGTCCATCCCATCTAGACCTTAATTTTCGGGCATTAACCTAAGACGGGAATTATAAATGAGAACTTTTTGACCACTTTTGAATTCTTTTCTAGCAATCATTTTATCATGGAAGCTTTTGGTATTCTCTTTATAGAGTTTAGAACTCTCATAAGCCTCCAAGCAGATCTTTTCCGATTCTTGCAACTGCAACATCCTCCCTATGTCCGCTTGATTTAGGTCCAAGTTGCACCTCTTCACTGCCCAAAATGCTCGATGTTCAATCTCCACAGGCAGGTGGCATGCCTTTCCAAAGACAATCTGGTAAGAGGACATCTTAATTGGTGTCTTGTAGGTAGTCCTATAAGCCTATAGAGCATCTTCAAGCCTCTTGCTCCAATGCTTCCTATTAGGTTGAACCGTCTTTTCAAGGATTTGCTTGATCTCTCTGTTAGAAACCTCAGCCTGCACATTAGACTGGGGTAGTAAGGTGTAGAAACTTTGTGCACGACTCTATACTTTTTCATCAAAGCCTCCATGTTTTGATTGCAAAAATGCGAACCCTAATCACTAATGATGGCCCTTAGGACTCCAAACCTACAAAAAATTTGTGATCTAACAAAATCTACAACAACTTGAGAATCGTCAATTCGAGTGGCCTTAGCCTCCACCCATTTAGATACGTAATCCACAGCAAGCAAAATGTATACAAAACCAAATGATACAGGAAAATGACCCATAAAATCAATATCCCAAACATCGAATATCTCACAGAATAACAAAAGGTTATTAGGGCATCTCATTCCTATGAGAAATATTCCCTGTTCGATGGCATTGTTCACAAGATTTACAAAAAACATATGCATCATGAAATAGAGTTGGCCAATATAATCCAGAGTCCAAAACTTTCATAGCTGTATAAGTAGGTCCAAAATGTCCACCATATGCAAATGCATGATAAAAGTTAAGAACAAAATCAAACTCATGATCAGGAATGCATCTCCTAATGACTTGGTCACCATAAAATCTCCACAAATAAGGGTCATCCTGCACATAATATTTTGACTCACTTTTCAATTTATTAATCAGTGTCTTAGTGAAATGTGTAGGTAGTGCTCTTGCAACTAAGAAATTAACTAAATCTACAAACCAAGGGATGGTACCTTGTAGCTTGAAAAGCTGCTCATCAGGGAAGGCATCATAAATGGGAGAAGAACCCATCTTTCTCTCAATCTGACTCAGGTGATCAGCTATCAGGTTCTCTACTCTAATCTTATCTCTGATCTCAATATCAAACCCTTATAAGAGCAACATCCACCTAATCAATCGGGGCTTTGCATCAGGCTTCTTTAGGAGAAACTTCAAAGTTGCATGATCTGAAAACACAACTACTTTAGAACTAAGCAAATATGATCAAAATTTATCTAAAGTAAAAACAATTGCTAAAAGTTCCTTTTCATTTGTGGTGTAGTTTTCTTGTGCAACATCTAAAGTCCTCGAAGCATAGGAAATGACATAAGGTACTTTATCGACTTTTTGTGCAAGGACAACTCCTAATGCATAATTAGAGGCATCACATATGAGCTCAAATGGGAGTGTCCAATCCGATGGCTAGATGATAGGTGTACTGGTCAATGCTTGCTTCAGGTGATTGAAGGCATCCTTGCACCTCTGGTCAAAATGGAACTTTACATCTTTTTGCAGCAAGTTGGATAGTGGAAGAACAATTTTGCTAAAATCCTTTATGAACCTCCGATAGAAACCTGTATGAATAAGGAAAGAATGAACTTCCCGCACATATGTAGAGTAAAATAGGCATGAAATGACATCTATTTTTACTAGATCTACCTCAATACCTTTGCTAGATACTACATGCCCTAAAGCTATACCATGCTCTACCATGAAATGACATTTTTCAAAATTCAAAACAAAGCTAGTCTCAATGCATCTATGTAAAACTCTAGCCAAACTATTTAGACATATATTAAAGGAAGAGCCATAGATAGTAAAATCATCCATAAACATATCCATGTAACTCTCTAAAAATTTAGAAAAGATACTTACTATACACTTTTGAAAGGTGCCCGGAGCATTGCACAGACCGAAGGGCATCCTCTTGTACGCAAATGTGCCAAATGGGTAGGTGAAAGTGGTCTTCTCTTGGTCTTCTAGGGATATATGAATCTGGAAATAGCCTGAATATTCATCCAGAAAATAGTAGTGCGACTTGCCAGCCAGCCTCTCCAACATCTGATCAATGAAAGGCAAAAGGAAATGATCTTTCCTGGTAGCCAGGTTAAGCCGCCTGTAATCAATGCAGACCTGCCAACTATTCTAGATTCTTATAGGTAGAAGTTCATTGTTCTGATTTTCAACTACTATGACCCTGGATTTCTTTGGAACAACTTGCATGGGGCTCACCCATTTACGGTCGGATACGGGATAAATAATGCCAACTTGCAGTAGCTTAGTCACTTCCTTCTTCACCACATCTAGAATCAGGGGGTTTAGTCTCCTTTGCGGCTACCTCACTGGTTTGGTACCTTCCTCTAATAAAATCCTATATATGCATATGGAGGGACTAATACTAAGAATATCTGCAAGTGTCCATCTGATGACCTGCTTATTCAGCCTCAAAACATGCAGTAATTTTTTCTTCTTGTTCAAGTTGTAGATTCTTGGCGACAATTACCTGCAGTTTCTCACCATCTCCCAAATATGCATATTTAAGGTGGTCTAGCAAAGTCTTCAACTCTAAGGATGGGGGCTTCATAATGAGGCTAGCAAGCTATTTGAAACAGCTAACTCAACAACATTAAATTCAGTGTAATTTTGAATCTCATTTTCACATATTGCATCATTCAGATCAGTAGCTACATCATCACTCGTAACCACATAAATCTCAGCATATGCAGCACATGGTTCAATATCATATCCAGTACATGTATCACCGTTAACAGAATCTAGAAAGTCAGCAATATCAAGGAAGTCAGCATACATATCAGCATAAGCATCATCAACTAGCATCTCAATCATGTCAACATGGAAAACTGAATGCTCCTCTAAGGGATGTCTCATAGCATAAAAAATGTTAAACTATACAACATTATCGCCAAATTCCACATAAAGGATGCTAGCATGAACATTTATCTTGGTCTTAGCTGTCTTAAGAAATGGTCTGCCTAGAATCAATGGAGCATAGTTTATTGAAGACTCATCTTCCATATCCAGAATATAGAAGTCCGTTGGGAAATCAGCTTATTCACCCGAACTAACACATCTTCCAGCACTCTTGCAGGATGAGCAGTGGTCCTGTTTACCAACTGAATCATTATACCAATGGGTTGTAAAGTGCCCATGTTCAAAGACTTATAAACTGACATAGGCATGACATTGATTGAAACACCTAAATCTAGTATTGCATGTTCAAATCTAGAATTGCCTATCGTGCAAGGAATTGTGAAAGTTATAGAATCTTTGCATTTCTATGGCATGCTTGGCTAAATCATTGCAGAAACATTTCTGCCCATACTAATCTTCTCAGTACCCTTAAGTCTTCTCTTATGAGTACACAACTCCTTGAGGAATTTGGAATACTTGGGAATCTGCTTGATTGCATCCAAGAAGGGAATATTGATTTCCACATTCTTGAATGTCTCTATGACTTCTCTTTCCATTTCTTTTATGCTATCTGCTTAGATTGTGTGACCCTATTTAAGAAGGGTAGTGGAATGGCTAGGTCTGTATTTTTTGCACATTTCTTCTGTGTAACAAATTTATAGACTGAGCTATTTATGTCTTGTGAATTTTGCTGTTTCTGGTCAATCTCGGGTTGCTGCATTAGTAGCTCTGGTTGTGGTAGACTAGGACCGTCAACTTTTCTGCCACTTCTTAAGGTAATGACACTCGCATTGCCTCTTGAATTATTGACTATTTGTGAAGGAAATTGGCTCGACCCCTAACTTTTCAGCTCACTTACATTGGTTGCCAACTGCCCAATTTGAGTCTGTAAATTCTGAATGGTGGCGTTGACATTATGCTGGAACTTAATGTTGTTTATAGTCATCTGTTTCATTAAGTCTTCTAATGATGACTCGGCTGGAGTGGCCTGGATAGACTGCTGCATAAGTTATTACTGTCTGAATGCAGGTGGTTGATATTTGTTACTAGGACTTACAGCTTGGTATCTAAATTGTTATTGTTGCTGCTGCTGGGGCTATTGTTGCTGACCAAAATTCCTATATCTCAGGTTGGGATGGTCCCTCTAGTTAGGGTTATATGTATTAGAAAATGGATCATATCTAGGCTGTTGTTGTAACTGCTGATATTGAGGTCTAGTAGAAAAAATTCCTGCTACAGCAACATGATAGGCTCGAGTGGTAGAATTATCTTCCTAAAGTATTGGACAAGTATTTGTAGGATGAGATGAATAAGAACAAATGCTACATATAGTTACATCTATCTGTACAGGTAATTGTTGTCCCACTACTAACTGTCTCACCAAAGAATTCAATTCCTCAAGTCTGTGCTCTAATATACAAGGTCCTATCAATCTCAGAATCAATATCAAGTAATTGGCTAGCAGAAGACCTAGTCATGCATCATCTAAAGTACATAAAACACAAAAATAGCAAACAAGCAAAATGCACTAGACAACACTAAAAATCTACCAAAATAAATCTATTTCAACTATCTAAACACTTTTAAAAATTATAGGACTTGTACAGCATGAAAACTACACAAAAATGAAACTAAAAAATACAATAAAATTTTTTTAAAAATTTAAAAAGTGGTCTAAACGACAGAATTTGGGCAAATCAAGTGTTGTGAACCTTGTTTATTAAACCATTTTCTTTCAACTGACTAAGTTTTAGCTCATTCTGGGCACGCTTGTTGTCAGTACAAAATTTTGTAAAGTGACCCGTAATCACCTGTTTTTGTTTGAAAACCACTAAAACGCAGCAAGACAGGAGTTAGTGAGGGATTAGTTGTCAAATATACTATCAATAAGATTGATCAAAATTAGAGTGATCCCTAGCAATGGCGCCAAAATTTTGACGAGCGCCGAACTCTATCAAAATTGTAACCGAGTTATGTCTATGGCTTGTAGCATAGGAAACAACACCGGATCGTCTCTCAAGGATTGTAAATGCAATTGAATTAAATCAAGCCAAAATTGGAGAAAAGGATTTGAGAATTCAGAATATGAAAATAACAGAATTAAAGTAGAAGAAATTCAATAAAAAGAACAATTAATTCAAAAACCTATCCGAAATTGAGTTGATTCTATCATAGATCTTTCAACAAACATTTGAAGTGCAATTGAATAGTTAATTTGGATATAACCAAAATCTCTGCATCAAATTCAGAATTCATACTAGACAATCATCTAGAATTCAATTAGCAATTGACACACAAATTCACAATCGCATAATTCATGTTAGGATCTATGTTAATTTGATCTCCGAATTCAATTAACCTAAACACAAATCAGTAACTTAACCTCTATAATTTCATGATTAATTCAGATCAATTAACCTAAATTCATCATAATTCTCAATCTTAAATCAAGATCTAATCAGATCAAGCATAAACAGAATCACCATTCATGTATTCAATATCAAGGAGAAGAAGAGGAATCCAAATGTAACTCAAACACAAAACATAACCAAGATCTCAAGAATCCAAACCATAATTTCTTCAAGAATCTCTAAATTGATTACAAAAGTTTATCTCTCCATAGCCATCACCATGGAGGAGCTTGAGGAAGAAGGAAGAAGGAAGAAGAAGAGAGAAAAATCTAGATCTAGATCTAGATCTAGAGAGAAGGTGAGCAAAGTCAAGAATGAAAAGATGAGTCTCAATTTTTTGGCTCTAAACCCTATAACTATCCCTTAATTTTGCTTTGCATGATTAAAAACTTATTAGTTACAAAGATGGGTTAATTAGGAATCATTGGGCCCAAGTCCCATGTCAATTAGAGGCCTACAACTCAAGTTATGCCCATTTAAGTGACATAAACTCATCAGCAACTTGTCTCTATTTTCTGACTGCAATTGTATGCCTAAAACAATGTATTTTGGAAAAGCGTTCTTATATGAATTGAATATATGTGTCTTAGCTTTCAAATGCCACCGGTTTTAGGCCTATATCACATCTATAACCCATGTTATGCCCTGATTGGTGCACACTGCTTAGGTTCTAGTAACAGAACCCGTGTTCTGACTTACAGGCCCAATTAGCTTCACTAGATGTCTGATTATGCCCTGGAGCTCTCATGAAAGTTATAGATCTCTTTCTCATATTTTCTACAAGGTAAGATACATATTTTTTAGATATCTAGAACTCAAGATATGACTAAAATACAAAAATAGTGTAAAATCTCAATAATGCTGAAAAAGATCAATTAAGCCCAATTTGAGCCTAAACTTACAAAACATGACTAAGCTCAATCAATTAAGTACATGAAGAGTGTAAATGAATAAAATTAAGGATTTATTAATGTATAAAATATGTAATTATCAGGGATTATTTGTGTAAGTCTTTTAGGGTGTATTGAGGCAATTTTTGGGATATTTCTTGGAAAGAATTATCAACTTGCATATATAAAAAGTTTGGGAAATCTTAGACATTCAAGTGTGATAGAATGCCTAGGTTAGTGTTTAGAACTTTGTTCAACATGAGGTTGATTTCTAAGTCACTTGTGAGTGATTTTGAGATGTTCTAAATACTATTTAGCTAAAGATATGAATCTTACTACCTTTGTTGGATAAGTGAGCCTAGGATTCCTATGTTATTGTATTTAATTATGTGGCTCGGATATGTGGTTTTCAAACCTGGTATTTGTTTGTTTTCCTATGAATAGTGACCTTAGATGGTGTGCACAATCATATGACTTGAGAATGAGGTGTTGAATCCAAATTCTCCTTGCATCTTTGCTTGTATGGTCAGGGTTACCAGTGTATAGAGTTAGTAGCGGTACTCTTACTTTTGTGAGGGAAACTAGTCCACACATCACTAGGTAGTGTTAGGGCTAAACGTCTATCCTACTTAGTATATATAAGGAACGCAGTTCCTGGGGAAATAAGTAAATAGCTTGTGTTTTCAACTTTAAAATCTACATTTGCATTGCACATCCATAATACGTGGACTTTGTTTTAGCATAATCATAATTTATAACATAAAGCATTGCATGGTTGACACTTGTATGGGCATTTGTCATGACTTAATCAATTGATTGTTTGGTTGCTCGTTTGATAGTATCTTAGCATTATATGGGCAATTCTTTGTTATTATTTATTGTCGGATATTCTTTTACATTAAATGTATTTTTCGTGTTCAGTTGAATTATTTATTATAAATGATTAACTATTGGTCTTCGTATGCTTATACTGAGAAATTGTGATTTCTCACCCTTGTGTGTTCCATGTAAATCTATGTAAAGTCCCTAAAAAGGGTAAGGGCAAGGAAAAGAAGAAGCAAAAGGCATTAGATTAGTGTTTTATTTCTATGTGGACCAATTTGTATATATGTATATTTCTGGTTTTTTAGAAAAGCTAATGTATACTTTTTGGCGTGTTAGCCAGTGATAGATGTATATATAACTTTTTGATCATTTGTGGCTCTCTATAATGACTGTGTACATTATTATAGGTTTTTATTTTCCACATTTTTAGAAGTGACATGTCTAATGCACTTTATTTTTGAATATTTCATTTATTTTATGATAATTCGTATTAGGGTGTTACAACACCCGATTCTGCAAGCTTTTTACCTTTTCACTTTAAGCTTTCTGTCAAACTTTAGCAGATACTTAACCCTGCAAGCTTTTTACCTTATTCCTATTAAGCTTTAGTGGATACTTGACTTCGTAACTTCTTATATTCTTATCAAACTCCAATCGGTCTCCGTACCTATTGCTTTTTAAATTTCAGGGTCCCCGTACCCATTTCCTTTAGGTCTTTGGGTCCATATACCCATGGTTTTTACCTTTCGGGGTCCTTATACCCTACGTTTTTACCTCGTTTCAAGGCTCGTTACGTTTTGCATTAATCCATGCGGGCAAATTTTCATAGACAAAATTAATCAATTCCTTTATTTTCCATTTAGTGTAAATGTAAAGTAAATGGGGCAGCTGTTGATACTCAATTTTATCTATAAAATTTTTTATTTTTGTTACTTAATCAAGGTATGAATATCTAATTTTGTCCAAGTCATTAAAAACCTTTTAATTTAGAATAAAAAAATGAGAGAGATAAAAAAAATTCTAAGACTTGCAAAAATGAATGAAAATCTAAAAAAATATATGAAAAAAGCAAAAAGAAGAAATTTGAAAAACTAAGGTGTTTAGATTCATTGTACCATTAAGTCTCACATCGGAGAAGTCATGCTCCTTCTCCCTCCCCTCCTCCTATATAAAGGGGTAATTCTCAATTATTTTGGCATCCAAAAAAAATTACATAGTTGGACTTAATACTAAGTATAAGAGCTCTAGGATTTAAGTAAATTTTTTCTTGCAAGTGAGTTTCTTTTCAAGATTTGATTTGAAGAGAACATGTGGGGCCCTGTGCACCAACTTCTTTGAGCATAGCTTTTTTATACGCCTTGGAGGTGAGCTTGCTTATTTTTTTTCCTTGTATTATTATTATTTTTATTATATACACGTGTTATTCATTTCAACTTATTCATTTATTAGTTTGATTTATTTATTTATTAAATTTTTTTGTAAACTTTTTTATTTTAAAATTAATTCAAGAATAAAATAGGATTAGTTAAGCTGTGATAACTTCTTAATTCTATAACTTTTAGGATCATTTAACTTGTGACAACTTGATGATTCGAACATTTTTCTAAACATAAAAAAATAAATGAGTTTTCAAAACAAAAATCTTTCCAAAATTAAAAAAGCCAACCCACAATTGTTTTTTCTATAGAACTATGTGACTTTGAATTCCTTACTACACCTAAGGATACGTAGGAACAAAACTATTCTATTAAGCCAAAATTAATTTTTCATAATTTAGTTGTTTCTTTTTCTTTTATAAATACTTATAATATTTTTTAAGAGAGGTAAAATAAATATATTTGAGATCATTAGTATTTGTACGACTACCTTAAGGTACCATTCCTGGAACGGGCTGTGTAGGGTGCTAATACCTCCCGTACTTGTAATCGACTCTCGAATCCAAACTCATTTTTCAAAAGATCAGTTTTCCTAATTAAAGGATTTTCTTAATGTTTTTTTCAAATTTAAATAAATATTGATGGCGACTCCATTTATTTAAAAAAAATTCTATTTTTTGGTCTTCCCATCGCGATCCCAGTCGTGACACATACTTAGTGCATCAGCTACTATATTGGCTTTTCCCAAGTGATAATTTAACTCAAAGTCAAAATCCTTTAAGAATTCCATCCATCTTCTTTGTCTCATGTTCAGCTCCTTATGATCAAACAAGTACTTTAAACTTTTATGATTACTGAACACCTCAAACTGGACTCCATAGAGGTAATGTCTCCAAAGCTTTAAGGCAAGCACTATGGCAGCTAATTCCAAATCATGCATAAGGTAGTCCTCTTCGTGTGGCCTTAATTGCTTTAATGTATAGGTAACTACTCTCCTATCTTGCATCAGAACACATCCTAATCCCATCTTTAAAGCATCACAAAATACCTTAAAGTTCTCATGATGATCCAGAATTACCAATACCGGTGTAGCAGTCAACCTCTTCTTTAGATCTTGGAAACTATTCTCACAATCCTAAGTCCACTCAAAAGTACTATATTTCTTAGTCAACCTAATCAATGGTAGTGCTAATTGAGAAAATCTCTTAATAAACCTTCTATAATACCAAAATAGGCCTATAAAGCTTCTAATTTTAGTCACAGTGGTGGGTCTCTCCCACTATAGTACTGCCTTTACTTTACTGGGGTTCACTGAAATTCCTCCTTTAGAATTTACATGGCCCAAAAATTGTACTTCTGTTAGCCAAAACTCACACTTTGACAATTTGGCAAACAACTTCTTCTCTTTAAGATTCTCTAAAACTATTCTAACATGTTGTTCATGTTCTTCCATTGTCTTAGAATAGATAAGAATATCATCTATAAACACTACCATAAACCTGTCTAGCTAGAGTCTAAAAATCTTGTTCATGTAATCCATGAACACTGTTGGCGCATTTGTCACCCCAAAGGACATCACAAGATACTCATAATGTCCATGCCTGGTTCTAAAAATAGTCTTAGGAATATCCTCTTCCTTAATCCTGATTTGATGATATCCAAATCTTATATCAATTTTGGAGAACACTGAAGCTCTTCTAAATTGATCCATCAAATCATCTATTCTAGGCAATGGATATTTGTTCTTGATGGTTACCTTGTTTAACTGTCTATAGTCAACACATAATCTCAAAGTACTATCTTTCTTTTTCACTAAAAGCACAGGTTCTCACCATGGAGAAACACTAGTCCTAATGAACTACTTATCCAATAACTTTTCTATTTGTTTCTTAAACTCTACTAACTCCAGAAGTTCCATCCTATAGGGTGCTATAGATATAAGTCTAGTACCTGGCACTAAATTTATAGAAAACTCTATTTCTCTCTCTAGTGGAAACTCAGCTATGTCACTTAGAAATACCCCTAGGAATTCCCTCACCACAGGTATATTCCTTAGGTTCTTCTCTACCTTTGTATTCAAAGAGAATAGGAGAACATATCCTAGAGTTCCTTCTACCAAACAATGATTAACCTGACTAGCATTGAGATAGACAAACTTAGAAGAAACAATTTTGGTAGGAACATTAGACAGAAAAACTAAAGTCTTATCTGAACAGTTTAAGACTACATAATTGGATGAAAACCAATCCATACTAAGAATGACATGTATGTCCGCAATAGGTAAACAGATGGGATTTACATGAAAAATCCTATCCTCTACTTTTATACAATAGTCAAGATATACTTTTGAAGTTGTAACTAGTTTACCAGTTGGAGTGGAAGTAAATAAGTCATATAGTAGTTCTGACATAGGTAAATCTAACAACCTTTCACAATCAAAAGAGACAAAGGAGTGGGATGCTCCTGAATCATACATGACATTTAAAAGATGATTATGAATCATGCTTTTACCTTGGAAAAGGTCAAAAGACTAGGCCACCACTTTCCCACCTAGAGTGTTAACTCTTCCTTTGGCTAGCGCCTTTAAGGTAGGCACATCTTTTTTCTTTTGGGATCTCTAGAAAAATGTTTGGGTTGCTCATATGTGAAACACACAAATTTACCTGCCAAGCAGGGTCTACCTCCATGTTGTTTACCACACCAAGGACATTTAGGTCCTTTGGAATCAGTCTGTACCTGTTTGTTATTTCTTTAAGGATTGCTAGTTTTAGAAGTACCCTTCTTAAACTTGTCATCCTCTCGCTTCCTCTTCTAGAACTCTTGTGACTTCTGCTCCATCTGAAGGTTTTTGTCACAAACTTTCACAATCCGACACTTATTTACCAAAGATGGGAAGTATCTAATCTCCAAGGGTCAAATGGCCCTTTGCATTTTGTCTCTTAATCCTTCTTCAAATTTAATGCACTTCCATGCTTCATCTAGATTAAATCTGACATAAGGAGAGAACTTCGATAACTAGTCAAATCTGGCCACATACTGGCCATTTGACATATTGCCATTCTCAAGCTTTAGAAATTTCATTTCCTTTGCACTTTGTAAGTTCTGAGGAAAATATTTTTCCAAGAATGAATTTCTGAACACTTCCC
Organism: Ormosia semicastrata; assembly: GCA_029884595.1. Lineage (NCBI taxonomy): Eukaryota > Viridiplantae > Streptophyta > Magnoliopsida > Fabales > Fabaceae > Ormosia > Ormosia semicastrata. The sequence continues at coordinate 1,362,100 of JAQQTO010000035.1, read as the reverse complement.
AAGTGATAGGAGTTCTAGATGTATCTAGAAACCTCTTTGCATCCTTCCACCAGTTCTTTACCTCCCCCTCTAGCATGAAGGAAGCAAAAAGAACCCTCTGATTGTCTGAGCAAGTCATAACCGTAAAAATCTTCTCAATTTCCTTCAACCATCCAACTGCTCATACCGGGTCGTATTCCCCCTTAAAAGATGAAGGATTGATCTTCTTGAATTCTAACAAATCAACAAAATTCTAGTTCCTCACCCCCAATACTTCCTGTACTGGTTGCATTGGTTGAGTAGGTTGCGTAGACTGTTGAGCTTGGTTTGCTCCCATTCTCTCAAACATCCTTGCAGTAGCGAATGTTTGCTCCCTAATAGCATCAGCAGTAACAGTTGTTTGCTCCCTCATAGCGTTAGCCATCACCATTATAACCTTTGCCATATTGGGACCTTCGAGTTTCTAGTTTCCTTAGTTTTCTTCGGAGGTGCCATACTTTCCTGTACACACAAAGCAATACATATTCAGTTGATCAGTCTCACTATCATGTAACCAAGCAACAGTAACTAATAACATTCCAACGCAAGGCAAGTCATGCAATCTTATTCAAGTATCTCACATAAGAGATAAGAAAAGCATAACTTATAAAAGAAACTCCTAAACATTTTTAAGCATAGTCAGTCCATACCCCGACTTAACAAGATGAACTGCTCTAATACCATAATGTAACACCCTAATACAAATATCTTTGTATACCTATCTATATCTCTGACATAAGGAGAGAACTTTGATAACTCATCAAATTTGGCCACATATCGGCCATTTGACATATCGCCTTACTCAAGCTTTAGAAATTTCATCTCCTTTGCACTTTGTAAGTTTTGAGGAAAATATTTTTCCAAGAAAGAATTTCTGAACACTTCCTAAGTGATAGGAGTTCTGGATGCACCTAGCAACCTATTTGCATCAGTCCACCAGTTCTCTGCCTCCCCCTCTAGCATGAATGAAGCAAAAAGAACCCTATAATTGTCTGAGCAAGTCATAACTGTAAAATTCTTATCCATTTCCTTCAACCATCCAATTGCTCACACCAGGTCGTATTCCCCCTTGAACGATGAAGGATTGGTCTTCTTCAATTATGACAAATCAACAAAATTATGGTTCCTCACCCCTAGTATTTCTTGTACTGGTTGCATTGGTTGAGTAGGTTGTATAAATTATTGAGGTTGGTTTGCCCCCATTCTCTCAAACATCCTTGTAGTAGTGGCTATCTGCTATTAAATAGCATTAGCAGTAACGACTGTCTGCTCCCTCATAGCATTAGCCATCACCATTACATCATTTGCCATATTGGGACCTTCACCAGATAAGTTTCTAGTTTTCTTATGTTGCCCAAGTGGCTTTTATAATCAAGAGGATGTGAATTGAGTAATTAAAAAATCTTCGAAAAACTTTTCACACACATTTTAAAGATAATTTCTGTTGAAGCTATTTATAAAATGAAATGAATGAACAGGGTAGATAGAAAAAATTCTCACAAATTTAATAAGCCAATAAAAATAATTTAATCAAATATATATGAAATTAAAGTGCGAATATAGAGAGAAGAGTTTAGAAAAACAAACACTGGAATTTATCCTAGTTCACTATCAATGCAAGCTTTCAACAGGTGCTTGCTACCGTTACAAACCTGAACACTCCTCACACCTTAGGATACCTCACCCTTGTGCTTGAGCCTCGATAGTAGGGATACCTCACCCTTACAATTTTTTTAAGGGATACCTCAACCTCGTTACAATCAAAAGGGAATAATAGCAAAGGAAGAAACTCTCTCAAAGAGTGTGTATTACAACTAGAAGTAATTATGAAGCTCTCTAAAAAATATCTCAAGAATTTCAAAACAAAGCAAAAGATGGAAAAAATGTGAAACTCAGATTAAATGCAATAGAAGGATGTTTTTCAGTTGTTGTTGCTAAAAGATGACCTAATAACACCTATTTATAGTGCACTGAAGAAAAAGACCCGTTGGGGCAATTTATGGTCATAATAAAAGCCTAAAACTGACTATTGTACACTTTCAACAATGATGTAATCGATTACAAGGATGATGTAATCGATTACATTGTTCTTAAAATCAATTCTAGGTTTTCTGGGCTGAGTGTAATCGATTACATACCTCATGTAATCGATTACCAAGCTTCTAGAAGCAGTGTAATCGATTATAAACCTCATGTAATCGATTACAAAGCTTCTGACTTTTGAGAAATGATTTCCCATATATTTGTAATCGATTACTAGGCCTTTGTAATCGATTACAAGCTCCCAAAGAAGCTGTAAACTGATTACTAAGCCTAAGGATAAACTTATAAACATCCTTGAATGATTGAACCCATTCCTGAGCCCAATTTAGCTTTGTAAACATTAAGATTTTAGAAAACTTGGATTGTTAAAGAAATAAGCTTGTTTTTCATAAATCAAGGCTTTAGAAAACTAATTAAAAAGAATTATTTTTAGAAAAACATTGAGATAACTAAGAGAGCTTCTTACGTTAACATTCTAAGTCCTAAAAACTATACCAACTTTGCTGCCTTTAGACTTGGTCTTCGACTTGGCTTTGTTATCATCAAAATTCACACGATCTTCACAACATAAGCATTCACACCCTAGTCCGCCTCAAAGGTGCCATAGTTTCCTATACACATATAATAATACATATTGAGTTGATCAATCTCAATATCATGTAATTGTGCAACAGTAGCTAATAACATTCCAACGCAAGGCAAGTCATGCAATCTTATTCAAGTATCTCATATAAGAGACAAGAAAAGCATAACTCATAAAAGAAACTCCTAAACACTTCTAAGCATAGGCAGTCAATACCCCGGCTGAACAAGATGAACTACTTTGATACCATAATGTAACACCCTAATAGAAATATCTCTGTATAGCTGTCTATATACAAAGATATATAGTACTAGCCATGTCACCTCTTAAACTAACAACATTATATTATATATCCATAATAACTAATTAAGTAATTACAGAGAGCCTTAAGGGAAAATGGAAACATACACACACACAGATATACATACATACATATATATATATTACCAACACATTATCAATAGAGGAAGAGGGAATTTTACTAACTTTGCCGACTCCAAGAATCTTTTCATTGTTATTATCTCCATAGGTTACGTGTCCATGTGTCTTGGGAATAAGGAAAGAAAACTTGGATTCATCTCCGGTCATGTGCTTAGAGCAGCCGCTATCAAGATACCAATTTGAGCTCTTAGCCTTCAAGCACACCTACATCACAAATTCAGTTTTTAACTTTTGGTACCCAAATTTTCTTAGGTCCTTTTGTGTTAGCTTGTGACATTGTGCCTTTGGGAACCCAAACCATTTTAGTTCCCACTTTAGTGTTAATTTTCTTTCTCATATTGCATGTTGATACACTATGTCCTTTCTTTCCACAATGAAAATATTTAATGAAAGGGCTACTTAAAGTGCTTATAGGAACAAAGAAATTTTTGAAAAAATTTTGTTTATTTTTGGGGTTATATCCTATACCCGCTTTTTAAAAGAAACACCTTTGTTTTCCAAGCAAAACATTTAAATTGTCTCTACCAAAAGTAAATCTTGCAAGAGTGTTCTTTGAATCTTCAATTTCTTTTTTAAGATTTTGACATGATAAACAAGAAGTAGATGTTAATGCATGTAAGAAGCATGTTATGTAAGAAGAGTTAGCATTAATTAATCTTAATGTTTCATTCTCAATTTTTAGTTCTTTAATTTCTTTGTTTAAGATACTAATTTTATTTTCCAAAGAAAATTTTTTTTTCTTAGATGAAGAAACTAACTTTGTGAGCCTTAGAGATTCATCATGCAATTCTTCGAAAGTGTCTTGCAGTTCATTATAAGAAGGAGATAAATCAAGGTTAGAAGTTACCTCCATATCGCTTTCATCTTCTTCTTCTCCTCTAGCCATAAGACATAGGTTAGCTTCTTCATTGTCCGAGCTATCCGTGGAATCTATGTCATTGTTGTCCTATGCTATGTAGGCTCTCCTTTCTTTCTTCTTCTTGGAAGGTCTCTTTTCAAATCTCTCCACCTTCTTTTGATACACAGGATATTCCATCTTCAAGTGTCCCAATTTTTCACATTCATAGCATGTGAGTGTGGATGAGGTGTCTTCCCCTTTGTGATGAGTCTTCTTTGGCTGGAAAGGCGGCCTTCTTTGATTTCCTTTCTTTCTGAGAAATTTTTTGAATTTCTTTACTAGGAGACTAAGACTAGAAGTTCTCCATATCATCTCCTTCATCTTCATTATCATCGTCAATGGTTGAGGAGGTGGCTTTAAATGCAATCTCCTTCTTTTTCTTATCATATTCCTCACTTTGGTCAAGCCTGTTGAGTTCCAATTCGTGCTCTTGAAGTTTCCCAAATAGAGTGGCAAAAGTCATAGTTGCCAAGTTTCTTGATTCTGAAATAGCTGTGACCTTGGGCTGCCAAATCCCGCTCAAACATCTTAAAACTTTATTAATAAGATCATCGTTAGAAAATGTCTTACCTAATGAATCAAGATGATTTACAATGTGGGTGAATCGCTTTTGCATTTATTGACTACTTTTTCCTTTGTTCATTATAAATAATTCATATTCGTGGGTTAGAGAATTGATTCTCGACCTCTTAACTTCACTAGTACCCTCATGGGTGACTTACAAAGTGTCCCACATTTCTTTTGCAGTTGTACAGTTTGAAATTCTGAAAAATTCGTCATACCCCAAAGTAGTGGTAATGATGTTTTTGGCTCTTAAGTTATATTGAACCTTTTTCTTATCCTCATCAGTCCATTTACTTCTTTGTGTCTTAGCTTTTACACCATTGACCTCACGTGTGGGCACAAAAGCACCATTTTTAACAACATTCCACACATCTAGATCAATAGCTTTAATGAAAATTTTCATTCTTTCCTTTTAATAGGCATAACCATCCCCATTGAAAAAAGGTGGTCGGTTTATGGAAGATCTATCTGAAAAAACATTTGAAGAAGCCTTGTTCTCTTGAAGCTGTTAAGCTCTTTACACAAGAGCCTATCTTTGATACCACTTGTTGCCCAAGTGGCTTCTATACTCAAAAGGGGGGTGAATTGAGTAATCAAAAAATCTTCAAAAAACTTTTCACAAACACTTTAAAGATAATTTCCATTGAAGCTATTTATAAAATGAAATGAATGAACAGGGAAGATAGAAAAAGTTCTCACAAATTTAATAAGCCAATAAAAAAATTTAATCGAATATATATGAAATTTAAGTGAAAATATAGAGAGAAGAGTTCAGAAAAGAAAACACTAGGATTTATCCTAGTTCAGCCACCAACCACTTGTGACCTATGTCCAGTCCTCGAGCATTCACTCGAGATTTTCTTCACTATCAATGCAAGCTTTCAATATGTGCTTGTTACAGTTACAAACCTGAGCACTCCTCATACCTTGGGATACCTCAAGAAACTCTCTAAAAGAGTCACTACAACAAAAAAACCTTTTAGCGGCAATAAATATGTCTTTTAGCGGCAATAAGTATTGCCACAAAAACTTTTACCGGCAATTAATTATTTGCCGCTGTATCCAGTGTCGGTAAAGGTTTTACCGGCCATTATATAGAGTGCCGGTAAAGACCCCTTTTATCGCCGGTAAAAGTATGCCCTTTTAGCGACAATTATTTACCGACAATTGTAATGGCGACTAAAACCGCCTCACGTTTGCCTTTTTCTATATCTTTAACGGCCTTTGTTATTGCCGGTAAAGACCCATTTTATTGCCTGGTAAAAATATGTCTTTTACCAGCCATTGTAATGGCGGCTAAAACAATCCCAAGTTTGCATTTTCTCATGTATTTAACGACTTTTGTTATTGCTGGTAAAAACCCATTTTATTGCCGATAAAAAATGTTCCTAAAGAACTTAAATCATTAACAAAAATTTTAGTGATAATAATATTTGCCTCTAAAAAACTTAAATCGTAAGATACAAATGTTTCAAAATACAATATACTAGAATTCATTCTAAAAAGCAAAATATATTTCATTAAATCCACAATTAAAAAGAACATTCATAACTTTATAGTATCAACAACAAAACATAAAAAGTACACCATGTAATAACTAGTGTCATTTTAAATCTAATAACTAATGTTATCAAATAGTCATAATACAAGATAGTAGGTAGTTCATAAACAAATCTTTAACTTTTGATCATAATGAAGTCTTTCAGATGCCAAATTTCTCAAAATCATAGTGTATGACCTGCAATGATAATAAAAATAATGTGTCATTCAGATATAGTTCATCAACCTTAGTTAGAAAATATAAAACATCTTTCCATACATACATCAACATCTTTTTTCTACTCTCAAATCTTCAATGTTGCTTGCCAAAAAAAAAAAAGACCACAAAAACTACTCTGAATTATAATGCAAAAAACAACAATAGTTGACACTGAATATATACATACATAATATTTTGGGTATTGAATACTCATCCAACCCACTAAAAAAAAATAGTAATAATTGAAGAAAGAAGCAGTAGCATTGCAGAAGATGCGTGAAGCATACATAAAAATACATGAGTGTTTGGAAGTTGAAGTTAACTATTAGGTGAGACAAGAAAATTACTGGAGCTTTTACAGTAGCTCACAGATGGATCAAAAGTGTATATAAATCCAAAGCAAATATGTACTAATACACACTGCAATCTTTTCATAAATACTTTTGATTCCATATAAATGAGGATACATAACTATATTAAGAAAATGATATGGAAATCCGAGAGAAAGTGATGCACCAAGCAAACAACTAGTGTGTGACCCAGTAGGCAAATATCATTAATAGTTTTTGTGAGGTTACTTTGTTTAGTCACTTTCTCTATGTCTCCAGTGAACTTTGATATATAAACTAATGTAGACTTTTTTCAATTGAAACTTATAATTGGCTGGCAGTGGTCCTCTGCTGAAGTGTGGTCTCCTCAAGTATCCTACTCTCCATTAAGTTTCTCAGAAAATAGTCAACTATTATTAATGAATGTCACACTTAAAAATCATGAACCAATTAAATATATCAAATGATGAAAACTGATCCAGGTAATTCTCCACAGTTATGCAATATAATACTCATATGTAAGGTATAGGAGAATATGAATTTCCACTTGTGATGATATAACATAGGAGTCAAGTAGATACACACTTAAATGCTCAAAACCTCAACAAACCACAAGCATTCAAATTGAATTGGTGAGTCTGGCCACAACATAAAATATCCATCTCTTAATTAGTTTGAGAGTGGCAATTCTTATCACTAAATAAACACTATAGTATAGATAATTCTTTCATGACAAGGAATCAAAAGAGCCAGCATAGTTTCAAATGTCACTGGACTTATTATTCCTTATAATTGTTGTTTTCCTTTTCTCTGTTCTTGGTCCTTTCGTTGACTTTGAATATCAAACTGACCTTTAATCTATAGTTTTATAAACTAAATCTTTTGTTTAACATGTAAAAAAACTAATAGTATTTCTTTAAATATATTAAATAGACACCACTTGCTTGTTTTGTTCCTTACATTAAGCATGCAAGATCAGTCAACAGGCATTAAATCAAGAATTACCATAAACAAGCATTAGATGGGTAGTGTTGTGTTTTTTAAATAATGCGCCATTAGGGCCAAAAATAGAGAAGGAAATAAAACAATATGCTAGTCAGGCAAACTTCCATGCATGCATCAATGGCACTCAAATATAATAAGGCACCATACCTGTTAGGAACAATGTATTCGCAATACGTGCAAGTAATAAACCCACCAAGCCTGGTAAAGGAGTTGAAAACTTGAAATCATAAACATCATCAAAGACATTTCTTTATAAATAACTCCATGTTCTTTCAAATTGACAGTTTTGATTATTCCTCTTCATAGATCATCAAACTAAGCTCTAGAAGTGCCTCAAAATGTTTTATGAAACAATCAGCAGTTGTCAAAAAAACATTAATTATCTATTGTTTATTCACTTTTGTAACAATAAAAACTATTTTTTTTAAAACTAAATCTCTCATAAAATGTGTATGTATGCTACAGAATTATCTACGTCATCATTGGGTAAATAAATTTCTAGACAGAAATGAAGAATCCATAAACATATTTCATTTAACCATTAGTCTTTGAATTAACCGAGTTACAAGCCTAGTGCACTTCTTTAAGGATTGACTAGGTCCTAGACATAGTTTTCAGGATTTAAAATTTTGTTGAGAAAGAAATTGATTGCAAAAAGTAAGTAGAAATTATAAAAAGAAAAGTAATTATCAAAATACCAGTTCCAGCGCCAAGTTCTAATGCAATAACTCCATGAAATTCATATGTACATAACACTTTATGCAATATAAAATCAGATAATACTAGTTCAACTCTCCAAACCTAAAGGGAATTTAATAAAAAGAAATCAAAGAGATGCACAAATGGCACTTGAAAACCAAAAAGGTTATCAATTATTGATTACTATTACCTGCAGACCAACATTAGGAATGGATGATGTGATATTATGTTGGATTCTCGTACAATAGCTATCACGTGATAGTTTTGCATTTGTGTAAACAATAAACAGTTTTACATAAGCATCCATGTTATTATCTAAAAAGAAATGTTAAGGAAACAAAAGAAAGGGCTCTATAAACCCCCCCAAAAAATGACAATAGTTCTGTATTTGTTTTCAAGTATCCTATTCTCTATTAAGTATATATTTTCTCTTCTTTGTGTCTCTTTCACTTGGGCACTAGCATTCTTGTTACTCACTAAACAACATTGTTTAAGTAATTTGAGTTGGTATGATTGTATGAACCAAATGAATTTCAGTATTAAATACTTACCATCTACTTTTATTCAAACATCTTATTAGGCTCCTAAGAATAAAGGCACAAATCTCCATTCACTCGCTACATTTACGAAAGAATTCAGATTACCCTCGAATGGATTTGTTACTTAACAACCACTAAAAAATATATATAAATTTAAGTGATAGAAAGAAATAAATATGTAGCATTTTCATTCTTATGACAGAACTTACTGTGATGGAACAAGTCAAGTATAAACTATGTTTGGCTCCACAATCTCACCAAGAACCAATATGCCCCCACCTCCTTTCAGACAATGGAGAACACTCTTGGAGCTATCCCTTGTGAGGAAAGCTGGGAAATGACAGAGATGTCATGTTGCCCAAATCCAAATATCCCATCAACTGCTCTATCGGATTTGTCAAGTCACCAATCTGGTTGTTGCTACAATTGCTCCATAGCACAAACACACAAGGTAATGCTATTGAGAACAGTGCTTCACATAGCTTCATTTGAGGCCTTCTTTCTGTGCATCCACTTTGTAACCCGTTCTGTTTTCTCTGATTTGGTATGTTATGTTGATCCCTTTGCTTGCCCATCTCTGACATTCTACCTCCACCATTTGCTACAATCAATGCAACTTAATAATGTACATCCACTAATACTAATAAATATAATAAAACCAAAAAAAAAAAGAGTAAACAAGTTTAATTAAGCTGTAAATTGATTAATTCAGCAAAATACAAAATCATAAATGCAAACGATTCCATGCGTTGGAATCTGCTATAATGAAAATGATTAGACCGGACATAGTAGAATCATCGAGTTATATAACTTAATGACGGGGTCAGTAGAATCATCGAGTTATATAACTTAATGACGGGGTCAGTAGAATCATCGAGGACTTGGATAATGAGATGGTGCTTTCTCTTACACAGAGGAAGAAGAATAGCAAGAAGGACAAAACGCCTGAGCCTTAAAGCTCATACCTCAAAGCAGCGCCTGAGCCTCTGCCAGAGTCGCAACCCACCAAGCCCGGGCTTCCTCACCAAAACCGCCTAATCCGAACTACCACAATAGCCGCCGCTCCATCCAAGACGCTACCCTATCAACCACCGCGACGACAACCACCACCTCCAGATCCGAAATCATATCTCGCCACGCAGATCCACCTCGCGCTAACCACCACCGCGCACCAGCGAATGGTGTTTTTTTTAGTAACCGATTGGGTTCAGCGTTTCAAAATTATGAGTGGAGAGAGCTTTAGAAAATCTGATAGAGAATGGTGTTGAGAGTGGAGAGAATAGAAAATTATGAGTGGTCAAAGTTTCAGAATGGAGGGAATAGAAAAGTGTTTTCGCGGGGCAAATTCATTATCTTTACTGTCTCGAGGCCATATGTTATATTTGCCACCAAAGTTAGAATTTTTAGTGGCCATTGTTTATTTGCCGGAAGATCATCAATTTAGAAAAAGTATTAGCGGCAATTAGTATATGGCCGCTAAAGAATTGCCCCTAAAACCCTTTTTTGTTGTAGTGAGTGTGTATTACAACTTGAAGCACTTATGAAGCTCTCTTAAAAATATCTTAAGAATTTCAAAATAGTGCAAAAGATGGGAAAATGTGAAACTCGGATTAAGAGCAATATAAGGATGTTTTTCAGTTGTTGTTATTGTTAAAAGATGACCTAATAACACCTATTTATAGTGCACTGAAGAAAAAGACCTGTTGGGGTAATTTATAGTCATAATAAAAGCCCAAAAACTGACTGTTGCTCACTTTTAGCCGCGATGTAATCGATTACAAGAATGATGTAATTGATTACATTGTTCTTGAAATCAGTTCTGGGTTTTCTGGGCTGAGTGTAATGAATTACATACTTCATGTAATTCATTATCAAGACTTTGGAAGTAGTGTAATCGATTACAAGCCTCATGTAATCGATTACCAAGCCTCTGGAAGCAGTGTAATCAATTACAAAGCTTCTGACTTTTGAGAAATGGTTTCCTGCATGTTTGTAATCGATTACCAGGCCTTTGTAATCGATTACAAGCTCCCAAAAAAGTTGTAAAATGATTACTAAGTCTAAGGATAAACTTACATGCATCCTTGAAGCCATTCTTGAGCCCAATTTAGCTTTATAAATATTGAGATTTTATAAAACTTGGATTGTTAAAGAAATAAGCTTGTTTTTCATAAATCAAGGCTTTAGAAAACCAATTAAAAGGAACTCTTTTTAGAAAAACATTGAGATAATTAAGAAAGCTTCTTACATTAACACTATAAGTCCTAAAAACTATACTAGCTTTGTTGCCTTTAGACTTGGTCTTCGACTTGGCTTTGTTATCATCAAAATTTGCACGATCTTCACGACATAGGTGTTCACACCCTAGTCCACCTTGAAGGTGCCATAGTTTCCTATACACTATAATAATACATATTGAGTTGATCAGTCTCAATATTATGTAATTGTGTAACAGTAGCTAATAACATTCCAACCTAAGGCAAGTCATGCAATCTTATTCAAGTATCTCACATAAAAGACAAGAAAAGCATAACTCATAAAAGAAACTCCTAAACACTTCTATGCATAGTCAGTCAATACCCTGGCTCAACAAGATGAACTACTCTAATACCATAATGTAACACTCTAATATAAATATCTCTATATACCTGTCTATATACAAAGATATATAGTACTAGCCATGTCACCTCTTAAACTAACAACATTATATTATATATCCATAATCACTAATTAAATAATTACAGAGAGCCTTGAGGGAAATTGGAAACACACACACACACACACACACACACACACATCACTGGCCTCAAAAAGGCATAATGTAATACATAACTCATAAAAGATTACAAAACAAATATAATAATATACAAACTTCGTACTAGAAGCAATAAAACTAAAACTACTCTAGTCTATCAGTTTCTTTTTCTTCTTTCCCTTAGCAGGGTCTTGACTTGTATTTGTCATGGAATAACAAACAGGGTGAGAATACATAACTCTCAGTCGGAGTATCCCACAACTAAAAATCTATAACATTATAAACATAATCTTAAGTACTAAAAGTAAGTTATGCTATAAAGCTTTTTCATGGTTTAACTTTAACATTCAAAGAAAACCAAGCTAAACAAATGACATGGTCCAATTAAGGAACTAAGCTAGTTTATTGAGGCTCAATAAAGGACCAAGCTGATTTATCATGGTCCAATTAAGGCAACAAGCAACATATAACATGGTCCAATTAAGAAAACAAGCTGATTTCTTAAGTCACCCTATTGTGCTCAAGGTTTTACTTATATTCTTAAGGCATTCCATTCCTTTTTGGATATTCAAAGGTCTATACATGCATATATATACTAGACGAATAATTCCCTTTTGAAATATCCCTGGTAGTATCTTAACACACACTAAAAATCATGCATAAGAAGTCCTAACAGGTACGAGACCCTATTTCAACAAAATAAAAGTCTTGTGAAAATATGAACTGGGTGCTTAGGCGCTGGCTGCTCGCTTAGGCACTGGCTACGTGCTCAGGCGCTCTCTAATGGGCACTCAGGCGCTGGGATGATAGAAACTTTGTCCTATTTCCCTTACTGCTGGGCACTCAGGTGCCTAACTTGAGCACTTTGGCGTTAATGAGGCAGAAACATTCTGCATGTTGGATGCTTGGGCGCTCGCTTCTAGAGCCTAGGTGCCAGCACACTAGAACCAATTCTGCAGAACTAGTTTATGCATAATTGGTTTTTCAAACCAATCCAAACCTCAAAATGATGGATTCTAAGTGATATCCAATCCTAAGCATGATCTCTTAACATGATAAAATCAACAAACACTAACTTAACTCATCTAACATAGATTAATGAGCAATGATCAATCATTAAAACCCATTTTCTAACTTCAAAGATCATGGAAGTACATGGACATAACCAAGTCCTAACTCACAACCAAGCATCAAATATACTAAAAATAAGCCATCATCAAGTTTAACAACAAGAATCAAGCATGAAAACCATAACCAACAATCAAACCCATTTTTATTCAACAAACAACCATTAAGCAGCAAGTTGAAGAAAATGGAGAGATAGAGTTATGAAAACAAGTCTCCTACCTCACTTTGTATGGAAGATGATCAAGCCTTGGCCTTGCCTTTCTCTTTCCTCTTCCTTTCCTCGTCTTCTTTCTTCTTCCTCTTCTCTTATTTTCTCTCCTTTCTTTCGTTTTATGTTTATGTTTCTCCTATAAGAGCCACGAGTGAGTGGAGAATAGGAATAGAAAGTCAAGAAATAGGATAGGACTAAGGCCACTTAAGTCATAAGCTAGAACTTTATATCTATTAGGAATACTTTGATCTTACCAAATCAAGTTTCCTAACTTCAATAGGTATTAGAATAAATCCTAAGATTCATCTAAATACTAATTTCATCATTTTCATACTTTTTCATATCTATTACAAGTTAATCCGATATTAAAACACATAACTAGTGCATTTAAAATACCAAACTAACTTAGTTTATCTTTAAACTTTAAATACATCTCATTTCATACATTTGTGACTTAGAAATAAATTATCCACATTTATTTCTCTTATCTAAGCAATTTATGCCCTTATTTGAGTCATTTTAGGTTACGTTTCACCTTCAGTGTTGTAGCAAAGTGCCTAAACTAATTCAATTTGTCATAAAATTACACAGATATATTAAGCAAGTATTATGCTACCACTATAACCATAAACAAGGCTAACATGTTAAAGAGGATGTTACATAAGGCATATAACCATCTATTTACAATGCATAACAAAATGTCTTGTTCTTGATAACTCAAAGTTTTCGTTCACACAGTGTGCACAAACCACATATTCCCTCTTTTTCCTTGATAATAACTCTAATGAATGAGTTTGAACTCTTAAAATGCTAAAAATAGTGTCAATAACACTTAAGAAGTCAATTTTATATATATATATATATATATATATATATATATATATATTATATATATATTATTAAATATTTATTAAATTTAAACATAAAACAAATTCCAGTTTGACCAGGGTTACAAATCAAATCTCTCCCATTATCATATATATTTTCAAGTGGCTTTCTTGGTTGAATAAATGTAATTAAAAAGTGCTACTCTTTATCATTATATTTTCCTCTGTCTTGCAATTGAAATTCTTTAAACTCGAGCAAGGATGATAGGCATTATTGTATAATGAGGTGCACCGAGACAGCTGATGAAGAGAAACAAATGGCATTTGATAATTTTTGACACATATATATTATATCCCCTCCAAAAGACAAGTGAAATAAAACATCACTTTGGGAATGCTTTACCAAACCACCACCCATGATCCAAATGTGAGTCTCACAGCAATGCTTTGTGAGGATACCTTCAACAAAGAAAAATTGTAATTAATAATTAGTATCATTAGTTACTCTTCAAGGGAATTTTGATTTATCTATATATATATATATATATATATATATATATATATATATATATATATATATATACAAAGTCTACATATTATTAAATATTTATTAAATTTAAGCATATAACAAATTCTTATTTGACCATGGTTACAACTAAAACTTCTCTCATTGTCATATATAATTTCAAATGACTTTCTTGGTTGAGTAAATGAAATTGGAAAGTGTTCAATTTTATCATATTCTTTCTTCCATCCTGCTTTTTAAATTCTTTCAACACGTGCAAGTATGATATGCAAAATTGTATGATGAGCTAGACCAATACTGCTAAAGAAGAAAAAGATATGGAATTTGAAAATTTATGACACACATATATCACATCTCCTCCAAAATAAAATAAAAGTAAAACATCACTCTGGGAATACTTCACCTAACCACCACCTCTGATCTAAAGGTTAGTCTCACAGTAATGCTAGTGAGGATACCTTATCAACGACAAAAAGTAATTAATAATTGGTATCATTAATTACTCCTTAAGGGAATTTTACTCTCTCTCTCTCTCTCTCTCTCTCTCTATATATATATATATATATATATATATATATATATATTCTACATATTATTATGTATTTATTAAACTTAAATGTATAACAAACTCTAGTTTGACTATGGTTAGAACTCACACCTCTTCCATTGTCATATATGTTTTCAAGTAGGCTTTATTGGTTAATTAAATGGGATTAAAAAACTCTTAACTCTAATATTATTTTTTTCTCTAACTCATTTTTGAAACTCTTTAAATTCGAATAAGGATGATAAGCTTAGTTGTATAATGAGTTGACATTGATGGAGAGAAAGATGGATTTTGGTTATTTATGACCCACATATATTATTATATCTCATGCAAAACACAAGTAAAGAAAAACATCAATCAAGAATAGTCATAAGGCTTTTATATCTTGGATTTTTATTTCAGCGACAACAAATAAAATAGAAAATTATCCCTTCATAGCATTCCAAGCTCCTAGTTCCATATCTTTTGAAGATCTCTTGTTCCAAGAAAAGTAGTCATTGCCCTTACATCCACCATTTTCTCGTATTTTCCATGAACATAATCTGCATGTATCTCGATATTCATCATAAATGTCCAAATAGCGAGTGAATGATTGTGTTGACCATGTAAAGCCACAAAAGAATAGTGTTGTCGAAAAAGGAACAAAACTTGGCCTAAATGTAAACTGGTAGCTCTCTCTAAGTGTGAGTGTATGATATCCTAAATCATCATCCTTGCATTTGCAATGAAGAGTGAGATTCTTCTGAGAAGAAGTTGCAGTTAAATTGATAGCAATATATTTTACTCATTTTATAATCCTTTCACTGGGCTTCTTAATGTTCAATTAAGCTAATTAAATTAGTTTTGTTACATTTATTGATATTGAGCTTAATTGGATCATTGAAAGAATTATTGCTTGAATTTGCTTTAATTTGTCAAGTTTTGCAACATTCAGTAAACTGGCTATAAATTGAGTTTCAAATATCTGATTGATGTTATTCTGGTCTTGTAGGAAATCTAAGACAATTCTCTATAACTTTGATGAAGACCTCAAGATCCAAATCACACGTTTGGATAATTTAAATTGGAGTTGAAGTAATAACTAGAGTGTTGGTCCTAACAGTTTGACCTTTGTGTACTCATCACCCCATTTCTTAAGCTATAGGAGTCTAATTGACATCAAACAGGTGATATTGGAAATTTACGACCCAAATCTACAATTTTCATAAGAACACAAGAGTCAAATCAAAAGTATAATAAGTCATATTGGGCCTAGAAGTCAGAACAGAGGAGTTATAGATGGGCCAGAATAGTGTGCAATTATTGGGCCATAGCTCGAGCTGTAGGAATAATTTTGGGCTGAAACTAGCGCATTGGAAATTAAGACAAAGGCCTACAACTTTCATCAAAACCACTTTCCTATATTCTGACAGCATCCATGAGTTCAGCACTGAATGATTTTAGAGACAAGAATCTTAATAATTTTCTACTCATTCACAATTATCAAACCACTATTTGGCATTTTCCACTCATTAACCTACTCATCCACTCACTCATTAATCAGCTCCTTGTCATTTTGTATCCCTTATCCTTTATAAAAGGCACCATTGGCTGATCATTTGAGAATCTTGGCTTAGAGATCAAGATCATGCTATTGTGTTATTCATTTATCTTGTTGTAGTTTTCTTTTGTTCTAAATTGAAGTTATGTTCTTCTTCTTCTTCTTCTCTCTTTCTTTCTTCTTGTCTATGAGTAACTAATTTTTATTTTACTTGGGTGAAAGGGTGAAGCTTGTGGTAATGAAATCAAGTTAGATTAATTTCTTTCTTGTGCTTAAATGATATATTATCAAGTGGTCATTATATATATTATATTTTATTTCCAATCAATTTAGAAACTCACCTTGTAAAGTGGAGATCTTGATTTGTTGTAGACAAGATATTGGAATAATGAATGCTTGAGCCCATTTATAAGTGATGGTGTTAATAGATAATTAAAGAAACCATAATATAATTACATATATAATCTTAAATGAACTTTGAATGTTGTATTTTTCGATTGGAACCTCCATTATGCATAGATTCTAATTGAGTTATAAAAAGAATCTAGTCTTTAATTTACTTACCAAGAGTGGATCTCCTAACTCAAGTAAATCCTTTTTATTTGTGACCAAGCTCTATCACATTTATTGTTGTGACAAAATCTTTTCCTTACCTCAAAAAAAAAAAATTTTCATCAATTCCCTGTGGATCGACCTCGGACTCCCGATAATTTATTACTTGAGACAACTTGTATTTGGGTTTACAACTTATAATTCATATCAAGTTTTTGGCGTTGTTGTCGTGGAATTGATTTTAAGAACAAATTTATTGAGGTCTTCTTTCTTTAAGTAAACTTCACCATCTTGTATATATATTTTTTTCTACTCTTTTAATTTTTTTTGTACTTACTAACTTACTAACTTAGTGAGAGAAACTCTTCTTTCTCCCTCTGTAATCTTTAATCATTAATGAAATAATCTTTCTTCTTCTCTTCTCTCTCACCGGAGCAAAAAATTGGCTTGTCAGTTCTCTGGTTTTTACTTTATGTTTTAATAATATTTCAATCTTGACTCTTCTCTTCTTCCTCCTTCGCCACTCTAGTAGGGCTCTGCTTCTCTCTAGTTTTCATATTTTAAATTTACTTTCTATACTTTATTTTCTATATTTTAATTTCTATTTTATTATTTTACATAGTATGTAAAGTAGTCTGTATGCTCTCCTACTTTCTTTCACCATGTTCTTCCGCCTTTTTCCCGTGATCTCCCACCTATTCTCTTACTAACTATCTAACTATCTAACTATCTAACTTTTTTACTTTATCAGCTTGTTAACTTTTTAATTTATCAGCTTACTAACTTTTTACTTTATCAGCTTACTGATAACTCCATAAAATGTAATTATTTGTGCCCCATAATTGTGCTTCATAGAATGCTATATCCTTGTTATTATGCATATATGGGAGATTTTATGCTTATATTAGTTAGATTTCCTTTGGATGTCTCTCTATATGATTATAAGCAATTTGTGTGTATTCATTTGGTGATTAAGTGAATTTATAATTTATATTTAACTTGGTGATTTTCCTAACGTATGATGGGCTTAAAACAGAGGAATTGGAGCGATTCAAGGTTCAAAAGCCTAACAGAAGGACTAAGTGGCATTCTGGGAGAGAGCGCCATAGCTCAGGTTGTGTGCGCTGCAGTGCAAATGGTGCATCATGAAGCTGCCATACTGAGACCCAAGGCTAGAGCACTACGGCACAAAGGAGTGTGAGGCGTGATGCTAGGTGACTGACTCAATGAGCGTCGTGACACAAAGGAGTGTGTACCGCTGTGTGAGGTGCAAAACTGAGCCTATAAATAGAATTTTATTAGATTTTCTTAGGATGACTTTCTAGGTTAGAGAAGTTGTGCCTAGTTCTTTATTTTCTGAGGCTGAAAGATGCTAAGGGAGCCAAAGTTGGAGGCTATCTTCCTCATGGAAGGAGATTCAAGCATCAGTGGTAACATCCATAAGCTTTTCTTCCTTTCTCTATTTGTTTTCTTCTATTTCTCATTCTTTGAGCATGTGTTTTGATTTTTTATTTTCATGTTCAATGATGTAGCAACTGTTTTAGGGAATACTTTGAATCTTTTTTATGAATATTAATGATTTTGTTCTCCTTTGAGTTTGTATGGATGTGTGGTTTTGTTCAATCATATTGTTCTTAATACTCTTGAGTGTCTGATCATCATTTAAGCTGATTTGATGGAATCTAATGAGCCTAGACATAGGGATTTGGATTTGAGATCATATGTATGGTTGATGCATGTTCGATTCTATTCTAATGGCGGGATGAGTTAATTCACTAATGGGATAGAAATGTACCTCTTAGCCATGCATAACATATGTTTGAGAATAAATCTTAATGAGTGGATTTTGTGTTAGCTCTCATGGAAGCATAGTGAGTTGGGCAATTGAAACTATGGT
The DNA here is from genome assembly GCA_029884595.1 of Ormosia semicastrata. Lineage (NCBI taxonomy): Eukaryota > Viridiplantae > Streptophyta > Magnoliopsida > Fabales > Fabaceae > Ormosia > Ormosia semicastrata. The sequence goes on along the minus strand of JAQQTO010000035.1, from coordinate 1,343,239 downwards.
TAGATGACCTAGACATAGGCTTTTAACTAAATTAGATTCTCAAGCTAACCTAGTTATTTCATTCATGTTTATGAAAAGGATTGCATGTTGTTGGTTGAAATAAAGGGTGAAGAAGGATTTCCCTAAACTCTAACCATTATCTTTACCGCTTTTTAGTCTTTAATTTAATTGCTTTATCCTATTTTTATGTTCTTGAATAGAATTAGGTAAGCTATTGGTAAATATTTAGCATTGGAAGTAAACTTATCCTCGAGGGAACGATCTCTGCTTTTCACTTTATTACTTGAATGCCCCATGCACTTGCAGCCTATTTTGGGACAAATAAGTTTTTGGCGCCATTACCTAGGATAAGGCATTATTTCTATATTGTTAATATTGACAATGAGTTTGCTTAGTTCTAATTCAAGTTTTTATGTTTTGTTATTGTAAATAGTTTTATTTTCAATTTTTTATGTTTTTGTTGTTGATTTGCTTAAATATGTACTTATAGTTTGATTTTGTGTTTTTGTTATGTTTTTGTTGTACATTCTGTGTTTTAAGTTTGTAGGCACATTTTGTTGGTGTTGGAGGCCATATTGAAGCAGAAATGGTAGCAGAAAGTATTTCCCTGTAGAATTCTACAGATTGAGTTCTCATGCCGTGACATAGTATTCTGTATGCCACGGCGCACATGCACATTTTCTATAAAATTCTGTAGCTTTTTACTCACGTCGTGGCTCAGGCATGGTTACATTGCGGCGCAGCACTCTATTTTTATTTTTTTCTATTTATTTTCTCTGTTTTTCTTTATTTACTATGCTCAATGCTAATTTGGTTGCTATTTTGATATGCTCAAATACCCTATAGACCATGTGCAGCAAGGAACACATTCACTTTGGTTTGAGGGAGTATATGTACATGTTTTCACCCTTAATGCTTAATGTTTATACATATTTTGATATTTAAAGTATGTGCTAGTGATAGTCATCATGCTTTCATGATTATATCCTATTTTGACTATTACTAGTGAGCTGTTGATGCAAGTTTCAATTTTCTGCACTTTGTACATGTTGTTGTGCATCCTTGAATAGAAAATGATAGATCTTTGGAATGCATGACATATTTTCATTTGCTAGTGTGTGATGGTTAGCCAATGATATAAATGCTTACGAATTGCCCTCTGTTTTGTGAAACCATTTGCGATCTTGAAGCATGTCAATGCAATCTGGTTTGTTTTTATGCATGTTGTGTTTTCCCACTTAAATGTTTGTTTAACTTTGGAAAGATATGAGTATTTGTTTAGAGAATGTTTATGAATTATGCATGTGGATGATATCTTTTATCCTTGAAGTTGTCTTCCAACCCTCTTGAGCCGAAATCCTAAATTGTGTATGATGAGGAAATGATTAAGGCATTATTTGGACCGTTTGAGTCTTTCAAGCTTAACCCTATATGATGATATCCATAGGTCCCCTTTGTAATGTCCCGAGACTTCCTGCTAGATTGACAAGTGTCTCCACAAACCAACACGAGTCTTTTCAGTGTGCTTTTGTTCTCACTCACATGCATCCTAGGAAACTTCCCAGGAGTTCACCCATCCCATAATTGCTCCAAGTCAAGCACGCTTAATCATGGAGTTCTTATGTTCTAGGCTCCCGAAAAGAAGTTGTAACTTGTTGATATGGCTACGCCAAATCAATTCCTTTTAAGTCATCCTCAACTATGCAGTCCCATACCTGCACAGTCTCTGAATCCTTCTCATTCCGGTGCATATTCAGTTTATTCATGCGACCTTTCGCCTAGAAGCCTGCCAGAAGCCGCTCCTTATCCGTGCTTTATTGCACCGGCGATCACTTCTCACCCTCGTCGGCCTCTGGACACACATGCCCACCAACTTCTACTTGGTTCATCCCCAAACCACACCGTACTGGGAGAAGTCCCGTCTTTGATACCATTTGTAACATCTCGGGACTGCCTGTAGGATTGACGAGTGTCTCCATAAACCAACACCGGTCTTTTCAGCGTGCTTTTGTCCTCACTCACACGCATCCTAGGAAAATTTCCAAGAGGTCACCCATCCCACAATTGCTCTAAGTCAAACACGCTTAACCATGAAGTTCTTATGTTCTAGGCTACCGAAAAGAAGTTGCAACTTGTTGATATGGCTACGCCAAATTAATTCCTTTTAAGCCATCCTCAACTATCCAGTCCCATACCTGTATAGTCTCTGAATCCCTCTCATTCTGGTGCGTATTCAGTTCATTCATGCGACCATTTGCTTAGAAGCCAGCCAGAAGTTGCTCCTTGTCCGTGCTTCATTGCACCGGCGATCACTTCCCGCTCTCGTCGGCCTCGAGATACACAAGTGCTTGACTTGGAGCAATTGTGGGATCGGTGACCTCCTGGGAAGTTTCCTAGGATGCGTGTGAGTGAGGACAAAAGCACGCTGAAAGGACCCGTGTTGATTTATGGAGACACTCGTCAATCCTGCAAACAGTCCCAGGACGTTACAACCTTTGAAGATTTTTAATTGTATAGCCTTATTTGTTTTTCATTACCATTGTGTTCGTTAACCTGTTAACCATTCTAATGTATGTGAAAGCAGTGCATTTTCTTCCTACCTTCAATGTTTGTTGAGTTCATAATGTGTTATTTCTTGAAGTAAGTTCAGTGATTAACGGTATTCATATCTTCAATACAAAATAAGCTTGAAGGAACCAGATGTACTCAAAGAAAAAATCATTGCTTTGCAAAAGAAAAAGAAAAGAAAAAAAAAGAGAGAGAGAAAGAAAAGAAAAATAAACAAAGGAATGAATGTAGTAAAGAAAAGTACGAAAACAATTAAATGGTTCTGACGTGTTTTATGCTTTCACTGTTGATTACCCTGATAGTTTCACTTGATCTCAAGTCTTGAATTAACATGTTTATGTTTCTCAATATTTGTTGTATATCTTTTCCCTTTTGTTCTTCGCCCCACTACCCTTGGCCTTACATTATAAGCTATGAAAGTCCCTCTTCATCCTCAGTTATGTGTGATTTACATTAGTGGAGAGAGGGTTGGATTAGAATTTTGTGGATTCTTTGATTTATATCCATATGTAGGTTCATAAACTTATCCGGATGAGCATGATTTGAAAAAAGATAAGTTTGACTTACATGTTTGTGGGAAATGTCATGTGCATGATTGGAAGTTGGATTAAGGGCATGTTTAGGATTGTATGGGTGTTGAGCTTAATTGTAAAGCATGTGCATCTTTTGAGGGCTTAAACAATCATTGTGCATTGGTTGTGGTTAAATGAAAATTGAAGTGTTGAATGCATATGAGCATGAATTGATTAATGTGAGTTTACTTGATCATACTTTGTGTTGCTCGAGGACTAGCAACAACTTAGGTTTGGAGGTGAATAACTTACTACTTGTTAATATTTATTTAGTGGCTGGTTTATACTACATCCTTGTTAATATTTAATGGCTGATTTATATGGCCTACTTGTACATTTTCTTTTCTATTTTAAGTTCCTTATTTATGCTTAATTGATATTGTAATTTAAATTCTAGCGTTTAGTTAAAATTAATCCTGGTACTTTATATATTGATTTGTTTGAATCACAATCACATACATTAAACATACTGGCTGAAAATGAAAGTGTACATGATGAACATAAAAATCAATTGTTGCGAACCATGCAAGAATATTTGCTACCATCTCGAAATTCTAATCCATCTTGTTTTATCTTTCCACTTAATGCTAACAATTTTAGATTTAAGCTGGGTATGATTTCATTACCTCATAATTTCCATGGTTCAGAATCTGAAAGCCCATATTTACATCTAAAAGAATTTGAGGATATATGAACTGCTTTTAATGACCAAACTTGCACTGAAGAGATTGTTAAGCTTAAATTCTTTCCTTTTTCTTTGAAAGATAAAATAAAACTTGGCTTAATGCTTTGAAACCAAGATCAATTAGCACATGGCAAGAAATGTAAGGTGAGTTTTTAAAGAAATTTTTTCTGACACATAAAACCAATGGTTTGAAAAGACAAATCCAAAATTTTTCTCAACATTCAAATGAAGCATATTTTCAAAGTTGGGAACGTTTTAAAGATTTGTTAAATTCTTGGCCACATCATGGTCTTGAAAAATGACACACTATAAGCTTCTTTTATAAAAGGGTTAACACCTAAAACCAAACAATTTGTGGAAATAATGTGCAATGGTGACTTTCTTGATAAAGAACTTGAAGAAGCTTTAGATTATTTAGACCATTTGGCTGAAAATTCTCAATCTTAGCATGGTACTAATCCTTCTGAAAATTCAATTAGATATAACCTTACAAATGCTAGTAAAGGAAAATATCATCTTAGTCAAGAAGAAGATGTAAATATTAGGTTTGCCAGTTTGGCTAGAAAGGTTGAAGTCATGGAATCAGGTAAAGTAAAAGAAATCAAATCTACGCAAAATGAGAAATTTGTGGCATTTATGATGAATTAGGACACTCAACAAATGAATGTCTAAAAATTCCTATTTTTAAAGAAGTTATGCATAAGCAAGTAAATACAATGAACAATTTTAAAAAGCCATTCACCTCTTCTTTTTCAGATTCATATAATCTGGGATGGAGAAATCACCTGATCTTCAGTTAGAGGACTAATAATCTGACACAATTTATGTAACCACCGTCTCCTCAAGCACAACAAGACTCTCAAAATTCTCATGGATATGCACCCTCTGTCCACCATATAAGAAAAACCTTGAAGGAACATTGCATACATATATAGAAAAGCAAGAGGCCATTAATAACTAAAACACTCAAGCCATGATTGACATAAAAGACAATTTTACTAAACTTTCTTCTGCACTCACCATTCACAAGAAAAGAAAATTTCCTTCTCAACCTCAACTGAATCCCAAGGGTCAGTACAACCTAAATAAGGGTAGTTCAGAAAGCCAACAAATAGATTAACTCAAGTCAGTGATAGCTCTTAGGAGTTGAAAGGTTGTTGAAAAACAAATTCCTAAACCTTGTGAAAAAGATGATGAATCAAGTCCCAAAGATAAGGAAGAAGTTGATAAGCCCCTTGGCCAAAAGAAGTCCAAACTCTTGCCTTCACCCCCATATCCTCAAGCATTAAACAATTCAAGTAAATTGAACCATAACACTAAAATTTTTGAAATTTTTAAACAAGTGAAAGTCAATATTCCTCTATTAGAAGCTATTAAATAGATTCCTTCTTATGCCAAAATTTTGAAGGACCTATACACTGTTAAAAGGAAACTAAATGTAAAACAAAAAGCATTTTTGGCTGGATAGGTAAGCCCTATTCAGAACAATAATGTGTTGAAATATAAAGACCCTGATTGTCTTACAGTTTCATACATTATTGGAAAACATAAAATTGAACGAGCTGTACTTGATCTTGGTGCTAGTGTTAATTTGCTTCCATATTCAGTTTATCAGTAGCTCAACCTAGGTGAGTTAAAATTGACTTCTGTAACTCTTTTACTTGCCGATAGATCAGTTAAAATTCTAAAAAGAATAGTGGAAGATGTGTTAGTTCAAGTTAATAAATTCATATATCCTGTGAATTTTATTATTTTGGAAACTGAACCTATGAATAATAGTAGCAAGTCAATCCTGTTATTTTAGGTAGTCCATTTTTAGCAATATCTAATGTTTTGATAAATTGCAGAAATGGAGTGGTGAAACTAACATTTGAAAATATGACACTAGAGCTTAATGTTTTTAACATGTGCAAGCAACCACAGAAAGTCTATGATGAAAAGGAGGAAATTGAAGAGATTGAGGCCATTATAGATGATCATCTTCAAACCAAGAGTTCTTCTGGCCTATTCGAAATTTGTTTAATTAATTCATCTTATTCAGGTACACAATTAGATGATATTTTTGAAGTATGCTCTTTGCTTGATTGTACACAGGTAATGGAATACAAAAGATGAAAGCCAAGATTCGAAGAGCTAAAACCCATGAATGATAATACCCATGAAGAAGTACTCACTCTGGAACTAAATTCATTACCTGCTGGGTTAAAGTACACATTTTTGGGAGAAGAACAAATCTTTCCAGTGGTAATTTCCTCATCCCTTACCAAAGAACAAGAAGGTATGTTGATAGAAGTACTTAAAATGTATAAAAGTATAATTTGATGGACATTAAAAGACATAAAAGGTATTAATCCATTAATTTGTATACATAGAATACATTTAGAGAATAATGTTAAAACATAATAAATCCATACATGAAAGAGGTAGTTAGAGTTAAAGTTCTCAAATTACTTGATATTGAAATTATCTACCCCATCTCTGATAGCTAGTGGGTAAGCCCTACACAAGTTGTGCCTAAGAAATCTGAAATAACAGTGGTTAAAAATGAAAAAGGTGAATTAATACCTACTCGGGTCTCATCCAATTGGCATATGTGTATTGATTTTAGAAAATTGAATGTAGCCACTAAGAAATATCATTTCCCTTTGTCATTTCTTAATCAGATTCTGGAAAGAGTAACAGGACATCCCTACTATTATTTTCTTGATGGTTATTCAGGGTATAATCAAATACTATTTGCATTAGAGGATCAAGAAAATATCATTTTTACATGCCCCTTTGGCACTTTTGCATATAAAAGAATGTCTTTTGGTCTTTTTAATGCTCCAGTAACATTCCAAAGATGCATGCTAAATATTTTTAGTGACATGATTGAGCATTATTTAGAGGTTTTCATGGATGACCTAACAGTTTTTGAAAATTCTTTTGAAAATTATCTTGATAATTTGAAAAAAGTTCTTAAAAGATGCGAAGAAAAAAGATTTGTGTTAAACTAGAAAAAATGTCATTACATGGTTACATCAGGAAGAATGTTAAGTCATTTGATATCTTCTAAGGGAATTGAAGTTGATAAGGCTAAAGTTGAATTAATTGCTCATTTGTCTTCCCCAAAAATAGTCAGAGAAGTTCGTTTCTTTTTAGGACATGCAAGATTTTACAGAAGATTCATTAAGAACTTTAGTACCATATCTAGACCATTATGTAATCTTCTAACAAAAGATACATTATTTGATTAGACCCAAGATTGTTAGAAATCTTTTGAAAAATTAATCAGTCTTCTGACATTTGTTCTTATCATGCAATCCCCTGACTGGTCATTGCCTTTTGAGTTGATGTGTGATGCTAGTGATTTTGCTATTGGTGCTATTTTAGGCCAGAGAAAGGAAGGTAAGCCTCATGTAATTTATTATGTAAGTTGAACTCTGAATAGTGCACAAATGAATTACACCACTACTGAAAAAAAACTACTTGCTATAATTTTTGCATTGGATAAATTTTGAGCTTATTTAATTAGTTTTTCTACTGTTATTTTCACCGATCATGCTGCTGTTAGATATTTAATGTCTATGCAGGAAGCCAAACCTAGGTTGATACAGTAGATCTTGTTGCTTCAAGAATTCACCATCACAATAAAAGACATGAAAAGAGTCAAAAATGTTATTGAAGATCATTTATCCAGACTTACAACAGGCTCACCTTTTGATAACACATCTATCAATGATTCTTTTACTAATGAATTTTTATTTTTTGTCAATTCCATACCTTAGTTTGCTAACATACTCAATTTTCTTATAACAAAAAAAATGCCACCTCAGTGGACATATTAAGACAGAAAAAAATTTGACTGAGGTGAAAAAAATTTATTGGAATGACCTATATTTGTTCAAATATTATCCTGATCAAATCTTTCAGAGATGTGTACCCGACAGTGAGGTAGGTAGTGTAATTAAATTTTGTCATTCAGAAGCATGTGGAGGTCATTTTTCTTCAAAGAAAATAGCTGCAAAAATCTTGTAGTATAGATTTTATTAGCTTATTTTATTTAAGGACAGCTATACTTTTTGTAAAAGTTATGAAAATTATCAGAAATTGAGTTCCATTTCTAAACGACACATGATGCCTCTAAACCCTATCATTGTCATTGAAATTTTTGATTATTGAGAAATTAATTTCATGGGTCCATTTCCATCATCATTTGAATTTGTATATATTTTGGTTGCAGTTGATTATGTCTCAAAATGGATTGAGATGATTCCATGTCGACACAATGATCATAAAATTATTTTTAAATTTTTAAAAGAAAATATTTTGACTTGATTTGGAATCCTTCAAGCTATTATTAGTGGTGGGGGAACACATTTTTTCAACAAACCATTTGAATCTTTAATGAAGAAATATGGCATTACACACAAAATTGCCACCCCTTATCATCCTCAGACAAATGGACAAGTAGAATTAGCAAATAAGAAGATTAAATAAATTTTGGAAAAAATAGTTAACCTAAATCATAAAGATTAGTCTTTAAGACCAAACGATGCACGTTGGGCTTACTGTACTGTTTTTAAAACATTTTTAGGCATGTCACCCTATCGGTTAGTTTATGAAAAACCTTGTCACTTTCCTGTAGAATTAGAGCATAAAGCATTTTGGGTTATTAAAGCTTTCAACTTAAATCTTGATGATGCTTGCAAGTTACGCAAATTACAATTGAATGAACTTGAGGAATTGAGAAATGATGCATATGAAAACTCAAAAATTTATAAAGCTAAAACAAAAACTTTTCATGACAAATCAATTTTGAGAAAATCATTTGAAATTAGTCAAAAAGTTCTGCTTTATAATTCTCGTCTTCACCTATTCCCTGGAAAATTAAGATCTAGGTGGAGTGACCCTTTTATTGTCAAACATGTGTATCCTCATGGGGCCATAGACATTGAGAACCCTATGAATGGTAATCTATTTAAGGTCAATGGACAAAGACTCAAACCATTTCTGAAAAACTAAGTTGTTGAGGTAGAATTCATCTCCCTTTCTAATCCATGTTATGAATAGAATTTATTTTAATTTTGTTGCTTTTTTTTTGTAGTCCTTTGTGACCCCAGTTAAGTGGCGAATAATGATATACTCCGTGACTCTCAAGTCGGTTTATTTTTCAGTTTCCCATAATAACTGATTCTCTCTCCTTTAAAATGAATGTCATTCTCTTCAATTTAAGAAAACATTTCCCTTCTCTTCCTCAAAATGCTCTAACAAAAATCTACAAAGTTAGGTGTGAAAGACTGAGATTGTTAATGCACAAGGGCATCATAGAAAATATACACTGGATAATCGAAGCAAAGGTTCATTTAGCAGGTGAATCTTCAAATTCAATTGTCTCATACATGCTGGGTCTTGGTAAAACTTCTTATTCTAAAAGGAGAAGAGCGAAAAGAATGCAAGTTTATCACAAATGTGCATGATAGAATTGTAACACACGATGTTATTCTTTGGGAATGGTTTTCACAAATCGAGAAGATAAAATATACTTTATTAAGAATGGATGGAGTAAGGAGTCATTAGATGATATCTTATTGACTCTTAAGACACATTCTTGTGGAGTTATGCATCGTGGACTTCTTAATTTGTGGAATCTCTTCAGGGACGAACAAAAGTATTACAGTCTTGGGAATCTGACTCAAAAAGACCCTATTTACCAATTTATAAGAAAATTGGATGAAAAACTTATCCTCGACTCATAGAAGGTGTTTAAGTCCTTACTGGACATAAAACCAGAAGAAGATGTGAGCCATAATTACAACAACTATTGGTGTATGCCCTAGAGGTTGATACATTTGTCTGAATTTACATACATTCTATTATGCTAATTTTAATACATGAGGCATTTCATTTATTGTGTTCTTTTTTAATAAACATAATAAAGTCCTTAGAATAGTAAGTTTGATGTCATAGGACATCAAATGGTTGACTTGATCATGATATCCTATTGGATAAAATTAGAACATTATTCTTAAATGTCCTAAGTCAAGTATTATTGTTAATTAGGACAACAATAATGCATTGAGACTAGTATGTGCGTAGACTGATGACCACATCTCATAGGTCATAGATATAAGATATCAAGTCTTCATATGGGTACATATTAGAGTAATGATGTACTGGACTGACCCGCTATGAGAACGCTACATGGATTATTATGTGAGTGTCATAAGCGATTCTCATAGTGACAATGGTGTCTGTGGTCCTTTGACCTGAAATCATTATGATTCCTATATGAGGAGTTATGTGCTTTAATGCCATCAAACATCATCTGTAACAAGGTAATTATAAAGTTAGTTATTGGATACACCGCGAATCATATAGAGATATGTGAGTGACCTAGATGGAATTTGTCACTCCTACATAATAGGAGCGATATCTTTGGGCCCCCTAATTGAGTGAGACTGCGAAATGCATAGTCATGCTCAAATGAGTCAATATGAGATATTAATTTCATTTGTTATTACAAAGTCTACTCGAGTATCAGGAAACGAAGGATTGTACTATACAAGGGTGACGCATTCCATGCCTTGTGTTCAATCTAGATATCATGACAAAGGGACTAAACGACACGAAAACATTGGTCACGAAAAGGTTATATCAAATAACTGACATTCTCATTACTTGGGTAGCAGCAATGCATTGCTAGATACCACTCACAGTTTGTAATATTAAAAATGGGATTTTAATATTACTGCCAATGTAATGAGAACCTACAAGGTTACACACATAGAGTAGACTAAGATTGGAGCAATAGATCCAAGTTGGACTCGGATTCAAATATAGGCCAGACTCATAACAAATGAGTCTAGGGTTATATAGCCTACCTTGCTGCTACTCACACTCACTTAAGGCAGTCAATATTATAAATAGTACTGCTAAAGGGGCTTCTAAGACACACATTACAGAACGCTAGCCGCACCTACAGAAAAGTGAGTGAGTGAGTGATAGGTTTCTTCTCTTCTCTTTGCAGCTAGCACCATGTGAGAGACGTGAGGCTCCCTTTTATGAACGTTGAACGTTCATGAGTCTGTTCATGTGGATACTGCAGAGACATCATCACTGTTACGGTGTTGGTGATTCACGTCACCTCCTTTGATCACGCTTCAATAAGTGAACAATTTTAAAACTCGTATTATGGCTTTTTCACATGGATCCTTGGTGGGAATCCTATTTTTTCACTGCGTGATGTATCTGTAATTCCCAACAACAACATATATATTATCTTGTTCATCTTTTTTTTTTAAAAAAAAAAGGGCAATCGAAAGAGTACCATGCTCTTAATTGAGTGTGGAGCCCCTGCCAGTGGCAGACCCGTCATTGATTCGGGTGGACCTTCGCATGCCGGTCTGTAAATAAGGTTCTTGTACCATGCTCTGTAGAGAGCTGCATTATCCATTCCTAGGATTTTCCCCAGGCTCTAGATGATTGATGGACAGATAGAAGTGTCCCGTCTTTACAGTGCACATGAAACTGTCACTGAGCCATATACTTTCTTTAATTAGTAGGCCTCTATGGTGAGTTCTAACTGGCTGCGGCAAAGTACCACCTTCTTAGAATACAAGCCTTTAATTAAGTTTGCAGGAATATATGGTTGTTATTCCGTAAGCGGGACTAAAAGGGCTCAAAGGTTTTGTGGCCTGTTTTGGCAAGATGTTCCCAATCCTTGTGGAGTTCTTATGTTGCACTGGTGACACGCAACTCAAAGATATGCCACCATTTATTATTATAATTTTATCTTTGTATGATTTTGTTATATTTTGGTTTTGGACAGATGATCCTTTGGGCGGGGTCCTTCAGGGGTTTCTAGACTTCTTTACCCTGATGGTTTTCTTGAAGTCTAAAAAATAAAAATAAAAAAATAAAAAAACTGTATTTCTTAATTTTAAACTTTTTGGACAATAGCCAACCTACCTATATAGGTGCTATCATTACCTTTTTCCATTCTCTTCCCTATTTAAATACTTTATTTTCTTCACTTTTCTCTGACTCATAATCATTCAAAGGGAGTGTGAGTATAGAAATAGAGGGAGCTTCTATTCATAGATTTACCAATATTTGTGTATTTTGTGGGACAAGTTATGGGAATGGTTTAGAGTTTACAAACTCAGCAAGTACTATTAGTAGAACACTTACTACGAAGAATATTTGTGTAGTATATGGGGGAGGTAGCATTGGGTTAATGGGGGCTGTATCACTTTCTGCACATCTAAGAGGTAATCAAGTTTTAGGTATCATTCCTGAACCTTTAACTCGAAGGAACATCATTGGAAAGACACTTGGGCTGGAACTTCAAGTATCATCTATGCATGGACGAATGAGGATAATGCATGAAAATTCTGATGCATTCACTGCCTTACCGGGTGGTTTTGGACTTTGGAAGAAGTTTTTCAAATTATCTCTTGGACCCAATTGAACATCCACCATAAACCTATAGGTTTGTTGAATATTGATAATTTCTTTAATAATTTGTTATCTTTTCTTGACCATACTGTGAAACAGAACTTTACCACACCTTCGGCAGGATGACTTCTTATATCTGCTTCCACTGTTGATGAATTAATTGATAAATTACAAACTTTTGTTTATGAACTTGAACTAGTAATATCTCAGATAGATTGGTCAGAAGGAAGCAGCAAGGAACGTGGGTGTGATCTGACATTTCATCTATAACTTTCCTTTACCTTTGGTTTTATTCATCATACTTTGTTTCTGTTTAAATTTGTGTAAAGTTTTCCTTTTTAGTAATTGCAATAGCAGGTAATATCTTCTATCCTTTACCTATCTATGTTTTGACATTGAGGATAATGTTGTGATCTGGTTGGGGGGAAGGATAGTGGAAGTGAAAAAAAACCAAAATAAAATAAAATAAATAAATTAGGAAGTGTGTTTATTAATATGTTTGTCAGCAACTTACTAACAGTAAAACTAATTAAGAATGCCAGAGTAAGAAATAAATTATGCCCTTGAGGTAAATTTGCTCTTAAGACGCATCAAAATTGGTGGCAAAGTAAGGAGTAATTAGGTATATAACTATTTTGTATGGAAGTAGCAATTCAAATTCAGGGAATATAGCTTGATTGAGTAAATTGTCTTCTTTATTAAAAATCACATGCTTGATTATGGATGTTAAATTGGTGGACTGAGAATGATAGAAATATGCCTTGTGAGATTTTGAACTTATTGATGAATGGATTGAACATTTGCATCATTCTTTTCTTTCTTGTGTGATTTTCACTCATGGAATTGTTACTCTAGAACTTGCTTTAACTATATTTAAGGCTATATTTTTACATGTATATATAAATATGATTGAGACATTTTTCTTGAAATAGCTACTTTAACCAAATAGCCAACCTTGTATATTTTCCCTTGCTTAACCCTTTTGAGCTTATTCGACCATTCCTTATTTTTAGCTCATTACATGCTGTAAAAAAAATACATGCTCTTATCTAACCTTAGGGAATAAGAGAGCATTAACATTGTATGAGTTCTTAAATAAGTATGGAGGTATTTGTACAAAACAGGCGATGAAAAAGAAAAAAAGTAGCCATCTCAAAAAAAAGTGTAAAGAAAGGTCAATAAGGTAAAAAAAGGAATCAAAAAAGAATATGTAAAGGGAATTTGCATTATGTTGGAATAAACATTTCATGTTTGTTATTTTAACTCAACGCTAATGCTCTTTTATTCTCTTTGGTTTTTAATTTGTCATATCCAAATTATCCTCTTCCTTTACCTTGATCCCATTACAACTTTGAATAAAGTCTTCTTGGTTTTTGTGTGCATGTATTTTGAGTAGTGGAGAAGTATAAGATAAGCAAGCTTGTGGTAGTGCAATTTTCATAGGTTGAATTGAGTGAAATACCTACTTTTTAAACACTTGAGGGATTGAGAGTGAATCATGTAAAGATCTATCATTCTTGACTCATGCTTTTCAATTGAAGTTTCCTTACTTGTTGGTTTGAGATGTGAAGAAATGTTATCTCATAAATGTTTTGATCCCTTGAATCTTTGGTTGCTCTTCATGCTTATAAATTTTTGCATATTATTTGAAATTGAGTTTTTTAGAATTTCTAGCTTTTGAGTTTATGTTATTTTGCCTTGTTCCATAGTTTTGGTCTTATATGTTTTGTCCGGGAGTGCAAAAGTTAAGTGTGGGGGAATTTGAGAGCAATATATTTTACTCATTTTATAATCCTTTCACTGGGTTTCTTAAGGTTCAATTAGACTTAATTAAGTTAGTTTTGTTACATTTATTGATATTGAGCTTAATTGGATCATTGAAAGAATTATTGCTTGAATTTGCTTTAATTTGTCTATTTTGTAGCTTTCAGTAAAATGGCTATAAATTGAGTTTCAAATATCTAATTGATATGATTCTAGTCTTGTGGGAAATCTAAGACAATTCTCTACAACTTTGATAAAGACCTCAAGATCCAAATCACACATTTGGATAATTTAAATTAGAGTTGAAGTAAGAACTAGAGTGTTGCTCTGACAGTTTGACCACTGCTCACTCACCAACCAATTTCTTGGGCTATAGGAGTTCAATTGACATTAAACTAATGACATTAGAAATTTAAGATCCAAATCTACAACTTTTATAAAGAACATAAAAGTCAAATAAGAAGTATAATAGGTCATATTGGGCCTAGAATTCAAAATAGAATAGTTGTAGCTAGGCCTGAATAGTTTGTAATTATTAAGACATAGCTCGAGCTGTAGGAATGATTTTAGGATGAAACTAGTGGCATTGGAACGTTAAGAAGTCTACAACTTTCATGAAGACCACTTTTCCATATTCTAACGGCATCTGTGAGTTCAGCATTGAATGATTTCGGAGACAAGAATCTCAATAATTTTTCACTCATTCACAATTATCAAACCACTATTTGGCATTTTTCACTCATTTACCCACTCATCCACTCACTCATTAATCAGCCCCTTATCATTTTGTATCCTTCATCCTTTATAAAAGGCACTATTGACTGATCATTTAAGAATCTTGGCTTAAAGATCATGATCATGCTATTGTATTATTTGTTTATCTTGTTGTAGTTTTTTTTTTGTTCTAAATTGAAGTTATGTTCTTCTTCTTCCTCTCTTTCTCTCTTTCTTTCTTCTTGTCTGAGTAACTAATTTTTATTTTACTTGGGTGAAAGGGTGAAGCTTTTGGTAATAAAATAAGGTTAGATTAATCTCTATTTCTTATACTTAAATGATATATTATCAAGTGGTCATTATATGTATTATATTTTGTTTCCAATCAATTTAGAAACCCTCCTTGTAAAGTGGAGATCTTGATTTGTTGTAGACAAGATATTAGCAAAATGAATGTTTGAGCCCATTTATAAGTGGTGGTGTTAATAGATAATTAAAGAAACCATAATATAATTATATATATAATCTTAAATGAACTTTGAATGTTGTATTTTTCGATTGGAACCTCTGTTATGCGTGGATTCTAATTAAGTTATAAAAATAATTAATCTTGTCCTTCATTTACTTACCAAGAGTGGATCTCCTAACCCAAGTAAATTCTTTTTATTTGTGACTAAGTTCTATCACCTTTATTGTTGTGACAAAAACTTTTCCTTATCTCAAAGAATTTTTCTTCATCAACTCCTTATGGATTGACCTCGGACTCTTAAGAATTTATTACTTGAGACAACCTGTATTTGAGTTTGCAACTTATAATTCACATCATAAATCAATAATAAGTTCTACTATTACTTTGGAAAAAACACTCTGTCCTGACTAGCATTGAGCCTCAATGCAAAACGTATTATTAATAGTAGTGAGAGCAATATGACTTTGGAGGTAATTAGATTTTGAGCTCTAGGTGTCTTGTGACCTGAAAGGCAAATAACCATCTATTTATAAGACATAACACAGTGTCACATTCTTGATAACTCATAATTTTCGTTCACACAATGTGTACAAAGCTCATATTCTTTTTTTTCCTTGATAATAACTCTAATGAATGAATTTGAACTCTTAAAATGTTAAAAATATAGTGCCATTAATACTTAAGAAGTCAATTATACACACACACACACACACACACATACACATATATATATACATATATATATTTATATATTCAACATATTATTAAATATTTATTAAATTTAAGCATAAAACAAATTCCAATTTGACCAATATATTATTAAATATTTATAAAATTTAAACATATAATAAATTACAGTTTGACCATGGTTACAACTCAAATCTCTCCCATTATGATATATATTTTCAAGTGGCTTTCTTGGTTAAATAAATGTAATTAAAAAACATTTAATTTTATCATTATATTTTCCTCTATCCCGCAATTCAAATTCTTTACACTCGAGCAAGGATGACAGACATTATTGTATAACGAGCTGCACCAAGACCGTTGATGAAGAGAAAAAGATGAAATTTGATAATTTATGACACACATATACTATATCTCCTCCAAAAGACAAGTGAAATAAAACATTAATTTGGGAATGCTTTACCTAACCACCAACCTTGATCTAAACGTTAGTCTCACAGAAATACTTGAGAGGATACTTTGAACAAAGACAAAAAGTAATTAATATTTGATATCATTAATTACTCCAGAAAGGTGTAACAACCCAATATTTGTTATCCAAATATATCATCATATAAAAGAATAACCCAATACTGGTCATGCTACTCCTAACATACAACAACAACTAACCCATATCATTCATACACAATGAGTAAATATGGAGTGCCACGAAAACAAAAGTTATATATATACATCATTGCCTCCAAGACATATTGTAATACATAAACTTTTACAACAACAAAAACTAGCATAACATACAAGCTTTAACATCAAAAAGCATATATTTATGCTAATCTTCGTACACTTTTTTCTTCCCTTTTGAGAAACTAGCACCTGGATTTACATATCAATATAATCGGGGTGAGAAATCACATATCTCAGTAGAAGTACTCCAATACCAACATATATATATATATATAAACAAACAGATAATATTCACAATCATAACCTTGGATAAGCTCTGAAAGTCCATCCAGCAAATATCATTATCATAGAGGAAATCCATCCCCCCCGGGTAGTGAAATTCATCTACTACACAGTTATCGATAATGAACAAGGAAATCCATCATTAACAACACTATATTAGGAAGAATACAATTCATCTTACCCAATATAGAGCACCCACATCTATGGGACTCACACCTAACAAAAAGTAATCACCCACATCTACAGGACTCACACTTTTCAAAAAGGCTACACATACAATCAAGTATATCATTATGACTAATTAAACTCAAATAATTAGCATTACAAATCATTATGATTCAAAACATCCACATCTTCATTTAATACACCTACTAGAGTCTCATCACTCATTAAGAAGCATTAAAGAAGAAAACTACGGCTCTGGAAGGCTACAGGGCATCAAACACAACTCACATTTGCTCTCTGGCATTCACGCCACGGCATACCCTGTTCCATGCTGCAGCGGCCAAGCCTCAGGTTCAAGTATTGACAGGAATATGTTGCCCATGTCGCGACACTTGTAATACCCTAGAAAATCATGTTAGGCTTGTATATGGTTACAGATGTAGTCTAATACTTACTTAACATGTTTGCGTCAATTTGTGACTTTCTGAACACGTTTAGGCAATTTGTTGTAATACTATGTGAGAAATATAGTTGTTATTTACTTTGGAAGTGGCTTAAACTACTTAGTTAGTGGAAATAAATATGGAGAGTTTGTTTCCAAGTCACAAAGGTAGGAACTATGCTACAGTTAAAGTTTGAGAATTTTCAGAGTTAGTTTGGCATTTTTAAACATACTAGTTGTGTGTTTTAGTGCCGAATTGACCCCCAGCTGATATGAAAATATCAATTTTTGGTGAAACATAATTTTTAATGAATCTTAAGATTTATTTTGAATTTGTTGGAAGTTATGAAATCAGATTTGGTGAAATCTGAATGTTCTTAGCAGATTGGGGTTTTGGTACCCAATCAAGAGAAGTCTAATTAGACTTCCCTTCTTGAAATATCCCACCGTAGGGATATTTGAGGGGTAAGAGCAGAATAGAAAACGTAAAGAAGAGAAGAGAAAAGAAAGAAAAATAGAAAAGAGAAATCGAAGAGGAAGAGAAGAGGAGGAAAAGGGAAAGAGGAAGGGAAAGCTTGGATCTTCCATAGCCTATCCTTAGCTTCATCTTTATCTTCATCTTTTTGACCTTGAGGTAGGAGGTTGTTTTTATCGATTTCCTCATATCTTCACCTTGTTTCTTAGTGGAACTTGATGAGAAAAAAAGTGGGGTTTGGGTGAGAATAGGAAGTTAGATGTTAGTTTCTTACTTGTTTAGTTGAAATGAGTTAGATTCTAACAAGTCTAGTGCATGGTTGATAGTTTGGAACCCTTAGAATCTATAGTTTCCTATTAGTTAGTTAGTTGAAACAAAGAGGTTTTAAGGTTGGAGTTTTAGTCTTAATCAAAGTTTGATTGAGCCAAAGGAAGAAATGAGGTTTATAACTTGTTTAGAGACCACTAGTGATGATAGAAATCATCCAGAAGTGAGGATAGAGGGTGAAATCTTGGTTTGGAACCAAGATTATGCAGAAATGTGTTTTGTAGAATTTTCTGCAGAAAGGTCACGCGCAAGCGCAACCAAGTCAAGCCTAGGCGTGGACTGATTAGTTTTCAATCCAACGAGACAGAGACTTCCACGCCTAGGCGTGGAAAAACCCAAGCCTAGGCATGATATAGGACAGTAACCTAACAGCTTGTAGTGTTTATTGCATAACTTGAGTTACAGATATTAGATTAACCAGGTTCTTATTGCATTTTAAAACTAAGACATAAGGCTATCTACTTGTAAAATTTTAGAATTTTATCAGTTAGGATAGAATTTTGGTGAATTTATTAAAAACATCCTTTTTAGGTGCCCAGAGCAGACTTCATCAGAATCTTTATTTTGATGTTTTGAGATTCCTAATTGTTAGAATCCTTTGTTTATGCCTAGTAGAGTGTGTTGAAACTCTAATAGGGGTAATGGCAGAAGTGAGAATGTATTAAGTTAAGTTGACTTGAAATACTAATTACGGAAGGTAATTAGACATGGCTATAAATACATGTTTGGTGTATTGTGATGATTTATGTGAAATTGAAGTTGTATAAGAGTTACAATCTGTTCATGGACCTTGTGGAAGTTAGAAAATCACATGGAAATGATTTTGAGTGAGTGTAAGATCACTTGTTCCAAATGGAACAATGATCATTTCTGCAAACTTATGCAAAACCATTTTTGGTTTGAGAGCGCCCAAGCGCTGAATTGCTGGGCATCTAAGCGCCCAATGCCCAGGAAGAACTTGTCAGATGTGGAGAGCGCTTAAGCGCTGTGTGGCTGGCCGTCTAGGCACCCAGTTTAAAGAAAATTTAGGTTACGCATGTAGAGCGCCTAAGCACGCAGAATCTGAGCGCCCAATGTAGAACAAAACAGAATAGATCCCTTATTTTTGGAAATGGAAAGGGATTTTTGGTGTGTATTTTCTTTTATGCTTCTTCAGGAGTGATAAGACTCAAGTGGGAGTATTTAATGAAAAGTGGAAATATTAAATCATATAGATTCGTGATGCTACTTATGTGGAATAATTAGACATGTTTATATACACTTATAATGTATTAAGTTGGATTTGAGGAATTAAGTTTCCCTAAATGTGGGAATTATTCATGTTTACTCTTTTAAGAGTATTGAAGTACTTTTATAAGTATTTAATGAAGTGTTGTGAATTGATCCTGAAATGCATATAAATCAATTGTGAAAACTAGTTGTTTTACAAGAGATGTTTAGAAAACATAATGAGGTTTATAATATCCTCTTTGTATTATTGAGAATCATAGATTGGTGAGTAATATCCTCTCTATGTTGTGAGTATTAAGGTGAGTAATATCCTTATTACATTGTGAAGTAAGGAGGTGAGTAATATCCTCTTTGCTTTGTTTGGCCCCGTGAAAGTGGGTGTTCTATATTAGGTAAGGCGCTTAGTACCCTTCCTAATATAGTGAAGTATGAAAGAATAAAATTTCTTAGTCATTATCGATAACTGTGCAGTTGATGAGACTTCACTACCCGAGGGGGAAATGAGACTTCCTCTGTAATAATGGAATATGTTGGATGAGACTTCCAGTACTTGCTCAAGGTTATGGATAAAACTATGGACTTCCATTATTTTGTTCAAGTTTCATGCATTCATGACATTACTATGGGAGTGAAGGTCCTGGATGTGGTATCATGCATTATTCATTTTCATACTTAGGAATCTGCATAGATATAATCATTAGTCATAATTAAACATAGCATGGCAATTGTATGGGCGGTTGTTATCATGACATTTTCATGCATTGCAATTGTATGGGCAATTACTTGTTGTTGAGATGACATATTATAACTTCTATGATTGAAGTATCAACGAGGTAATTGCGTATTATTGTAATGAGGAGTTGTTGCTTCTATGATTGAAGTATCAACGATATAGTTATGAATATTATCTGTTTGTATATATATATATGTATATATATATATATATATATATATATATATATATATATATGTATGTATGTATGTATTTGTATATATACTGATATTGGAATACTTCTACTGAGATATGTATTCTCACCTTGATTGTATTGTCATGTAAATCCAGGTGCGAGCTCTTCGAAAGGGAAGAAGAAGATGTATAAGGACTAGCACAGTATAGATGCTGTTTTGAGCTGAGCACATATTTGTTTTATATTTGCTTTGTTGTTTCAGGTTATGTATAACAGTATGCCTTGAGGATGTGATGTATATATAACTTTTACTATCGTGGCTCTCCTTATTTACTCATTATGTATGAATAATATGGGTTTAACGTTGATGAATGTTAGTGGTAGCAGGGACAATATTGGGTTATTCATTTATATGACGATATATTTGGGTAGCAAATATTGGGCTGTTACATTTTTGTATCAGAGCAGTTCATCCTGTTAAGCCGAGGTATAGACTGACTTTGCTTAAGCATGTAAAAGTTTCTCTGTGTATTGTGCATTTCTTTGTCTTTTGTTTGAAATGCTGGAAAAAAGATTGCATGATTTGCTTTAGGTTTGATGTTGGTAGCTACTGTTACACAGTTACATAATGTTGAAGCTGCAGCTCAATATGTAATATTCTATGTAGACAGGAAACTATGATTCCACCTAGGTGAACTGGGAGAATAGGAATTCTTCTAGTGAGGGACCAGTGTGATGTCTGTTGGAGATCTTGAAAACCTTAGTTGTGATAGACTAAGTGTTGATGGCGATTGAATTTGGGGACAAAATTTTAAAAAGGTGGGGAAATGTAATACCCTAGAAAATCATGTTAGGCTTGTATATGGTTATAGAGGTAGCATAATACTTACATAACATGTCTGTGTAATTTTGTGACTTATTGAGCACGTTTAGGCAATTTGTTGTAACATTATGTGAGATATATAGTTGTTATTTGCTTTAGAAGTGGCTTAAACTGCTTAGTTAGTGGAAATAAATGTGGAGAGTTTGTTTCCAACTCACAAAGGTGGGAACTGTACTACAGTTAAAGTTTGAGAATTTTTTGAGTTAGTTTGGCATTTTTAAGCATACTGGCTGTGTATTTTAGTGCCGAATTGACCCCCAGCTGATATGGAAATATTAGTTTTTGGTGAAACAAAATTTTTAATGAATCTTTGGATTTATTTTGAATTTGTTGGAAGTTACGAAATCTAATTTGGTGAAATCTAAATGTTCTTAGCAGATTGGGGTTTTGGTACCCAATCAAGAGAAGTCTAATTACACTTCCGCTCTTGAAATATCCCACGGCAGGGATATTTGAGGGGAAGAAGAAGAACAGAAAACGTAAAAAAGAGAAGAGAAAAGAAAGAAAAATAGAAGAGAGAAACCGAAGAGGAAGAGAAGAGGAGGAAAAAGGAAAGAGGAAGGGAGGGCTTGGATCTTCCATAGCCTATCATTGACTTCATCTTCATCTCTTTGACCTTGAGGTAGGGGGTTGTTTTTATCCATTTCCTCTTATCTTCACCTTGTTTCTTGGCGGAACTTGATGAGAAAGAAAGTGAGATTTGGGTGAGAATATGAAGTTAAAAGTTAGTTTCTTACTTGTTTAGTTGAAATGAGCTAGAATCTAACAAGTCTAGTGCATGGTTGATAGTTTGCAACCTTTAGAATCCATAATTTCCTATTAGTTAGTTAGTTGAAACAAAGGGGTTTTAAGGTTAGAGTTTTAGTTTTAATTAAAGTTTGACAGAGCCAAAGGAAGAAATGAGGTTTATAACTTGTTTAGAGACCTCTAGTGATGACAGAAATCATCTAGAAGTGAGGATAGAGGGTGAAATCTTGGTTTGGAACCAAGATTATGCAGAAACATGTTTGGTAGAATTTTCTACAGAAGGGTTATGCCTAGGTGCAACCTGGTCAAGCCTAGGCGCAACCTAGTCAAGCCTAGGCGTGGACTGATCAGTTTTCAGTCCAGCGAGATAGAGACTTACACGCCTAGGCGAGGTAAAACCAAGCCTAGGCGTGACATAAGACCGTAACCTAACAGATTGTAGTGTTTATTGCATAACTTGAGCTACAGATATCGGATTGACCTGGTTCTTATTGCATTTGAAAGCTAAGACATAAGGCTATCTACTTGTAAAATTTCAAAATTTTATCAGTTAGGATGAATATTTGGTGAATTTATGAAAAACATCATTTTTAGGTGCCCAGAGCAGACTTCATCAGAATCTTTATTTTAATGTTTTAAGATTCCTAATTGTTAAAATCCTTTGTTTATGCCTAGTAAAGTGTGTTGGAACTCTAATAAGGGTAATGGAAGAAGTGAGAATGTATTAAGTCAAGTTGATTTGAAATGCTAATTACAGAAGGTTATTAGACATGGCTATAAATACATGTTTAGTGTATTGTGATGATTTATGTGAAATTGAAGTTGTATAAGAGTTACAATATGTTCATAGACCTAGTGGAAGTTAGAAATCACTTGGAAGTGATTTTGAGTGAGTGTAAGATCACTTGTTCCTAATGGAACAATAATCATTTCTGCAAACCTATGCAGAACCGTTTTTGGTTTGAGAGTGCCCAAGCACTGAATTGCTGGGCGCCTAAACGCCCAATGCCCACTAAGAACTTATCAGATGTGGAGAGTGCTTAAGCGCTGTCTAGCTGGCCGTCTAGGCACCTAGTTCACAAAAGGTTTAGGTTACGCATGTGGAGCGCCTAAGCACGCAGAATCTGAGCGCCTGAGCGCCCAATGCAGAATAAAACATAACAGATCCCTTGTTCTTCGAAATGGAAAGGATTTTTGGTGTGGTATTTTCTTTTATGCTTCTTAAGAAGTGATAAGACTCTAGTAGGAGTATTTAACGAAGAATGAAAGTATTGAATCATATAGATTCATGATGCTACTTATGTGGAATAATTAGACATGTTTATATACATTTAAAGTGTATTAAGTTGGATTTGAGGAATTGAGTTTCCCTAAGTGTGGGAATTATTCATGTTTGCTCTATTAAGAGTATTGAAGTACTTTCATAAGTATATAATGAAGTGTTGTGAATTGAACCTGAAATGCATATAAATCAATTGTGAAAACTAGTTGTTTTGCAAGAGATGTTTAAGAAAACATAATGAGGTTTATAATATCCTCTTTGTATTGTTGAGAATCATAGATTGGTGAGTAATATCCTTTCTATGTTGTGAGTATTAAGATGAGTAATATCCTTATTACATTGTGAAGTAAGGAGGTGAGTAATATCCTCTTTACTTTGTCTAGCCCCGTGAAAGTGGGTGTTCTATATCAGGTAAGGCGCTTAGTACCCTTCCTAATATAGTGAATTATGAAAGGATAAAATTCCTTGTTCATTATCTTTAACCGTGTAGTTGATGAGACATCACTACCCGGGAAGGAAATGAGACTTCCTCTGTGATAATGGAATATGCTGGATGAGACTTCCAGTTCAAGGTTATGGATGAAACTTTAGACTTCCATTACTTTGTTCAAGTTTCATGCATTCATGACATTACCATGGGAGTGAAGGTTCTGGATGCGGTATCATGCATTATTCATTTTCATACTTAGAAATCTGCATAGACATAATCATTAGTCATAATTAAGCATAGCATGACAATTGTATGGGCGGTTGCTATCATGACATTTTCATGCATTGCAATTGTATGGGTAATTGCTTATTGTTGAGATGAGATGTTGTAACTTCTTTGATGGAAGTATCAATGAGGTAATTGCATATTATTGCAATGAGGAGTTATTGCTTCTATGATTGAAGTATCAACGAGATAGTTATGAGAATATTACTTTGCTTAGTTTTAGGCAATTTTATGTAACACCATTGGTTGTTTGTTTTATATTAAATCTGCTTTAGTTGTCTTATGTATATGTATATATGTATATATATATATATATATATATATATATATGATGATATATTTATATTTGTATATATTTTTTGATATTGGAATACTTCTATTGAGATATTACATGGTTTTCTCACTATTATGACAAATTGAATTGCCATGTAAATCTAGGTAGGCGAACGAGAATAGCTTCTTCGAAAGATCTTGAAAACCTTAGTTGTAAGAAACTAAGTGTTGATGGCGAAGAAAAATTATAAAAAAGAAGAATGTATATCATGTTAAGCTTGTATATGGTTACAGAGGTAGCCTAATACTTACTTAACATGTCTCGTATAATTTTGTGACTTTCGAGTACATTTAGGCAATTTATAGGTTGTAACACTATGTGGGAAATTTACTGGAGAGCCAAGCGCCGAATCGGTGCATTTGCTTTGGAAGTGGCTTAAAATGCTTAGTTAGTGGAAATAAATGTGGTGAGTTTGCTTCCAAGTCACAAAAGGTGGGAACTCTAGAAAGTACTATTTTTCGTTTTATATTTTTAAGCACTACTGTTTAGTTGTTTTAGTTATGTATAATGAATCTTAGGATTTATTTTGATTTTGTTGGAAGTTACGAAATTAGATTTAGTGAAATCTAAATGTTCTTAGCAGAGGAGGGTTTTGGTACCCAATCAAGAGAACTCTAATTAGACTTCCTTCTTGAAATATCCCATGTAGTATAAATAAGAGAAAGGAAAAGATATATAGGAAAAGGGAAAGAGGAAGGGAAAGCTTTTGCTATCATGGCTCTCTTCATATTTACTCATTTTGTATGAATAATATGGGTTTAACATTGATGAATGTTAGTTGTAGCTTACTTGTTTAGTTGGACAATATTGGTTATTCATTTATATGACGATATATTTGGGTAGTAAATATTGAAACAAAGGGTTTTAAGGTTGGAGTTTTAATTTTAATCAAAGTTTGATTGAGCCAAAGGAAGAAATGAGGTTTACATTAGTGATGATAGAAATCATCTAGAAGTGAGGATAGAGGGTGAAATTTGGTTTGGAACCAAGGTTATTGCGAGCCAAGTTTATTAATGAGTTTTATAGAATTTGAGCGATTCAGCATGCTGTTGGCAGGTATGGACTGACTATGCTTAAGCATGTAAAAGTTTCTCTATGTGTTGTGCATTTCTTTGTCTCTTGTTTGAGATGTTGGAAAAAGGATTACATGATTTGCTTTAGGTTGGATGATGGTAGCTACTGTTACACGGTTATATGATGTTGAGACTGTAGCTTAATATGTAATGTTCTGTGTAGATAGGAAAATATGATTCCACCTAGGCGAATTGGGAGAATATGAATTCTTCTAGTGAGTGACCATTGTGATGTCTGTTGGAGATCTTGAAAACCTTAGTTATGAGAGACTAAGTGTTGATGGTGAATGAATTTTGGGGACAAAATTCTAAAAAGGTGGGGAGAATGCAATACCCTAGAAAATCATGTTAGGCTTGTATATGGTTAAAGAGGTAGCTTAATACTTACTTAACATATCTGTGTAATTTTGTGACTTTTTGAGCATGTTTAGGCAATTTACTGTAACACTATGTGAGAAATATAACTATTATTTGCTTTTGAAGTGGCTTAAACTGCTTAGTTAGTGGAAATAAATGTGGAGAGTTTGTTTCCAAGTCACAAATGTGAGAATTGTGCTACAGTTAAAGTTTGAGAATTTTCGAAGTTAGTTTAGCTTTTTTAAGTATATTGGTTGTGTGTTTAGTGCCGAATTAACCCTTAACTGATATGAAAATATCAGTTTTTGGTGAAACATAATTTTCAATGAATCTTAGGATTTATTTTGAATTTGTTGGAAGTTACAAAATCGAATTTGGTGAAATCTGAATGTTCTTAGCAGATTGGGGTTTTGGTACCCAATCAAGAGAAGTCTAATTAGACTTCCCTTCTTGAAATATCCCTTGGTAGGGATATTTGAGGGGCAGGAGCATAACAGAAAATGTAAAGAAGAGAAAAGAAAAGAAATAAAAACATAGGAGAGAAACCGAAGAGGAAGAGAAGAGGAGGAAAAGGGAAAGAGGAAGGGAGAGCTTAAATCTTCCATAGCCTATCCTTGGCTTCATCTTCATCTTCATCTTTTTGACCTTAACATTGAGGTAGGGGTTGTTTTTATCCATTTCCTCTTATCTTCACATTGTTTCTTGGTGGAACTTGATGAGAAAAAAATGGGTTTTGGGTGAGAATAGGAAGTTAGATGTTAGTTTCTTACTTGTTTAGTTGAAATAAGTTAGATTCTAACAAGTCTAGTGCATGGTTGATAGTTTGGAACCCTTAGAATCTATGGTTTCCTATTAGTTAGTTAGTTGAAACAAAGGGGTTTTAAGGATGGAGTTTTAGTTTTAATCAAAGTTTGATTGAGCAAAGGAAGAAATGAGGTTTATAACTTGTTTAGAGACCTCTAGTGATGATAGAAATCATCTAGAAGTGAGGATAGAGGGTGAAATCTTGGTTTGGAACCAATATTATGCTGAAACATGTTCTGCTGAATTTTCTATAGAAGGGTCACGCCTAGGCGCAACCTGGTAAAGCCTAGGCATGGACTGATCAAATTTCAGTCTAGTGAGACAGAAACTTCCACGCTTAGACATGGTAAAACCAAGCCTAGGCGTGATATATGACAGTAACCTAATAGCTTGTAGTGTTTGTCATATAATTTAAGCTATAGATATCGGATTGACCTGGTTTATATTGCACTTGAAAGCTAAGACATGGGTTATCTACCTGTAAAATTTCATAATTTTACTAGTTAGGATGGATTTTTGGTGAATTTATGAAAAACATACTTTTTAGGTGCCCAGAGCAGACTTCATCAGAATCTTTATTTTGATGTTTTGAGATTACTAATTGTTAGAATCCTTTGTTTATGCCTAGTAGAGTGTGTTGGAACTATAATAGGGGTAATGGAAGAAGTGAGAATATATTAAGTCAAGTTGATTTGAAATGCTAATTACGGAAGGTAACTAGACATGGCTATAAATACATGTTTGGTGTATTAAGATGATTTATGTGAAATTGAAGTTGTATAAGAGTTACAATATGTTCATGGACCATGTGGAAGTTAGAAAATCACTTGGAAGTGATTTTGAGTGAGTGTAAGATCACTTGTTCCTAATGGAACAATGATCATTTCTACAAACTTATGTAGAACTATTTTTGGTTTGAGAGCGCCTAAGCGCTGAATTGCTGGGCGTCTAAGCACCCAATGCCCAGGAAGAAGTTGTCAGATGTAGAGAGTGCTTAAACGCTGTGTGGCTGGCCGTCTAGGCACCAAATTCACAAAAAAATCTAGGTTACGCGTGTGGAGCGCCAAAACATGCAGAATCTGAGCACCTGAGCGCCCAATGCAGAACAAAACAGAACAGAGCCCTTGTTTTTGGAAATGGAAAGGGATTTTTGGTGTGGTATTTTCTTTTATGCTTTTTAAGGAGTGATAAGACTCTAGAAAGAGTATTTAATGAAGAGTGGAAGTATTGAATTATATAGATTCGTGATGCTACTTATGTGGAATAATTAGACATGTTTATATACATTTATAGTGTATTAAGTTGGATTTGAGGAATTGAGTTTCCCTAAGTGTGGGAATTATTCATGTTTGCTCTTTTAAGAGTATTGAAGTACTTTTATAAGTATTTAATGAAGTGTTGTGAATTGAACCTGAAATGCATATAAATTAATTGTGAAAACTAGTTGTTTTGCAAGAGATGTTTGAGAAAACATAATGAGGTTTATAATATCCTCTTTGTATTATTGAGAATCATAGATTGGTGAATAATATCATTTCTATGTTGTGAGTATTAAGGTGAGTAATATCCTTATTACATTGTGAAGTAAGGAGGTGAGTAATATCTTCTTTGCTTTGTTTGGCCCCGTGAAAGTGAGTGTTCTATATCATGTAAGGCGCTTAGTACCTTTCCTAATATAGTGAAGTATGAAAGGATAAAATTCCTTGTTCATTATCGATAACCGTGTAGTTGATGAGACTTCACTACCCGAGGGAGGAAATGAGACTTCCTCTGTGACAATGGAATATGCTGGATAAGACTTCCAGTACTTGTTCAAGGTTATGGATGAAACTATGGACTTTTATTACTTTGTTCAAGTTTCATGCATTCATGACATTACCATGGGAGTGAAGGTCTTGGATGTGGTATCATGCATTATTCATTTTCATACTTAGGAATCTGCATAGACATAATCATTAATCATAATTAAGCATAGCATGGCAATTGTATAGGCGGTTGCTATCATGACATTTTCATGCATTGCAATTGTATGGGCAATTGCTTGTTGTTGAGATGAGATGTTGTAACTTCTATGATTGAAGTATCAACGAGGTAATTGCGTATTATTGCAATGAGGAGTTGTTGCTTCTCTGATTGAAGTATCAACGAGATAGTTATGAATATTATGTGTTTGTATATATATATATATTTGTATATATACTGGTATTGGAATACTTTTATAGTGATATGTTTTCTCACCCCGATTGTATTGTCATGTAAATCCAGGTGCGAGCTCTTCGAAAGGGAATAAGAATATGTATAAGGACTAGCACAGTATAGATGTTGTTTTGAGTTGAGCACATATTTGTTTTATATTTGCTTAGTTGTTTCAGGTTATGTATAATAGTATGCCTTGAGGCTGTGATGTATACATAACTTTTGTTATCGTGGCTCTCCATATTTACTCATTATGTATGAATAATATGGGTTTAACCTTGATGAATGTTAGTGGTAGCAGGGACAATATTGGGTTATTCATTTATATGATGATATATTTAGGTAGTAAAAAATGAGCTATTAAATTTTGGTATCAGAGCAGTTCATCCTGTTGAGCCGGGGTATGGACTGACTATGCTTAAGCATGTAAAAGTTTCTCTATGTGTTGTGCATTTCTTTGTCTCTTGTTTGAGATGTTGGGAAAAGGATTGCATGATTTGCTTTAGGTTAGATGTTGGTAGCTACTATTACATGGTTACATGATGTTGAGACTACAGCTCAATATGTAATGTTCTGTGTAGATAGGAAACAATGATTCCATCTAGGCGAACTGGGAGAATAGGAATTCTTCTAGTGAGAGACCAGTGTGATGTCTGTTGGAGATCTTGAAAACCTTAGTTGTGAGAAACTAAGTGTTGATGGCGATTGAATTTTGGGGACAAAATTATAAAAAAGTGGAGAGAATGTAATACCTTAGAAAATCATGTTAAGCTTGTATATGGTTACAGAGGTAGCCTAATACTTACTTAACATGTCTGTATAATTTTGTGACTTTCTGAGTACATTTAGGCAATTTACTGTAACACTATGTGGGAAATATAGTTGTTATTTGCTTTGGAAGTGGCTTAAAATGCTTAGTTAGTGGAAATAAATGTGGTGAGTTTGCTTCCAAGTCACAAAGGTGGGAACTGTGCTACAGTTAAAGTTTGAGATTTTTCAGAGTTAGTTTGGCATTTTTAAGCATACTAGTTGTGTGTTTTAGTACCGAATTAACCCCCAGCTGATATGAAAATATCAATTTTTGGTGAAACAGAATTTTTAATGAATCTTAGGATTTATTTTGATTTTGTTGGAAGTTACGAAATTAGATTTAGTGAAATCTAAATGTTCTTAGCAGATTGGGGTTTTGGTACCCAATCAAGAGAACTCTAATTAGACTTCCCTTCTTGAAATATCCCATGGTAGGGATATTTAAGGGGTAGGAGTAGAACAGAAAACATAAATAAGAGAAAGGAAAAGAAAAAAAAATAGAAGAGAGAAACCGAAGAGGAAGAGAAGAGGAGGAAAAGGGAAAGAGGAAGGGAAAGCTTGGATATTCGATAGCCTATCCTTGGCTTCATCTTCATCTTCATCTTTTTGACCTTGAGATAGGGGGTTGTTTTTATCCAATTCCTCTTATCTTCACCTTATTTTTTGGTGGAACTTGGTGAGAATAGGAAGTTAGATGTTAGTTTCTTACTTGTTTAGTTGAAATGAGTTAGATTCTAACAAGTCTAGTGCATGGTTGATAGTTTGGAACCCTTAGAATCAATAGTTTCCTATTAGTTAGTTAGTTGAAACAAAGGGGTTTTAAGGTTGGAGTTTTAATTTTAATCAAAGTTTGATTGAGCCAAAGGAAGAAATGAGGTTTATAACTTGTTTAGAGACCTCTAGTGATGATAGAAATCATCTAGAAGTGAGGATAGAGGGTGAAATCTTGGTTTGGAACCAAGATTATGCAGAAACGTGTTCTGTAGAATTTTTTGCAGAAGGTTCATGCCTAAGGGCAACCTGGTCAAGCCTAGGCTTGGACGAATTAGTTTTCAGTCAAGCGAGACAGAGACTTCCATGCCTAGGCATGGTAAAACCAATCCTAGGCGTGATATAGGATAGCAGCCTAACAGCTTGTAGTGTTTATCGCATAGCTTGAGCTACAGATATCAGATTGACCTTGTTCTTATTGCATTTGAAAGCTAAGATGGATTTTTGGTGAATTTATGAAAAACATCCTTTTTAGGTGCCCAGAGCAGACTTCATCAGAATCTTTATTTTGATGTTTTGAGATTCCTAATTATTAGAATCCTTTGTTTATGCCTAGTAGAGTGTGTTGGAACTCTAATATGGGTAATGGAAGAAGTGAGCATGTATTAAGTCAAGTTGACTTGAAATGCTAATTACGGAAGGTAATTAGACATGGCTATAAATACATGTTTGGTGTATTGTGATGATTTATATGAAATTGAAGTTGTATAAGAGTTACAATATATTCATAAACCTTGTGGAAGTTAGAAAATCAATTGGAAGTGATTTTGAATGAGTGTAAGATCACTTGTTCCTAATGGAACAATAATCATTTCTGCAAACCTATGCAGAATTATTTTTGGTTTGAGAGCGCCCAAGCGCTGAATTGCTGGGCGTCTAAGCGCCCAATGCCCTGGAAGAACTTGTGAAATGTGGAG
Organism: Ormosia semicastrata; assembly: GCA_029884595.1. Taxonomy (NCBI): domain Eukaryota; kingdom Viridiplantae; phylum Streptophyta; class Magnoliopsida; order Fabales; family Fabaceae; genus Ormosia; species Ormosia semicastrata. The sequence goes on along the minus strand of JAQQTO010000035.1, from coordinate 1,311,939 downwards.
AGCGCTTATGCGCTGTGTGGCTGGCCGTCTAGGCACCCAGTTCACAGAAAGTTTAGGTTACATGTGTGGAGCACCTAAGCACGCAGAATCTGAGCGCCTGAGCACCCAATGCAGAATAAAACATAATAGAGCCCTTGTTTTTGGAAATGGAAGGGATTTTTGGTGTGGTATTTTCTTTTATGCTTCTTAAGGAGTGATAAGACTCTAATAGGAGTATTTAATGAAGAGTGGAAGTATTGAATCATATAGATTCGTGATGCTACTTATGTGGAATAATTTGACATGTTTATATACACCTATAGTGTATTAAGATGAATTTGAGGAATTAAGTTTCCCTAAGTGTGGAAATTATTCATGTTTGCTCTTTTAATAGTATTGAAGTACTTTTATAAGTATTTAATGAAGTGTTATGAATTGAACCTGAAATGCATATAAATCAATTATGAAAACTAGTTGTTTTGCAAGAGATGTTTAAGAAAACATAATGAGGTTTATAATATCCTCTTTGTATTGTTGAAAATCATAGATTGGTGAGTAATATCCCCTCTATATTGTGAGTATTAGGGTGAGTAATATCCTTATTACATTGTGAAGTAAGGAGGTGAGTAATATCATCTTTGCTTTGTTTGGCCCTATGAAAGTGGGTGTTCTATATTAGGTATGGCGCTTTGTACCCTTCCTAATATAGTGAAGTATGAAAGGATAAAATTTCTTGTTCATTATCGATAACCGTGTAGTTGATGAGACTTCACTACCTGAGAGGGAAATGAGACTTCCTCTGTGATAATGGAATATGCTGGATGAGACTTCTAGTACTTGTTCAAGGTTATGGATGAAACTATGAACTTCCATTAATTTGTTCAAGTTTCATGCATTCATGACATTACCATGGGAGTGAAGGTGCTGGATATGGTATCATGCATTATTTATTTTCATACTTAGGAACCTGCATAGACATAATCATTAGTCATAATTAAGCATAGTATGACAATTGTATGGGCAGTTAATATCGTGATATTTTCATGCATTGCAATTGTATGGGCAATTGCTTGTTGTTGAGATGAGATGTTGTAACTTCTATGATTTAAGTATCAACGAGGTAATTGCGTATTGTTGTAATGAGGAGTTGTTGCTTCTATGATTGAAGTATCAACGAGATAGTTATGAATATTATTTGTTTGTATATATATATATATATATATATATATATATATATATATATATATATATATATATATATATATATATATATACTAGTATTAGAATACTTCTATTGAGATATGTTTTCTCACCCCAATTGTATTGCCATGTAAATCCAGGTGCGAGCTCTTCGAAAGGGAAGAAGAAGATGTATAAGGACTAGCACAGTATAGATGCTGTTTTGAGCTAAGCACATATTTGTTTTATATTTGCTTAGTTGTTTCAGGTTATGTATAACAGTATACCTTGAGGCTGTAATGTATATATAACTCTTGCTATCGTGGCTCTCCAAATTTACTCATTATGTATGAATAATATAGGTTTAACGTTGATGAATGTTAGTGGTAGCAGGGACAATATTCGGTTATTCATTTATATGACGATATATTTGGGTAGCAACCAAATCTTAAGATTACAAAATTACGCATCTAGTACAATTATATACTCACCTTTTCCTGAACTAGAAGATGATAATGCCTTCACATCTTGTAGATTGAAGACTCTACCCTATGCAACTGGTCTATCCTCCTTCCTGTTCTTTTACTTTTGAGAAAAACTCTTGGCATAGTGTTCCTTCTCACCACAATTGTAACAAGTTATCTGGTCCACTATACATATTTTGTTTCCATGGTGTTTATCACACTTAGCACACCTCTGAGCTTGATCATCTCTCTGAACTTGCTCGTCTTTTTCTTATGGGTAGTTGGATTTAGGAGCATCTTTCCCATATCCACCATCCACTTTTTTTTTCTTCTGAAGGCCTTGCAAATTTCGCTCTGCCTAAAGCTGGAGATTATCTGAATCCACAATCCTACACTTGTTCACCAAGGATGGAAAATCCCTGATTTCCAAAGGTCTCACAGCCCTTCTTACATTCCCTCTCAGCTCGGACTCAAACTTGACACATTTCCAATTCTCATTTGGATTATGTCTAAACTGAGAAGAAAACTTGGACAACTCATGAAATTTTACCTCATATTGTCCAATCGTCATGTCCTCTTGACGAAGAATTAGAAACTCCCCTTCCTTATCATCCTACAAACTTCGTGGAAAGTATTTCTCTAAAAAGGTCTCTTTGAATACTCCCCATGTGATCAAAGTCCCTACTGTCTCAAGTAGTCTCCTAGTACTTCACCACCATTGCTATGCTTCCCCTCTCAACATGAAGGAAGCAAAGGAAACTTTTTGCTTGTCGGAGCAAACCATGACCTCATAGATCTTTTCTAGCTCAGTCAACCATTCTTTCGCTTTAATTGGATCATAATTGCCTCTGAACATTAGAGGATTCATCTTTCTGAACTCCCAAATTTTGAGAAAATTCTGATTTCTCCTGACTGGTACCTATTGGGCTGGTGGTGGTACCTGTGGTGGTACTTGTTGCAGGTACCAACCTTTCTAACACCCTTGTAGTCGCTGATGCTTGCTCAGTATACTGCCTCATGGCATTGGCCATTGCCATCATAGTCGCAGCCATCTCTGTACCTTCAATCTCAGAGTCCTTTTTTCGACTCCCACGTGGTCGCCCTCATGCTGCCATAGTTTCCTGTAAACACAGAACAGTCCTTATTTAGTTAGCTAGACTCAATATCATGTAACCGTGCAACAGTAGCTGAAGCAGATATGTCAAAGGCAAATTATGCAATTCCACTCAAACAATCACATGTAAGAGGTAAAAAGTGCATAACCCTAACTACACATGCATAAGCATAGTTAGTCCATACTCCGGCTCAACAGGATGAACTGCTCTGATACCAAAATGTATCAGCCCAATATTTGCTACCCGAATATATCGTCATATAAAAGAATAATCTAATACTAGTCATGCTACTTCTAACATACAATAACAATTAACCCATATCATTCATACACAATAAGTAAATATGGAGAGCCACGATAATAAAAGTTATATATATATATATATATATACACACACATCATTGCCTCGAAGGTATATTGTAATACATAAACTTTTACAATAGCAAAAACTAGCTTAACATACAAGCATTAACATCAAAAAGCATATATCTATACTAATCTTCGTACATCTTCTTCTTCCTTTTTGAGGAACTAGCACATGAATTTACATGGCAACACAATCGGGGTGAGAAAACATATCTCAGTAAAAGTATTCCAATACCATCATATATATATATATATACACACATATGTACAATAAGATAATATTCACAATTATTGAATTAACACTTTAAGCACAGAAGCAACAACATCTCTATCTTAGAGACATGCAATCGTTCATACAATTGCAATGCATGAATAATATTATGATAGCAACCACGCATACAATTGCCATGTTATACTAAATTATGTCTAGTGTTTATGCCTATGCAATATCCTAAGCATGAAAATGAATAATGTATAATACCATATCCAGGAACCTCCAATTCCATGGTAATGTTATGAATGCATGAATCCTGAACAAAGCAGTGGAAGTCACAACCATAACCTTGAACAAGCACAAGAAATCCATCCAGCAAACATCATTATCACAGAAGAAATTCATCTCCCCTCGGGTAGTAAAATCCATCAACTACACAGTTATCGATAATGAACTAAAAAATCTATCCTTAACAATACTATATTAGGAAGGATACAACCCACCATACCCAATATAGAACACCCACATCTACGGGGCTCACACCTATCAAAATGGCAACACATAGAATCCTTATAATTGGCATTACAAATTAATATGAATCAAATCATTTACATCTTCATTAAATACTCCTACTACAGTCTCATCACTCAATAAGAAGCATAAAAGAAGAAAACTGCGCCACTGGAAGGCTTCAGAGCATCAAACACAACTCGTAGTTGTTCTCTGGCACTTATGCCGCGGCATATCCTGTGCCAAGTTGTAGCGCCTAAGCCTCGGGTTCAAGTACTGGTTGGAAAATACTGCCCACGCCGAAGCACTCAAGTGCCATGCCGCTGCGCACGTCCTTTGTTCTTCCCAATGCCACGACACCCAAGTGCCATGCTGCGACACCCACTGTAGAACTCAAAATCTGCAGAATTTTACAAATACGGGTATTGTTCCATTGGAACTAGACCATCTTCCAATAACTCAAAACTTAATTTCAAGTGCTTTCCAACCTCTAACAAGGTCCAACTACACATAACAACTCTTAATCAACTTCAATTTCACTTAATTCAACACTTTGTGAATTAAAACCCCAACAATAACCTAAACCGCCAAAACTGACCTAAATGGGAATTAAGGCTTCCAATTGATGAAATCTTCATTCTAACACATCAACAAATCAGTTTCTAACACAACCAATCTATCCACATCAAGATTTAACTCAAGAATCACTAAATCACTTATCAAACCTCCATTTACTCATCAAGCCTCTCTTGAACCAAATGAAGAAAATGAATACAAACAGCCCAAACAAAGTTTCCCCTACCTCAATTTTCAAAAATGAAGTCAGTTAGTCGTTCCTTTCTCCTCTAGCTCCTTTCTTTCCTTTCTCTTTTCCTTTTTCTGTGGCATCCGTGAGAGAAAGTTGTAAGAATGAGAGTAACATCTCATTTTAGCCTTAAATATGCCAAAAAACAAAAACAAGGGTCGTGCCCCTCAACTTTGGTCACTTATGTGACTACTATTCACCCGAACAGTTAAGAATGCTTCGATATCACCAAACCAAGTCTCCTAACACCCAACAAGTTTAAAATAAATCCTAAGATTCATTAAAAAATCTTATTTCACCATTTTCATATTTTTTCATATCTACTAGGGGTCAATTTGACACTAAAACACATAACCAGTATGCCTAAAAATGTCAAACTAACTCCATTAATTCTTAAACTTTAACCACATCATCTTCCACACATTTGTGACCTAGAAACAAGTTCTTCACACTTATTTCTATTAACTAAGTAGTTTAAGCCAAAACCAGAGTTGTAAACAGCTATATTCTATATATAGTGCTACAGTAAAGTGACTAAACGTGCTCAGATAGTCACAAAACTTTACAGGCATGACAAACTAGTTTTAAGCTACCTCCGTAACCTATACAAGTCTATCATGACTATCTAGGGTGTTACATTTCTCCCTACACTTTTAAAATTTTGTCCCCAAAATTTGGTTTACCTAATGTAAGAACCCCCAAACAACTCACACACAACAACGGGTACAACCAAACCTTAAGTAAACAAAGTTACACACCAATAACAACCATGTACTCACCTTTTCCTGAACTATAAGATGGTAATGCCTTTACATATGGCAGATTGAAACCTCTACCCCATGCAATTGGTCTATCCTCTGTCCTATTCTCTTACTTTTGAGAGCAACTCTTGGTGTAATGTCCCTTCTCACCACACTTGTAACAGGTTATTTAGTCCACTATGCACACTTTGTTTCATGGTGTTTGTCATACTTAGAACACCTTTAAGATTGATCATCTCTTAGAACTTGCTCATCTTTATCTTGTGGGTAGTTGGATTTAGGAGCATCTTTCCCATATCCATCATCCACTTTCTTTTTATTCTGAAGGCCTTGCAAATTTTGATCTGCCTGAAGCTGGAGATTGTCCGACTCCACAATCCTGCACTTGTTCACCAAGGATGGAAAATCCCTGATTTCCAATGGTCTCACAGCTCTTCTTACATTCCCTCTCAGTCTAGACTCAAACCTGACACATTTCCAATTCTCATTTGGAATATGTCTAAACTGAGAAAAAAACTTGGACAACTCATGAAATTTTGCCTCATATTGTTCAACCGTCATGTCCTCTTAATGAAGACTTAGAAACTCTCTTTCCTTAACATCTTGTAAACTTTGTGGAAAGTATTTCTCCAAAAAGGTCTCTTTGAATACTCCTCGTGTGATCAAAGTTCTTGCCGTTTCAAGTAGTCTCCTAGTACTTTGCCACTATTGCTCCGCTTCCCCTCTCAATATGAAGGAAGCAAAGGAAACTTTTTGCTTATCAGAGCAAACCATGACCTCATAGATCTTCTCTAGATCGGTCAACCATTCTACTGCTTTAATCGGATTATAACTCTGAACATCAGAGGATTCATCTTTCTGAACTCTGAAATGTCGAGAAAATTCTGATGTCTCCCAACTGGTACCTCCTGGACTAGTTGTGTACTTGTGGTGGTACTTGCTGCTGAGATACCAACCTCTCTAACACCTTTAACATCGCAACTGCTTGCTCAGTCTGCTGCCTCATGGCGTTGGCCATTGCCATCATAACTGCAGCTATCTTTGTACCTTCAGTCCTAGAGTCCCTATTCTTGCTCTTACGTGGTTGCCCTCATGCTACTGGTCGCCCTCGTGCTCTCATAGTTTCCTATAAATATAAAACAATCCATATTGAGTTAGCTAGGCTCAATAGTAACCGTGCAATAATAACTAAAGCAAATATGACAAAGGCAAATTATACAATTCCACTCAAACAATCACATGTAAGAGGTAAGAAGTGCATAACCATCACTACACATGCATAAGCATAGTCAGTCCATACCTCGACTCAATAGGATGAACTGCTCTGATACCAAAATGTAACAGCCCAATATTTGTTATCCAGATATATCGTCATATAAAAGAATAACCCAATACTGGCCATGGTACTTCTAACTTATAGTAACAACTAACCCATATCATTCATACACAATGAGTAAATATAGAGAGCCATGATAATAAAAGTATATGTATATATATATATACACACACACACACACACACATCATTACCTCCAAGGCATTATTTTAATACATAAACTTTTGTAACAACAAAAACTAGCTTAACATACAAGCTTTAACATGAAAAAGCATATATCTATACTAATCTTCATACATCTTCTTCTTCCCTTCTGAGGAACTAGCACTTAGATTTACATAGCAACACAATCGGGGTGAGCAAACATATATCAGTAGAAGTATTCCAATACCAGCATATATATATGTATATATATAAATAGATATGTATATATACATATGCACAATCAGATAATATTCACAATTATCAAATTAACACGTCAATCACAGAAGCAACATCTCCATCTTAGAGACACATAATCGTCCATACAATTGTAATGCATGAATAATGTTATGATAGCAACTGCTCATACAATTGTCATGTTATGTCAAATTATGTCTAGTGTTTATGCCTATGCAATATCCTAAGCATGAAAATGAATAATGTATGATGCCATATCCAGGAACCTCCAATTCCATGGTAATGCCATGAATGCATGAATCCTGAACAAAGTAATGGAAGTCACAACCATAACCTTGAACAAGCATTGGAAATCCATCCAGCAAGCATCATTATCATAGAGGAAATTAATCCCCCCCTCGGGTAGTCAAATCTATCAACTACACAGTTATTGAAAATGAACTTAGAAATCCATCCTTAACAATACTATATTAGGAAGGATACAATCCACCTTACCCAATATAGAACACTCACATCTACGGGGCTCACACCTATCAAAAAGGTAACACATACAATCAAGTTTATCATCATGTCTAATTAAATCCTCATAATTAGCATTACAAATTAGTATGATTCAAATAATTCATATCTTCATTAAATACTCCTACAAGAGTCTTATCACTCAATAAGAAGCATAAAATAAGAAAATTGCTCCACTTAAAGGCTTCAGAGCATCAAGCACAACTCATAGTTGTTCTCTAGCACTCACGCCGCAATGCCTAAGCCTCGGGTTCAAGTACTGGTAGGAAAATACTACCCACACCGCAACACTCAAGTGCTCAGAATCTGCAGAATTATGCAAATATGGGTACTGTTCCATTGGAACTAGACCTTCTTCTAATCACTCAAAACTTAATTCTAAATTATTTCCAACCTCTAACAAGGTCCACCTACACATAATAGCTCTTAATCAACTTCAATTTCACTTAATTCAATACTTTGTGAATTAAAACCCCAACAATAACCTACACCCCCAAAACTGACCTAAATGGGAATTAAGGCTTCCAATTGATGAAATCTTCATCCTAACACATCAACAAATTAGTTTCTATCACAACCAATCTATCCACATCAAGATTTAACTCAAGAATCACTAAATCACTTATCAAACCTCCATTTTCTGATCAGGCCTCTCTTGAACCAAATGAAGAAATTGAATACAAATAATCCAAAAAAAGTTTTCCCCTACCTCAATTTCCAGAAATGAAGTTAGTTAGCCGTTCATTTGAATAACTATTGTCTCTTCCTTGCTTAGATGAAGATCCTTCTCCTCTAGCTCCTTATTTTCCTTTCTTTTTTCTTTTTTTTGTGGCATCCATGAGAAAGAGTTGTGAGAATGAGAGTAACATCTCATTTTAGCCTTAAATAGGCCAAAAACAGAAACAAAGGTCATGCCCCTCAACTTTGGTCACTTATGTGACTACTATTCACCAGAACAGTTAAGAACACCTGGATATCACCAAACTAAGTCTCCTAACATCCAGAAAGTTTAAAATAAATTCTAAGATTCATTAAAAATCTTATTTCATCATTTTCATATTTTTTCATATCTGCTAGGGGTCAATCTAGTACTTAAACACACAACTAGTATGCCTTAAAATGCTAAACTAACTTTGATATTTCTCAAACTTTAACCACATCTTCTTCCATACATTTGTGACCTAGAAATAGGTTCTCCACATTTATTTCCATTAACTAAGCAATTTAAGCTAAAACTAGGGCCAAAACAACTATATTCCACATATAGTGCTACAGCAAAGTGACTAAACGTGTTCAGACAGTCACAAAACTTTACAGGCATGACAAACTAGTGTTAGGCTACCTCTGTAACCAATACAAGTCTATCATGGCTATCTAGGGTGTTACAATACTTCACCTAACTACCACCCCTGATCTGAAGGTTAGTCTCACAAGAATGCTATTGAGGATACCTTATCAACTACCAAAAGTAATTAATAGTTAATATCATTAATTACTCCTCAAGGGAATTTTACTACCATAAATATATATATATATATATATATATGTATGTATTCTACATATTATTGTGTATTTATTAAACTTAAACGTATAATAAACTCTAGTTTGACCGTGGTTAGAACTCACACCTCTTCCATTGTCATATATATTTTCAAGTAGGCTTTCTAGGTTGAATAAATAGAATTAGGAAACTCTTAACTCTATTATTATTTTTTTCGCTTGCTCATTTTTGAAACTCTTTAAATTCAAACAAGGATGATAAGCTTAGTTGTATAATGAGTTAAACACTGAGCGAGAGAAAGATGGATTTTGATTATTTATGACCCACATATATTATTATATCTCCTCCAAAACACAAGTAAAGAAAAACATCAATCAAGAATAGTCATAAGGCTTCTATATCTTGGATTTTTATTATAGCAGCAACAAATTAAAGAGAAAATCAGCCCTTTATAGTATTCCAAGCTCCTAGTTCCATATCTTTCGAAGATCCCTTGTTCCAAGAAAAGCAATCATTTCCCCTACATCCACCAGGTTCTCGTATTTTTCATGAACATAATCTGCATGTATCTCGATATTCATCATAAATGTCCAAATAGTGAGTGGATGATTGTCCTGGCCATGTAAAGCCGCAAAAGAATAGCGTTGCCAAAAATGGAACAAAACTTGGCCTAAATTTAAACTGCTAGCTCTCTTCAAGTGTGAGTGTGTGATATCCCAAATTGTCATCCTTGGATTTGCAATGAAGAGTGAGATTCTTCTAAGAAGGAGTTGTAGCTAAATCATTAAGAATTTCTATTGTTACCTTGGAAAAAAACACTTTGGCCTTACAAGCATCGAGCCTCAATGCAAAAAGTATTGTTAATAATAGTGAGAGCGATATGACTGTAGAGGTAATTGGATTTTGAGCCATAGGTGCCTTGTGACATGCAAGGCATATAACCATCTATTTATAATGCATAACACAGTGTCATTGTAACACCCCCTTTTTGGGAGGGAACGTCACATTGTCATTTATAATGCGACAAATAAAAATGAAGTTAAGACCCGGCTCCTTTTTATGATTATTAATTCGCTTGGTTATAAATGTGTAGTTAAATTAGCGAGTATATATATATGTGTGTGTGTGTGTGTGTGTGTGTGTGTAATTAAAAGAATGGTGATAAGGCATAAGAACAACGGTTACAATGAAGAGCAAAATGGAAGTAAAATATGTTACCAAGTGGCCTCAATACTCAATAGGGGGTGAATTGAGTATGAAAAATAAGTTCACAAATCTTTCACAAATCGTTTGATAAACAATTTTCGTTGAAGCTAATTAATGATTGGAGATGATTGAATATAAGAGATAAACACTTTTACTTATAAATGCAATAGCCAAAGGAACTAATATTCAAGCAATTCAATAAAACAGTACTCAATGTAAAGAGAAAGGTTTAGAAAAAATAAACACAATGATTTATCCTGGTTCGATCACCAATCCACTTGTGATCTACGTCTAGTCCTCAAGTAACCGCTAGAGATTTTTCACTATTTCTTCAAGTTTCAATAGGTGCTTGATAACCTTTACAACCTTGAGCACTCAACACTTTGGGATACCTAACCCTTGGAGCTTGAGTTTCTTCAACTAAGGGATACCTTGTGGAAATAAGTTTGCCCTAAATGGTTTAATATGTTAAGTTTTGATGATGACAAATACAAGACAAAAAGAACACTTTGCTTATATTCTTTGTTGCATCTTATATAAAGCATATCCATTAATAATTGATAAATATCTTATTTGGATATGTATATGAAAGTTTTATATGCATGTTAAACTAATTAAAGTTATACATTTATGAACCAAGCATATAAAAATATTGAATTATGAATTTGGATTAATTATGCTTGTTTAAGTGAGTAATACTTTGTAGAAAAGTTCAAGCACCAAGAGTAAGCATTGCAACAAAAAAAAATCTCAATTAAGCTCAACACAAGGAGAATGTGAATACCTATTTCATGAAGGTATTGATAACATTAAAGTTATGTCAAAGACCAAGTCCAAAGGAAGATTAAATGGTATAGCTTATAGGACTTAGGGTCTTTATGTAAAAAGCCTTATGGATATCTCAAATACGTTTTTCAAATCTTTACAAATGGTTTTCACATGCTAAAATGTCCAACAAACAAGTTTTGAAAAGCTAGTTATGGCAATAGTTCAAATCTACGAAAAATAGCCAAGTTTGAGTTTTGTAAAACTAACCTTTGGTTACTCTTTTAATCATATCTTTCAAAATACTTTGAGTTTTGTTTTGAAACTTATTTCATTTGAAAATAGACTCAAAGATATTTTCAATGACTAGTCATTTGCTTTAAACGGATAAGAAATGAAGAAGTTATAATCATTTAAAATCAATTTTTGAAATTAGAGTGGTTTATTCAAATAAATGATATGTTATTCGAATAACACACCCCAAAAATCATACTAGAACGAGTTTTTAAAGGTTTATTCGAATAACCAAAGGGTTATTCGAATAACATAACCCAGAAAACATTCCAGAACTTGTTTTTGAAGGTTTATTCGAATAATAAACTTGTTATTCGAATAGAGACGTTAAGGAACATATCTTTTGAAGGATTTATTTGAATAATACTTGGCTTATTCGAATAAACATGCCCAGAATCACGTAACGACTATTTTCTATGCTTTTAATGTTGAAATAAATTATATCCAATGGCTCTTTTTCTTAGAACACTATAAATACATGTTTTTAGGATATCTTTTAAGAACACCCATTTTATCTGAAACAATTCTTTCTTGCTTTTTTTTGTGATACATATTTTACCAAATTTCTGTGCTCTTTTTTGCCAAAATTTGAGATATCCTTAGAGAGCTTCATAGCACTTCAATTTGTATTATTTACTCTGAGTGAGAGTTTCTCTTCATCAATATTTCTATTTTTCTATATTGAGGGTGAGGTATCCTTCAAGATTTATATAAGGGTGAGGTATCCCTTCAAGGTTTGTATAAGGGTGAGGTATCCCTGCAGGCTGAGACTTTAGTACAAGGGTAGAGTTTCCCTATGTGTGAAAAATGCTCTTTTATGTAACGGTTGCAAGCACCTATTGAAGCTTGTATACATAGTGAAAAATCTCAGATTGTTTTCGAGGACTGGACGTAGACCACAAGTGGGTTAGTGGTCGAATCAGAATAAATATCGTGTCTGCTTTTCTCTTCTCAATCTCTTTATTTTACGTAATTTTATATTATTACACATTTATTTATTTACTATTCTTAAAGCTTTTATTCTTTATCTCGCAATTCCTTTTCTTTTATTTAATAACTTAAATATTTGTGTTTATTTTAAGAGTATTTGTGAAAAAATTTTAATACCCAATTCCCCCCTCTTGGGTAATGGTTGCCATGACTAACAAGTGGTATCAGAGCTTCGTGCTCTGGTAAAAGCTTAACCGCTTAGAGTTAAAGATCCTTGTTCATTAGCAACCTTGAAAGTTTTTCAAAATGAAAAGTTTTGAAATTGATAAACCACCATTCTTTGATAGTGTGAATTTTGTTTATTGGAAAATTAAAATAGAATTTTATATACAATCTATTAATTTAGATTTGTGGGATGTTGTTCTTGATGGATTTTTTCCTAAACCAAAACATGATTGGAATGCTTATGACAAGAAATGTTTTTCTTTGAATATTAGAGCTATGCAAATTTTGAGAAGTAGTTTGAATAATGATGCGTATGCTAAAATTAAAAATTGTTCTAGTGCTAAAGATATATAGGATGCTCTTGATGATATCTATCTTGCTAACAATATTTTTATGCATAAAGTTGTGTATAGAAAGCAAGAAGAGTAAAAGTCATTGAAGGAAGCCTGTCATGAAACGCATCCTCAAAGAGATGTTCAAACTATTGAAGGGAGTCAAATGCCTCTTGGTGACGATGGTGTTCAATTTAAAGAAGAGGCAAAGCAAAACAAAATTGATGAGGAAGAAGATGATTCTCTTAAAGAGCCAAGTACGCTAGAAATTGAAACTACTTCCTATATGGCTAAAAAGGACTTTGAGGTAAATAATTCTAAACTAGATTATAGTCCTTCTTATGATGAGTTACAATGTGCATATAATGAATTGAATGATGGTTTGTTGAATTTAGAAAAGAAAAACTTATCTTGTTTGGAAAACATTTCCTTTATTGAAAATGAAATTGAGACTTTAAAAAATGAATATGCTTTTCTTAATGAGAAAATGCCTTTGAAATATGAAACCTCATCTTCTTGTGAAAAATGCATTAATTTAGAAAATCAAGTTGAGGACTTATCTTTCAAATTTTCCAAAGCTAATGATTCTAATTGCTTACATTCTATACTTGTTAATGAAAATAAAAATAATGTTATTCCACAGGAAAATTCAAGTAAAGCTTGTGGCAAAAATAACATAGAATGTAATAACAAGAAAATGCTTAAGTTTTTCAAAGATGATCTTCAAAAGACCAAGCCATCATTAAATTCAATTATTTGTAATTTTTGTGGTCATCTAGGACATATTTCTCATTTATGCAATTATAGAAAAAATCATTATATGAGAAATTGTATGGTATGGGTTCCTAAAAATCCTAAAGGCCCTAATACTAACATTCAAGGACCCAAAATGAAGTGGGTACCAAAGTGTCCTCCTAGTGTTTCAATTATGCAAAATATTTCTCAAAAGAATGGACAAATTGGTCAAAAGAAAGAGGAATCATCAAGGAGAATGCTTCCAAAGCCTAATGGTAGAAACTTTGGTCAAAGAAGGAAGATAGCTTCAACCAAAGCTTCTCAAGTACAAAATGTAGAACTTGCAAAGTTCAAGACTCCAAAAGAGAAGTGATGGATAAAAAAAAGTATTTCCTTGTTTACCAAGGCCAAGGTATCAAAAGTTTTTACCTCTTATGCACATTCACTTAAAAATGATAATAATGAATATGAGGTATATTCCTTGTAGGCCTTAGATAGAGGATAGAATCATGTGTACTTGATAAAATTTGAATATTATGTTTAGTACATAATTATGTTTATTCTTATTGTATCATAATTCATTAATTTGTTATATATCTTAGTACATAGGGTTCTATAATGCCTAGGTATGTTTGCTATGCTTTAAAATTGTCTACATATCATGAAAGCAAGCATGTTATCAGTTAGGCGCTAAATGATAATTGGTTATTTAATTTATTGTGCTCCATTTACATACTATGAAAACTTAATCTTTATGAGAGCATGATAGATTAATATTCAAAAACTAACACACAAGGACCCAAGAAAATTTGGGTACCAAAAGTCAAAAATTGAAGTGTGTTGTAGGTGTACTTGAAGGCCAAGAATTCACTTTGGCATCTTGAAAGTGTTGCTCTAAGTATAAAGACCAAAAATAATTTCAAGCTTTTTTCCTTGTTTTCAAGAAGCTTGGACTTACAAACTTTGGATAAGTGGAAACTCGTATTATGTTTTTTCTACCTTTATGCCTTAAAAATATTTCTACATGTTAATATGCTAGATAAAATATGCTCCTTGCTTAACATGACATGATTGATGATAATATCATTGAGCATGAGTTTTTTGTTTAATCATGACTTAAAATGAGTATTTGTGTTAGATGGTTTTATCTTGTTTTATCCCTTTCTAACATAATCCTTGGTTGTTTCAAAATGCTTTTGTAAGAATCAAGAATTTGGTTTGATTGTCATGAATGCATGTTAAAATGAGTGCTAAATTGCTTGATTGTTTTTAATCTTTGCACTTATTGGTTTTAACCCGCTGATGCTGTTCTGATATATTTATTTGAATAGAAAGGTTTTTATTCAAATAAACTTTTTTTGTAGCCACTAAAATATGTTTTCGAATGCCTATTTAATAAGAGCAAGTCTTATTCAAATAAGTCTTTTTGGTTGGCTACTAGTTCTAAACGTATGCTTTTAATAGCTTTATTCGAATAAAACTAAGTTTATTCGAATAAACTGACTCCTATGTCAGTTCAATATCTGCTGCTATCTCTGTCTATTTGAATAAATCTTCAAATCATTCGAATAAGCAGAAGCTTGTTTCATCAATCTTATTTGACTGGTCTCTGTCTATTCGAATAAACCTTAGACTATTTGAATAACCAGAAACTTGTTTTATCAGTCTCTTATGTTTGATCTCTGTTTATTCGAATAACCCCCAGGTTATTCGAATAAATCTTGTTAAATGGCCAAAACGTTTGGCCTTCCCAGATCCTCTATTCGAATAAGATCTTCTTCTATTCGAATAAAATCCTTTTTATTCAAATAAACACAATCTGCATGAAAGGTTCTGTTGCTTCTTTTCTTAAGAATTTGTTGTACATGTTAAATTCTTTTTAAATTAGACTGAAAATACAAATGCTTAATCAAATGTAATTAGCTATTCTTTTGATAAATTAGCTAAATTGATCAATGAAATGAAATATCTTTTGCCTTTGTGAACTCATTTGTTGTTTTATTATTTTGAATACTTATTTGCTTATGAGTTTGACATAATGACTAACCTCTATGGATCCAAAATTGATGGATACCAATGAAAGTACTTTGAATTGTATTGTAGGATGATAACTACCTCAAGCAAGCATTTAAATGGAATAAGTTCAACTTGAGGATAGTAAAACTTAAAATGACTCAACTTTTTAAAAGGGGTGCAAAGAATTTCTACTCCCTCATGAAAGCTTGAAGCTTGGAAGTTGATGGAAGTGAGAATCATCTACAAAAATTCAAAGAGTACATTTTTTGGTAATATCAAACTATTATCATTTTCTTTTTATATACTTTAAATTTGATATCATATGCTATTTGGAGAAGTAGAGAGTTGCGTTATACCTTTACATACATTACATGATAATTATTTTTTTTCTTAAAAATGCCTAAATAAGTTTTGATGATGATCATATGTTTCTTGATAAACTTGAATCATGCCTTAAAATGCTTAAACTATTTTTTGGATTCAAGTGCATATGTGCTTCATGCATTCTTGTTAGAGCTAACATTGCATGGTTGATAATGTGATACATGCTTTAAATTATTTATCAACCTGAATTATGCTTATAAATGGGCTTACATTATTTTTTATGCTAACCTATGTTTTAGAGGACTTTTAAAGTTAGCTTTGTAAGTCTCTCTATGTGTTTTAAATATAGCCATCAGATTTTTACATACAAGCATATGTGGATAAACGAGAAAAGTTGAATGGAATTCAAATGAAGAGGAAGATAAAGAAGACGTTCTTCTAGTGCAATGGAATAGAGAATTCAAAGGAAGAAAGCTCAAAGTTAAAGGACCAATAAAGAAGGATCATCACTATTTATCTATCTCAATAAGTATCTCTATCTCTAAACTATTGTGGTATTCTATATGGTATGGATCATATGAGACTTGTTGAAAAATTGATCTTAAATGATTATATGCTTTTTTTACATGAGAAGTATGCTTAGCATTGACAAAGTACCTAATTGGATATTAACTTGCTATTTTGTCATTGCATTTAGGGTGAATGATATTAGTTCTATACATGCTTTGATCCCTATAGCATATTTGATCAATGAGATGTACTTATGTTCTTTTGACTTGGATTGATCTATCTCAATGAATATGTATTTTTTAATATAAAATATCTCTATCCTTCTAAAATGCTTTTGAAAATATAATATGCTCTTGTAAAAAAATTTTTGAAAGGGGGAGAAGTTTTAAAATGGCTTTTTTGTTTGAGGAATTAAGAAGATGTATATTTGCCTTACTTTTCTTTAAAGTAATGTGCTTACATGGTCTTTGTATACATATTTCCTTTATCTATTATTTTGATAATATGCATATTTTGAGGGGGAGCTTAGCTCTTAAGTCGTTTATATCTCTTGCCTTACATCTTTGTTTGATTACATAAAGTGTTTTACTGTTATCATATGTGAAATGTTGACATACAAAAATATGACAAGCATTGCATGAATAATCTTCTATATCTTGAAAGCATGATTGTTTCATCTCTCTATTCTTGAATCATATATAGTATCTATAAGGGGGAGAATTTTTTTTCCTTTCTAAGCCTTTTTGTTGATGTCAAATAGGGGGAGTGAAAATTGGAAAGAAAAATATGTTCTTGTGCTTATTGTTTGATATGCTTACATGAATATCCATTCTTGTATATTGCTCAACATATTTTATTTTCTTTGGTGATTTGTCATCATCAAAAAGGGGGAGATTGTGGAAATAAGTTTGCCCCAAATGGTTTAATATGTTAAGTTTTGATGATGACAAATACAAGACAAAAAGAACACTTTGCTTATGTTTTTTGTTGCATCTTATAAGAGCATATCCATTAATAATTGATAAATATCTTATTTGGATATGTATATGAAAGTTTTATATGCATGTTAAACTAACTAGAGTTATACATTTATGAACCATGCATATAAAAATATTGAATTATGAATTTGGACTAATTATGCTTGTTTAAGTGAGTAATACTTTGTAGGAAAGTCTAAGCACCAAGAGTGAGCATTGCAATAAAAAAGCAAAAGATCTCAATTAAGCTCAATACAAGGAGAATGTGAATGCCTATTTCATGAAGGTATTGATAACATCAAAGTTATGTCAAAGACCAAGTCCAAAGGAAGATTAAATGATATAGTTTATAGGACTTAGGGTCTTTATGTAAGAAGCCTTATGGATATCTCAAATATGTTTTTCAAATCTTTACAAATGGTTTTCACATGCTAAAATGTCCAACAAACAAGTTTTGAAAAGCTAGTTATGGTAATAGTTCAAATCTACGAAAAATAGCCAAGTTTGAGTTTTGTAAAACTAACCTTTGGTTACTCTTTTGATCATATCTTTCAAAATACTTTGAGTTTTGTTTTGAAACTTATTCCATTTGAAAATAGACTCAAAGATCTTTTCAATGACTAGTCATTTGCTTTAAACGGATAAGAAATGAAGAAGTTGTGATCATTTTAAAGTCAATTCTCAAAATCAGAGTGGTTTATTCAAATAAATGATATGTTATTCGAATAACACACCACATAAATCATACCAGAACGAGTTTTTAAAGGTTTATTCGAATAACCAAAGGGTTATTCGAATAACATAACCCAGAAAACATTCCAGAACTTATTTTTGAAGGTTTATTCGAATAATAAACTTGTTATTCGAATAGAGACGTTAAGGAACTTATCTTTTGAAGGATTTATTCGAATAATACTTGGCTTATTCGAATAAACATGCCCAGAATCACGCAACAGCTATTTTCTATGCTTTTAATGTTGAAATAAATGATACCCAACCGCTCTTTTTCTTAGAACACTATAAATACATGTTTTTGGGACATCTTTTAGGAATACCCATTTTATCTGAAATAATTCTTTCTTGCTTTTTTTGTGATACATATTTTACCAAATTTTTGCGCTCTTTTCGCCAAAATTTGAGATATCCTTAGAGAGTTTCATAGCACTTCAATTTGTATTATTTGCTCTGAGTGAGAGTTTCTCTTCATCTATATTTCTATTTTTCTATATTGAGGGTGAGGTATCCTTTAAGATTTATATAAGGGTGAGGTATCCCTTCAAGGTTTGTATAAGGGTGAGATATCCCTGCAGGCTGAGACTTTAGCACAAGGGTAGAGTTTCCCTGTGTGTGAAAAGTGCTCTTTTATGTAACAGTTGCAAGCACCTATTGAAACTTGTATACATAGTGAAAAATCTCAGATTATTTTTGAGGACTGGACGTAGACCACAAGTGGGTTAGTGGTCGAACCAGGATAAATATCATGTCTGCTTTTGTCTTCTCAATCTCTTTATTTTGTGTAATTTTATATTATTACACATTTATTTATTTGCTGTTCTTAAAGTTTTTATTCTTCATCTCGCAATTCCTTTTTTTTTATTTAATAGTTTAAATATTTGTGTTTATTTTAAGAGCATTTATGAAAATTTTTAATACCCAATTCACCCTCCTCTTGGATAATGGTTGCCATGACTAACATACCTCACCCTTTACACTTTTGGAGGGATGCCTCACCCTCTTTACAAAGTAATATAGATTGATTGAATGAAGCTCTCACTAGAGTAGATTATTACAAATTGAAGCTCTAATATGCTCTCAAAGATTAACCCACGTTTTTCACAAAAACAAAGCAAGAATGGATTTGAGGATTGAATCACATTTTGAAGTATTGGTAATCAGTTTTTGGTTCAAGGTCAACTTCTAATGAAGACCCAACATTAGTATTTATAAGTTTTACAGTAAATGGAGCCGTTGGAGGGTTTTAGCTAAGCATTAAATGCATTTAATATAGCCATTGGGCATTGTTAGGATGCGTGTGATCGATTACACAACAAATGTAATCGATTACATTGTTGTTCTAACGTGTTCTTGGCTTTCTGGGCTCTGTGTAATCGATTACATTATTAGTGTAATCGATTACATGGCTTCTGAGTTGCTTGTAATCGATTACAATATCCATGTAATTGATTACATGACTTCTGTCTTGCTGTGTAATCAATTACAATATCCATGTAATCGATTACATGACTCTTTGAACGTGTTCTTGCCTTTCTGGGCTCATTGTAATCGATTACATTATTGGTATAATTGATTACATGGCCTCTGACTTGCTTGTAATCGATTACATTGAGCATGTAATCGATTACAAGGCCTCTGTTTATTGTGTAATCGATTACAAACATCATGTAATCGATTACATTGGTCTTTGAACACATTTTTCAAGTCCAATAAAGCTTGTAAGCCATTTCTAACACCTCAAGACATTTGATTAAAGATAAATCCTTTTATGAGTGTTAGATTTAAGATTGAAACTCAAGTTTCTTGAAAAACATGTTTAGCTTTGAATTTTTCCACTTATTCTGAAATGATATATTGAAAAACCATTTGAGAAATCTTGAGAGCACTTAACATTAATGTTCTAAGTCTTATAACCAAATAAACCTCTTGACTTTTTTCTTTGATCTTGATCTTTTCTTTTGCACTTGATCTTCACTTTTGCACTTGATCTTCACTTTTGCCTTTGTTATCATCAAAAACCATTTGACATGCTTTAGGGACATAAGCATTCACATTCTCCCGCTTTTTGATGATGACAAACTGATCATAGGAAAGAGAAAGAGTTTTTGCATTTGTATATAACAGAGATTTAGGCGCAACACTCCCCCGGAGTTTATGCATGATATTGAGTTAGATTTTTCATGTTAAAAAAGTTTAAGAGCTCAAAAGCTCAATAACTCCCCCGTACACATGCAACCTTAATTAGATTTCATTTTTCATTTCATTTTTCACTATTCTCTCCCCCTTTGGCATTATCAAAAAGACATAAGCATTTTAAAAAAATGGACAGCATTTCTGCTATATTTCATGATTTCCCAAGCATTGCCAAAACCAGAAATCCAAAGAGAATATTCAATCCAACCAATATTCAAAAAGCCAAACATTCAGAGAATATAATCAAAGCTGATTCAAGTTCGTATATCATTAAAACATGTACAATGTGACTTATCATAACCAATATAGTCAATAACCAAAAACACCAAAAACGTATACCAATGTTTTATAACTGAGCTAAAAAGAAAAAAATAATAAAATGTAGTCATAAGCAAATAACAATGAGAAACATCAGGGCAATGGGCCATGATCACTATCAGTAGCCTCGCTGTCACTGTCTGGATCCGCAGTAATGTCTCCTAGATCAACGTTATCATCGTCGGGCTCAAGATCTTCCTCAAAGTCTAGGAGCTCCTCATTATCAGCAGGGACGTGAGATGGACCAGCAAAGGACAGGGGAACAGGAGAGGCAGAGGATATGGGAGGTGCAGCAGCAGTACTCAGAGGAATATGAGGTCCACCCAGGAGGGATCGAATGGAGGCAAGTTCCTGATCTGAGTAGTCCATCCTCAGCTCAAGGTGATCTATCTTCTGCTGAATGCGATCCATGCGTGTGTCTATAGTAGCGCTCAGGTTTCGCATCTCTTGGAGTAGGAGGTCTAGTGTAGCTGGAGCAGGAGTAGGAGCAAGGGCAGGATGCTGAGCCTCTTCATCATCATCACTATCCGGATCATGATGGATATGTCCAAAGGTGCCATGGCTAATGTAGTGCCACCTATTATCGACTTTGTAGAGCTGAAACTTCTTCAAGGTATACAAGCTAATGGATTGTGGTCCTTTGGAGCTGGTGTCCTTGGACTCCTCAGCCAAGGAAATGGGACAATGCTCTAGGATGACTGTTACCAGCATGGCAAATGGGTGAGCAGAGTTCTTCTTTTTCTTTACATCCAATATGTGCTCTATAATGTAATAACCCCAGTTTATTGGTCGCCCAGTGGTCATTGCCCATAGGGACACCACATCATCCTTGAGAACTTGGGAGTAATTCCCTCCCCTGGGAATCAACCCCCTGACCAAAAGATAGTGGAGAACCCTGTTCTCCATAGTTAGGCCAGTGGCCATGATTCTCTTTTTGGGATCACTG
Source organism: Ormosia semicastrata (assembly GCA_029884595.1). Lineage (NCBI taxonomy): Eukaryota > Viridiplantae > Streptophyta > Magnoliopsida > Fabales > Fabaceae > Ormosia > Ormosia semicastrata. Next base: position 1,290,287 of record JAQQTO010000035.1, on the reverse strand, counting down.
GAGGGATAGTAACCAATCCTAATTGTAACACCCTCCCTAGGGCGTCACATTTTAAAATAAAAACTTAAACCAATTATAATTATTTTATAAAAGCTCGAGTTTCAAAATACAAATTTTAAAATTTCTTTTTCGCAGAAATATAAACTTACCAAAAATTAAGAGTAACAATGAAATTAGATTGAACTGATTAACATACATATGCCATATACATCACAAAATAATCAACAATAAATTAAAACATGAAAATTACAGACTCGAGAAACAAGAGTAAACCCAAAGAAAGTTACTACTAATAGCACGGTAATAACACTAACGAGGAAGAATAAAACTCAACTAAAAAAAAAAATTCCATTTCTTCACCAACTCGCATCATGTTGAAACTTGGAAGATTACTTCTTGACGTGTCACCATCTTCGAATATTGTCTCCAATAAGCCTCAAAATACGCTTCGCCTACTACACAATTTAAACAATACAAACCAAACAAAACAATACAATAAAGAGGTGAGATCCCCTTTCACCTTTACCAGTACGGTAGCAAAGAATGATACGAATGACTAGATCATTCCATACACACAGTCAATACATGAATTTAGTCATATTATCGATTTACAATTAATTCTAATAAGCATATATTGTAATCGAATAAACCACAATAACATTACCAGGATAGATATAACAATTCACACTATATACAATGCCATAACAATAAATCATAATAATATAGAATAAAGATTAAATGCAATATCAACATATAATATCCCAAATAAAAGATCATAGGTAAACGATCACAGATAAAAGATAATAATGTACTACATATAAACATATGCAATGTGACACAATCCTACTCCATGGAGCTACAATACACACAACGATATTAGAGAGAATGAGTTGAGACTTCTATTAGTACTTGCCTTGACCAATCCAAATTATTGCATTTGTCAAAACTTTGTGTCTATAGCTTTTGGCTACCCCGACCACTATTGCCTTGTCAAAACTTTGTGTCTATAGTGACCGTTGTGATTGCTATTGCACTTGTCAAAACTTTGTGTCTATAGCCCACGAAAAATAAACATAATGGCATAGCATACAACCCAGCACATACGGTCAATTAATTGTATACTACAAAGCGGTCGATAGTCCTCTCAAAACTTGATTAAGGATAGTGTTCGTCGAGATCATAAGTGTGTTATCACGCACCAAGACCCGAAGAGCTACCTCCGTCCACATATGGAATAATGCACACTATGAACTCCAAGTCCATATCGAACCGAACACACTATGCCTATCACATCGACAACACGATGTTATTCATCTCGTCAATCAAATCACTAATTTGTAAATTGGCACGACTCAATGCATGAACAAAGCAATAATTACCAAAATATCCTCGGTTTCAATTATTTATATAAGTGTCATCAATTTCCAATTATTTACAAAAATACCATCAAATCTCCATCATTTACAAAAACGCCACTAAACTTCCATTATATACAAAAATGCCATCAAACTTTCATTATTTACAAAAATGCCATCAAACTTTAAATAATCACAAAAACGCCCTCGATTTCAAATAATATCAAAAACGCCTCAATAGCGAAAATAATTACGTAAATGCCCTCAATGGCATAAATCTCAAAATACAGTACGCTCCCACTTGGCGCACTATCTTTTTCATAAAACCAAATCACAATACGCACCCACTTGGCGCAACATAACTTCTCATATATCTGGGTTCACCACATTGGCCCAATAGTAAAATTTGCTGTTTTTGTCAATCGCGTAGAAATTTTATTTTATTTTCAAAATCTTGTCGTTTTCACAATATATATCACATTTCCAATCGCGTAAATATAATTTTGCTGTTTCCTCAATCGCGTAATAATTTTATATCATTTTCTCAATCGCATAAGCTTTTTAAATCATTTTCTTTTCCGTTTTCCTCAAATAAACAGTTTTTGACTAATAAACAAAATTATTAAGCAATTTAAAACCATTTAAAATATTTTTCAAGCTACTGTAAAATATTTCAAATTAATGTATAATCTTTGTAAATACTAACAATACTTAAATTAGTTTCTAAAATTCAATTCGACCATTTCATTTTTAATAATCAAAACATTTTGATAAAATTTCCTTTAACATGCTTACTTACCTTAGATTATTTAGAATCTAATTTTTCTCACTTTTTGGCATGTTGGCGAAATCTCATAGTATAAATAAAATTCCAAAAATTCATTTCTTTGTTCTAATTCACTTGAATTCACTTGATATTCATTAAAAACATTGTAAATCACCTTAATTCCTTCCATTCAATGGTATGACCGAACCTAGGGTTTTGCATTCTTTGGAATGCTCATGCATTTCTAACATTATAATAACACATACAATACATATGCCACATATTTCAACACTATAGGCATGCAAAATATTCTAAAGCTATAATCATGCATATAAAAATAAATAAATCACCAACCGAAAAACACTTAAATAATCAAATAATTAACACAAGCCACAACAATTCAAACCACCACAATTACACAAACCGAATCCTCATGGATTCTTCATACACAGACAAAAACATTCCTCACCACCAACACATGGTTGATGAGGGTAATCTCCCTCTTACCTCTTGAAGCAAAATAACCTAAGGTTAGTCTCCTCCTTCTCCTTGAAATTTCGGGTAGCCTCCAAACAAAATCCTAACAATTTAAAACAATTAGTAAAAACTCATACAAGGTTTAATATGGAAAAACCATGGAACAATCATGGTTAAAAATTTTAAAAATCAAAATTTAAATTAAAGAATCCAAACTTACCCTTGAGGAAACAAGAAAAATGATGGATTTTGAACTAGATAGAATAGGATTTTGGCAAGATCTTGTGAAGAAAAAGTGTTTAAAATATGGTTTTGGTTTAAGAAAGATGAAGAGGAAAAATTATGGAGGTTTGGTTATGTGGGTAAGAAGCTTGACCGAATAGAGAAGAAAATAGAAGAAGAAAGAAGCTTGGGGTTTTGGTGTTTTTGGAGAGAAAATGGAAGACTTGTACATAGAGAAGGGTGAAAATGAAAATGAAGAAAGCCTCCCCAAAGAGCTGCTGCCGTGAGGGAATTTTGAGTGCAATTAAGTGATTAAAATCACATGGAAATCATCCTAGCCACCCATCCACTCAACAGTTGAGATCACATCTTGTTGGTGTGTTCAAGAAGCTTTGTAAAGCTTATCCAATAAGCCTCCAAATGCATGGCCGTGAATCACTTAAGAGAAAGTGAGAATTATTTATTATTTTGCTTCTTTAAATGATAGCTAATTAGAAAAGTGACTAAATATATTTAAATAGGTAAATTAACTTTTATTTAAATGCATGGCCGTAAATGCATTTGAGAGAAAAAATGATATAAAATGAAATAGCTAATTGTAGGATTTCCTCCAAAAGTGAATTGTCGTGGAAGCTAAATCACAGCAAATGGAAAAAAGCCACCAATATTGACTCTCCAAGACTCCATCTAAGCCTTAGAATCCACCAACAAGATTAAAATCTTAATCACTTCAAAAAGCTTGTTTCTTTATTGGCTACTTCAACCAAGCCTTGTCACATGTTTTCTTGAATATTCCATTTTGCCTCCTACGTGAATTCACTTGCCCAACCGAGCACTTTGTTCTCCTTCACTAATTAAGTATAAAAATTGTTTTCCATATATATCTAATTATATGCTAATAAATTGGTTAATTAGTTAGGTTAATTATCTTAACAAATCTTAATTAATATACTAATCACATAACTAATTAATTTAACATATATTAACATATATCATAACCTTTAGTTAATATTAGTATATCTAATTAACATTTAGATTATAATTAGTTAAGAATTAAACTAGTCTACTTAATTATTTATCTAATTACATAACTAATTAATTAGACACATAATTACATATTTTATAATCTCTAAACAATATTAGCACATCTAATTAATATTTAGATTATAATTATTTTATAACTAAACTAGTTTAATTAGTTTGCAAATTAAGTAATTAATCTAGTCAAACTAAGCTTAATTAATTACTAATCCTAAAGTCAAACCTACAACTTTTGACTTAATCCTACCATTGATTCATCTTTAAATCCTATCCATTGATCAAATCCATGGTCATCTTCAAAGCTTATCCATCAAGATTCAATCCTAGCCATTCATCAAATCTATGGTCATCATTCAAGCTTATCCACCAAGATTCAATCCTAGCCATTCATCAAATCTATGGTCATCATTCAAGCTTATCCACCAAGATTCAATCTAATGGTCCAAAATGGTCAAGCCACTTTTGTTGACTTCTCTTTATTAGTTTGACTTCTAGGTGTCTTATTTCTATTGGTCCAAGTTTCTTGTTTCTATTGGTTACTTTATTTATACGTGGGTCCCACACACAAGATGTCGGGTCCATCATCAAAATTTATATTGAGTAATAATAAAATAATACTAAAAATTATTTTATCGCACGCTTAAATTCTAAAATTACTGAAACTAATTTATATATCAATCAATTGGGTTTAGTAAGATCCCCAACTCTAATTAATTAAAATAATATTTTTTCAACCAAAAAATTATTATTTTCCGTCCCGAGCAAATCTCACAAAAAGTCCAAATAAAATCACAGACAAGAATATCAAACACTCATCATGTAGAAAAACCAAAAACAAGACATTCGGGATGAAATGGTCATTTTTCCATTTTTCCCCATCACGGCTAAGCAAAACACTCAAAACGGTCAAATAAAATAACAGACAAGATATATGTCTCGTATTTCATACGAAAAAACAAGAAACAAGAAAATAAGGATACATCGGTCTTTTACCCAAAAATTGGGGTGTTACAACTCTCCCCTCCTAAAAGAATTTCGCCCCAAATTGTAGCGGTTTCGAATAGTCTAGGATACTACTCTTGCATCACCGCTTACGTCACCTCCGTCATTCCGTTACCTCGACCAACGAAAACTCCTTGCGTCGCGTAAAACATGGAGAACTATTTTAGTATGGTTCCTCATAATTTCAAGAATAGATCGTAATGTCGTTAATAAAGATAATAACAATTACTGTCTAGAGAAAAAAAATGAAAGATACTATCCACCACGCTTCCGCTACGCCACTGATCAAGATCACTTGAAATTTCCATGCCTTTGTACAAATTTCACTCTCTTGCCTTTGCTTTTAACAGAAGTGTCTCACAATACAAGTTCTCTTTTTAACAATACTCAGATCCGATACTATGACACGATTTTAACTCGAATATCCTTTCTTTTGCAATTTCAATATACGAAAAGATATTATAAAGATTTAGAAAGAAAAGGTAGAGAAACTATCTCGAATTGTTACCGACATGTCCAACAAAGAATTTGACATTACCCGATTTTAAGAATGAGTTTTCTCGAGACACTAAAATTCTATTGAAACAATTTACAGGATATGATTAAAATAACCAATCCATATATAAGATCACATCTATCCTATGAAAGAGGTAGACAATTTAGATTAACCGAAAAGATTGTTTAAGGAACTAGATAGTAATAACGATTTGATAACAAAAGTAGAAATAGATAAGTTAAAAGGTAACAAAGATACCAAGAATTCTAATTAACCCAAATAGTCAATTAGTCATAAAAGAATGGGTTAAACCAAAGTACATTTCGCAAATGCGTCATATGAAAGATATCATAAAGACATAGAAACAAGAGATGATAGAATCATCCATACCACCGAACCTATCCAATAAAGAAATTGATATGGTCCGTTGAATTTAGAAGTAAACTTTTTAACTTGAACAATTTGACCAACTGGTCTAACAGAGCATGGATGGTTGGAAAAATACCCAATCCATATTTTTAGATTGTGTTTGTTTTGAAAAAGAAGCATACCAATTAAATCAAAAAAAAATTAATTATTTAATAGACTTAGGATGGTTTAAGCAACTCAAGTACTCAACCACATGTTTTAGAACCAGAAATAGAAATAACCAGGTCAAAAGATAATGAAGACATAGAAAACTCTAATTGACCCACACAATTATATGCCATAAAGAAATAGGTTACCTTCGGAATTATACAGTATAGTTAAAAGATCACCTTTTTATGATACACACTTCTTTATTTAGATCCTCGCCTAAAACACTTTTGCTCCACTTGATGAATCGTTGTTCCATTCCACTTGAGATGTCGAAACACATCCTGCTTCCTCACGTATACGTTTACTACAAATCATCGCCTTTCTTCAAAGACAGATGAATCATAATACAATGGAAACCAAAGTAACCATCTCAAACAACGTTGTCTCTCTCGAGTCCAAACACAGAGAGTTACACAACAAAAACAAGACAGACCTAACCACAAACCCCAAAAAGACTCTAACCGTGCTCGATACCAACTAATGTAACACCCTCCCTAGGCGTCACATTTTAAAATAAAAACTTAAACCAATTATAATTATTTTATAAAAGCTTGAGTTTCAAAATACAAATTTTAAAATTTCTTTTTCGCAAAATATAAACTTACCAAAAATTAAGAGTAACAATGAAATTAGATTGAACTGATTAACATACATATGCCATATACATCACAAAATAATCAACAATAAATTAAAACATGAAAATTACAGACTCGAGAAACAAGAGTAAACCCAAAGAAAGTTACTACTAATAGCACGGTAATAACACTAACGAGGAAGAATAAAACTCAACCTAAAAAAAAAAATTCCATTTCTTCACCAATCGCATCATGTTGAAACTTGGAAGATTACTTCTTGACGCCGTCACCATCTTCGAATATTGTCTCCAATAAGCCTCAAAATACGCTTCGCCTACTACACGAATTTAAACAATACAAACCAAACAAAACAATACAATAAAGAGGTGAGATCCCCTTTCACCTTTACCAAGATCGGATAGCAAAGAATGATACGAATGACTAGATCATTCCATACACACAAATAATACATGAATTTAGTCATATTATCGATTTACAATTAATTCTAATAAGCATATATTGTAATCGAATAAACCACAATAACATTACCAGGATAGATATAACAATTCACACTATATAAAATGCCATAACAATAAATCATAATAATATAGAATAAAGATTAAATGCAATATCAACATATAATATCCCAAATAAAAGATCATAGGTAAACGATCACGATAAAAGATAATAATGTACCACATATAAACATATACAATGTGACACAATCCTACTCCATGGAGCTACAATACACACAACGATATCGAGAGAATGAGTTGAGACTTCTATTAGTACTTGCTTGACCAATCCAAATTTGCAGATCATTAAAACTTTGTGTCTATAGCTTTGGCTACCCCACCACCTATTGCAGACTGTCAAAACTTTGTGTCTATAGTGACCGTTGTGATTGCTATTGCACCACAAAACTTTGTGTCTATAGCCCACGAAAAATAAACATAATGGCATAGCATACAACCCAGACACACAGATCAATTAATTGTATACTACAGGCAGTCTGATAGTCCTCTCAAAACTTGATTAAGGATAGTGTTTGTCGAGAACATAAGTGTGTTGTCACGCACCACGACCCGTATGAGCTACCTCCCGTCCACATATGGAATAATGCACACTATGAACTCCAAGTCCATATCGAACCGAACACACTATGCCTATCACATCGACAACACGATGTTATTCATCTCGTCAATCAAATCACCAATTTGTAAATTGGCACGACTCAATGCATGAACAAAGCGTAATTACCAAAATATCCTCAGGTTTCAATTATTTATATAAGTGTCATCAATTTCCAATTATTTACAAAAATACCATCAAATCTCCATCATTTACAAAAACGCCACTAAACTTCCATTATATACAAAAATGCCATCAAACTTTCCATTATTTACAAAAATGCCATCAAACTTTAAATAATCACAAAAACGCCCTCGATTTCAAATAATATCAAAAACGCCTCAATAGCGAAAATAATTACGTAAATGCCCTCAATGGCATAAATCTCAAAATACAAGATGCGCTCCCACTTGGCGCACTATCTTTTTCATAAAACCAAATCACAATACGCACCCACTTGGCGCAACATAACTTCTCATATATCCGGGTTCACCACATTGGCCCAATAGTAAAATTTGCTGTTTTTGTCAATCACGTAGAAATTTTATTTTATTTTCAAAATCTTGTCGTTTTCACAATATATATCACATTTCCAATCGCGTAAATATAATTTTGTCTTTGTTTCCTCAATCGCGTAATAATTTTATATCATTTTCTCAATCGCATAAGCTTTTTAAATCATTTTCTTTTCCGTTTTCCTCAAATAAACAGCTTTTTGACTAATAAACAAAATTATTAAGCAATTTAAAACCATTTAAAATATTTTTCAAGCTACTCAAAAAATATTTCAAATTAATGTATAATCTTTGTAAATACTAACAATACTTAAATTAGTTTCTAAAATTCAATTCGACCATTTCATTTTTAATAATCAAAACATTTTGATAAAATTTCCTTTAACATGCTTACTTACCTTAGATTATTTAGAATCCAATTTTTCTCACTTTTTGGCATGTTGGCGAAATCTCATAGTATAAATAAAATTCCAAAAATTCATTTCTTTGTTCTAATTCACTTGAATTCACTTGATATTCATTAAAAACATTGTAAATCACCTTAATTCCTTCCATTCAATGGTATGACCGAACCTAGGGTTTTGCATTCTTTGGAATGCTCATGCATTTCTAACATTATAATAACACATACAATACATATGCCACATATTTCAACACTATAGGCATGCAAAATATTCTAAAGCTATAATCATGCATATAAAAATAAATAAATCACCAACCGAAAAACACTTAAATAATCAAATAATTAACACAAGCCACAACAATTCAAACCACCACAATTACACAAACCGAATCCTCATGGATTCTTCATACACTGAACAAAAAACATTCCTCACCACCAACACATGGTTGATGAGGGTAATCTCCTCTTACCTCTTGAAGCAAAATAACCTAGTTAGTCTCCTCCTTCTCCTTGAAATTTCGGGTAGCCTCCAAACAAAATCCTAACAATTTAAAACAATTAGTAAAAACTCATACAAGGTTTAATATGGAAAAACCATGGAACAATCATGGTTAAAAATTTTAAAAATCAAAATTTAAATTAAAGAATCCAAACTTACCCTTGAGGAAACAAGAAAAATGATGGATTTTGAACTAGATAGAATAGGATTTTGGCAAGATCTTGTGAAGAAAAAGTGTTTAAAATATGGTTTTGGTTTAAGAAAGATGAAGAGGAAAAATTATGGAGGTTTGGTTATGTGGGTGAAGAAGCTTGACCGAATAGAGAGAAAAATAGAAGAAGAAAGAAAGAAGCTTGGGGTTTTGGTGTTTTTGGAGAGAAAATGGAAGACTTGTACATAGAGAAGTGAAAATGAAAATGAAGAAAGCCTCCCAAAGAGTCAGCTGCCGTGAGGAAGTTTGAGTGCAATTAAGTGATTAAAATCACATGGAAATCTATCCTAACCATCCATCCATTCAATGGTTGAGATTACATCTTGTTGGTGTGTTCAGAAGCTTTGTAAAGCTTATCCAATAAGCCTCCAAATGCATGGCCGTGAATCACTTAAGAGAAAAAGTGAGAAATAATTATTATTTTGCTTCTTTAAATGATAGCTAATTAGAAAAGTGACTAAATATATTTAAATAGGTAAATTAACTTTTATTTAAATGCATGGCCGTAAATGCATTTGAGAGAAAAAAATATAAAATGAATTGCTAATTATAGGATTCCTCCAAAATGAATTGTGCGTGGAAACATGCAAAAAGAGCCACCAAAATTGACTCTCCAAGACTCCATCTAAGCCTTAGAATCCACCATAGGGTCAAGATTAAAATCTTAATCACTAAGCTTGTTTCCTATTGGCTACTCCAAGCCTTGTCACATGTTCTTGAATATTCCATTTTGCCTCCTTGATGCTATTGCAGCCTATTAACCGTGTAAATCCTTCACTAATTAAGTATAAAATTGTTTTCCATATATATCTAATTATATGCTAATAAATTGGTTAATTAGTTAGGTTAAATTATCTTAACAAATCTTAATTAATATACTAATCACATAACTAATTAATTTAACATATATTAACATATATCATAACCTTTAGTTAATATTAGTATATCTAATTAACATTTAGATTATAATTAGTTAAGAATTAAACTAGTCTACTTAATTATTTATCTAATTACATAACTAATTAATTAGACACATAATTACATATTTTATAATCTCTAAACAATATTAGCACATCTAATTAATATTTAGATTATAATTATTTTATAACTAAACTAGTTTAATTAGTTTGCAAATTAAGTAATTAATCTAGTCAAACTAAGCTTAATTAATTACTAATCCTAAAGTCAAACCTACAACTTTTGACTTAATCCTACCATTGATTCATCTTTAAATCCTATCCATTGATCAAATCCATGGTCATCTTCAAAGCTTATCCATCAAGATTCAATCCTAGCCATTCATCAAATCTATGGTCATCATTCAAGCTTATCCACCAAGATTCAATCCTAGCCATTCATCAAATCTATGGTCATCATTCAAGCTTATCCACCAAGATTCAATCTAATGGTCCAAAATGGTCAAGCCACTTTTGTTGACTTCTCTTTATTAGTTTGACTTCTAGGTGTCTTATTTCTATTGGTCCAAGTTTCTTGTTTCTATTGGTTACTTTATTTATACGTGGGTCCCACACACACAGAGTATCGGGTCCACTGTCAAAACTTATACTGAGTAATAAAATAATACTAAAAATTATTTTATCACACAGTTAAATTCTAAAAATTATGAAACTAATTTATATATCAATCAGAATTGGGTTTAGTAAGATCCCCAACTCTAATTAATTAAAATAATATTTTTCCGACCAGAAAAATTATTATTTTCCTGTCCCGGAGCAAATCTCACAAAAAGTCCAAATAAAATCACAGACAAGAATATCAAACACTTTGTATCATGTAGAAAAACCAAAAACAAGACATTCGGGATGAAATGGTCATTTTTCCATTTTTCCCCATCACGAAGCAAAACACTCAAAACGGTCAAATAAAATAACAGACAAGATATATGTCCGTATTTCATACTGAAAAAACAAGAAACAAAAATAAGGATACATCGGTCTTTTTTACCCAAAAATTGGGGTGTTACAACTCTCCCTCCTAAAAAGAATTTCGCCCCAAAATTGTAGCGGTTTCGAATAGTCTAGGATACTACTCTTGCATCACCGTTTACGTCACCTCCGTCATTCCAGATTACCTCGACCAACGAAAACTCCTTGCGTCGCGTAAAACATGGAGAACTATTTTAGTATGGTTCCTCATAATTTCAAGAATAGATCGAATGTCGTTAATAAAGATAATAACAATTGCCTCTAGAGAAAAAAAAATGAAAGATACTATCCACCACGCTTAGCTTACGCCACTGATCAAGATCACTTGAAATTTCCATGCCTTTGTACAACTTCACTCTCTTGCCTTTGCTTTTAACAGGAAGTGTCTCACAATACAAGTTCTCTTTTTAACAATACTGTATCTGATACTATGACACGATTTTAACTCTGAATATCCTTTCTTTTGCAATTTCAATATACGAAAAGATATTATAAAGATTTAGAAAGAAAAGGTAGAGAAACTATCTGGAATTGTTACTGACATGTCCAACAAAGAATTTGACATTACCCGATTTTAAGAATGAGTTTTCTGAGACACTAAAATTCTACTGAAACAATTTACAGGATATGATTAAAATAACCAATCCATATATAAGATCACATCTATCCTATGAAAGAGGTAGACAATTTAGATTAACCGAAAAGATTGTTTAAGGAACTAGATAGTAATAACGGATTTGATAACAAAAGTAGAAATAGATAAGTTAAAAGGTAACAAAGATACCAATAATTCTAATTAACCCAAATAGTCAATTAGTCATAAAAGAATGGGTTAAACCAAAGTACATTTCGCAAATGCGTCATATGAAAGATATCATAAAGACATAGAAACAAGAGATGATAGAATCATCCATACCACCGAACCTATCCAATAAAGAAATTGATATGGTCCGTTGAATTTAGAAGTAAACTTTTTAACTTGAACAATTTGACCAACTGGTCTAACAGAGCATGGATGGTTGGAAAAATACCCAATCCATATTTTTAGATTGTGTTTGTTTTGAAAAAGAAGCATACCAATTAAATAAAAAAAAATTAATTATTTAACAGACTTAGGATGGTTTAAGCAACTCAAGTACTCAACCACATGTTTTAGAACCGAAATAGAAACAACCAGGTCAAAAGATAATGAAGACACGTAAAAACTCTAATTGACCCACACAATTATATGCCATAAAGAAAATAGGTTACCTTCGAATTATACAAGATATAGTTAAAAGATCACCTTTTTTATGATACACACTTCTTTATTTAGATCCTCGCCTAAAACACTTTTGCTCCACTTGATGAATCGTTGTTCCATTCCACTTGAGATGTCGAAACACATCCTGCTTCCTCACGTGTACGTTTACTACAAATCATCGCCTTTCTTCAAAGACAGATGAATCATAATACAATGGAAACCAAAGTAACCATCTCAAACAACGTTGTCTCCTCTCGAGTCCAAACACGAGAGAGTTACACAACAAAAACAAGACAGACCTAACCACAAACCCCAAAAAGACTCTAACCGTGCTCTGATACCAACTAATGTAACACCCTCCCTAGGGCGTCACATTTTAAAATAAAAACTTAAACCAATTATAATTATTTTATAAAAGCTTGAGTTTCAAAATACAAATTTTAAAATTTCTTTTTCGCAGAAATATAAACTTACCAAAAATTAAGAGTAACAATGAAATTAGATTGAACTGATTAACATACATATGCCATATACATCACAAAATAATCAACAATAAATTAAAACATGAAAATTACAGACTCGAGAAACAAGAGTAAACCCAAAGAAAGTTACTACTAATAGCACGGTAATAACACTAACGAGGAAGAATAAAACTCAACCTAAAAAAATTCCATTTCTTCACCAATCGCATCATGTTGAAACTTGGAAGATTACTTCTTGACGCCGTCACCATCTTCGAGAATATTGTCTCCAATAAGCCTCAAAATACGCTTCGCCTACTACACGAATTTAAACAATACAAACCAAACAAAACAATACAATAAAGAGGTGAGATCCCCTTTCACCTTTACCAAGATCGATAGCAAAGAATGATACGAATGACTAGATCATTCCATACACACAAATCAATACATGAATTTAGTCATATTATCGATTTACAATTAATTCTAATAAGCATATATTGTAATCGAATAAACCACAATAACATTACCAGGATAGATATAACAATTCACACTATATAAAATGCCATAACAATAAATCATAATAATATAGAATAAAGATTAAATGCAATATCAACATATAATATCCCAAATAAAAGATCATAGGTAAACGATCACGGATAAAAGATAATAATGTACCACATATAAACATATACAATGTGACACAATCCTACTCCATGGAGCTACAATACACACAACGATATCGAGAGAATGAGTTGAGACTTCTATTAGTACTTGCCTTGACCAATCCAAATATTATCAGACCATCAAAACTTTGTGTCTATAGCTTTGGCTACCCCGACCAAATATTATTGCACTTGTCAAAACTTTGTGTCTATAGTGACCGTTGTGATTGCTATTGCAGACACAAAACTTTGTGTCTATAGCCCACGAAAAATAAACATAATGGCATAGCATACAACCCGATTACACACAATTAATTGTATACTACAGCGGTATCGATAGTCCTCTCAAAACTTGATTAAGGATAGTGTTCGTCGAGATCACAAAGTGTGTTATCACGCACCAAGACCCAGAAGAGCTACCTCCTGTCCACATATGGAATAATGCACACTATGAACTCCAAGTCCATATCAGGAACTGAACACACTATGCCTATCACATCGACAACACGATGTTATTCATCTCGTCAATCAAATCACCAATTTGTAAATTGGCACGACTCAGTGCATGAACAAAGCAATAATTACCAAAATATCCTCAGGTTTCAATTATTTATATAAGTGTCATCAATTTCCAATTATTTACAAAAATACCATCAAATCTCCATCATTTACAAAAACGCCACTAAACTTCCATTATATACAAAAATGCCATCAAACTTTCCATTATTTACAAAAATGCCATCAAACTTTAAATAATCACAAAAACGCCCTCGATTTCAAATAATATCAAAAACGCCTCAATAGCGAAAATAATTACGTAAATGCCCTCAATGGCATAAATCTCAAAATACAAGATGCGCTCCCACTTGGCGCGCTATCTTTCTTTCATAAAACCAAATCACAATACGCACCCACTTGGCGCAACATAACTTCTCATATATCTGGGTTCACCACATTGGCCCAATAGTAAAATTTGCTGTTTTTGTCAATCACGTAGAAATTTTATTTTATTTTCAAAATCTTGTCGTTTTCACAATATATATCACATTTCCAATCGCGTAAATATAATTTTGTCAAGTTTCCTCAATCGCGTAATAATTTTATATCATTTTCTCAATCGCATAAGCTTTTTAAATCATTTTCTTTTCCGTTTTCCTCAAATAAACAGCTTTTTGACTAATAAACAAAATTATTAAGCAATTTAAAACCATTTAAAATATTTTTCAAGCTACTTAAAATATTTCAAATTAATGTATAATCTTTGTAAATACTAACAATACTTAAATTAGTTTCTAAAATTCAATTCGACCATTTCATTTTTAATAATCAAAACATTTTGATAAAATTTCCTTTAACATGCTTACTTACCTTAGATTATTTAGAATCCAATTTTTCTCACTTTTTGGCATGTTGGCGAAATCTCATAGTATAAATAAAATTCCAAAAATTCATTTCTTTGTTCTAATTCACTTGAATTCACTTGATATTCATTAAAAACATTGTAAATCACCTTAATTCCTTCCATTCAATGGTATGACCGAACCTAGGGTTTTGCATTCTTTGGAATGCTCATGCATTTCTAACATTATAATAACACATACAATACATATGCCACATATTTCAACACTATAGGCATGCAAAATATTCTAAAGCTATAATCATGCATATAAAAATAAATAAATCACCAACCGAAAAACACTTAAATAATCAAATAATTAACACAAGCCACAACAATTCAAACCACCACAATTACACAAACCGAATCCTCATGGATTCTTCATACACAGACAAAAACATTCCTCACCACCAACACATGGTTGATGAGGGTAATCTCCTCTTACCTCTTGAAGCAAAATAACCTAGGTTAGTCTCCTCCTTCTCCTTGAAATTTCGGGTAGCCTCCAAACAAAATCCTAACAATTTAAAACAATTAGTAAAAACTCATACAAGGTTTAATATGGAAAAACCATGGAACAATCATGGTTAAAAATTTTAAAAATCAAAATTTAAATTAAAGAATCCAAACTTACCCTTGAGGAAACAAGAAAAATGATGGATTTTGAACTAGATAGAATAGGATTTTGGCAAGATCTTGTGAAGAAAAAGTGTTTAAAATATGGTTTTGGTTTAAGAAAGATGAAGAGGAAAAATTATGGAGGTTTGGTTATGTGGGTAAGAAGCATTGACCGAATAGAGAAAAAAATAGAAGAAGAAAGAAGCTTGGGGTTTTGGTGTTTTTGGAGAGAAAATGGAAGACTTGTACATAGAGAAGGGTGAAAATGAAAATGAAGAAAGCCTCCCAAAAGTCACTGCATGAGGAGTTTTTGAGTGCAATTAAGTGATTAAAATCACATGGAAATCATCCTAGCCACCCATCCACTCAATGGTTGAGATCACATCTTGTTGGTGTGTTCAAGAAGCTTTGTAAAGCTTATCCAATAAGCCTCCAAAGGCTGCTATCATGGCCGTGAATCACTTAAGAAAAGTGAGAAATTATTTATTATTTTGCTTCTTTAAATGATAGCTAATTAGAAAAGTGACTAAATATATTTAAATAGGTAAATTAACTTTTATTTAAATGCATGGCCGTAATGCATTTGAGAGAAAAGACTATAAATATAAAATGAATTGACTAAATTATAGGATTCCTCCAAAAATGAAATACTTGGTTAATTAATGAAAGATAGTACATGCAAAAAATATTTTGCCACCAATTTTGACTCTCCAAGACTCCATCTAAGCCTTAATATTGAATTTTCACCAAGGGTCAAGATTAAATCTTAATCACTAAGCTTGTTTCCTATTGGCTACTCCAAGCCTTGTCACATGTTCTTGAATATTCCATTTTTGCCTCCAATATTGCAGCTGCTTTTTGTGTAAATCCTTCACTAATTAAGTATAAAAATTGTTTTCCATATATATCTAATTATATGCTAATAAATTGGTTAATTAGTTAGGTTAATTATCTTAACAAATCTTAATTAATATACTAATCACATAACTAATTAATTTAACATATATTAACATATATCATAACCTTTAGTTAATATTAGTATATCTAATTAACATTTAGATTATAATTAGTTAAGAATTAAACTAGTCTACTTAATTATTTATCTAATTACATAACTAATTAATTAGACACATAATTACATATTTTATAATCTCTAAACAATATTAGCACATCTAATTAATATTTAGATTATAATTATTTTATAACTAAACTAGTTTAATTAGTTTGCAAATTAAGTAATTAATCTAGTCAAACTAAGCTTAATTAATTACTAATCCTAAAGTCAAACCTACAACTTTTGACTTAATCCTACCATTGATTCATCTTTAAATCCTATCCATTGATCAAATCCATGGTCATCTTCAAAGCTTATCCATCAAGATTCAATCCTAGTCATTCATCAAATCTATGGTCATCATTCAAGCTTATCCACCAAGATTCAATCCTAGCCATTCATCAAATCTATGGTCATTATTCAAGCTTATCCACCAAGATTCAATCTAATGGTCCAAAATGGTCAAGCCACTTTTGTTGACTTCTCTTTATTAGTTTGACTTCTAGGTGTCTTATTTCTATTGGTCCAAGTTTCTTGTTTCTATTGGTTACTTTATTTATACGTGGGTCCCACACACACACAGATGCTCGGGTCCACCATGTCAAAATTTATATTGAGTAATAAAATAATACTAAAAATTATTTTATCGCATTGAGCTTAAATTCTAAAAATTACTGAAACTAATTTATATATCAATCAATTGGGTTTAGTAAGATCCCCCAACTCTAATTAATTAAAATAATATTTTTCCGACCGAGAAAAATTATTATTTTCCGTCTCCGAGCAAATCTCACAAAAAGTCCAAATAAAATCACAGACAAGTAATATCAAACACTTTGTATCATGTAGAAAAACCAAAAACAAGACATTCGGGATGAAATGGTCATTTTTCCATTTTTCCCCATCACGAAGCAAAACACTCAAAACGGTCAAATAAAATAACAGACAATATTATATGTCTCAGTATTTCATACAGAAAAAACAAGAAACAGTAAAATAAGGATACATCGGTCTTTTACCCAAAAATTGGGGTGTTACAACTCTCCCCTCCTAAAAAGAATTTCGCCCCCGAAATTCGTAGCGGTTTCAGAATAGTCTAGGATACTACTCTTGCATCACCGTTTACGTCACCTCCGTCATTCCAGATTACCTCGACCAACGAAAACTCCTTGCGTCGCGTAAAACATGGAGAACTATTTTAGTATGGTTCCTCATAATTTCAAGAATAGATCAGAATGTCGTTAATAAAGATAATAACAATTCTGTCTAGAGAAAAAAATGAAAGATACTATCCACCACGCTTCCGCTACGCCACTCTGATCAGTATCACTTGAAATTTCCATGCCTTTGTACAACTTCACTCTCTTTGCCTTTGCTTTTAACAGAAGTGTCTCACAATACAAGTTCTCTTTTTAACAATACTGTATCTGATACTATGACACGATTTTAACTCTGAATATCCTTTCTTTTGCAATTTCAATATACGAAAAGATATTATAAAGATTTAGAAAGAAAAGGTAGAGAAACTATCTGAATTGTTACTGAGACATGTCCAACAAAGAATTTGACATTACCCGATTTTAAGAATGAGTTTTCTCGAGACACTAAAATTCTACTTAAACAATTTACAGGATATGATTAAAATAACCAATCCATATATAAGATCACATCTATCCTATGAAAGAGGTAGACAATTTAGATTAACCGAAAAGATTGTTTAAGGAACTAGATAGTAATAACGGATTTGATAACAAAAGTAGAAATAGATAAGTTAAAAGGTAACAAAGATACCAGTAATTCTAATTAACCCAAATAGTCAATTAGTCATAAAAGAATGGGTTAAACCAAAGTACATTTCGCAAATGCGTCATATGAAAGATATCATAAAGACATAGAAACAAGAGATGATAGAATCATCCATACCACCGAACCTATCCAATAAAGAAATTGATATGGTCCGTTGAATTTAGAAGTAAACTTTTTAACTTGAACAATTTGACCAACTGGTCTAACAGAGCATGGATGGTTGGAAAAATACCCAATCCATATTTTTAGATTGTGTTTGTTTTGAAAAAGAAGCATACCAATTAAATCAAAAAAAAAATTAATTATTTAATAGACTTAGGATGGTTTAAGCAACTCAAGTACTCAACCACATGTTTTAGAACCGTAGAAATAGAAACAACCAGGTCAAAAGATAATGAAGACACAGAAAACTCTAATTGACCCACACAATTATATGCCATAAAGAAATAGGTTACCTTCTAATTATACAAGATAGTTAAAAGATCACCTTTTTATGATACACACTTCTTTATTTAGATCCTCGATCTAAACACTTTTGCTCCACTTGATGAATCGTTGTTCCATTCCACTTGAGATGTCGAAACACATCCTGCTTCCTCACGTGTACGTTTACTACAAATCATCGCCTTTCTTCAAAGACAGATGAATCATAATACAATGGAAACCAAAGTAACCATCTCAAACAACGTTGTCTCCTCTCGAGTCCAAACACGAGAGAGTTACACAACAAAAACAAGACAGACCTAACCACAAACCCCAAAAAGACTCTAACCGTGCTCTGATACCAACTAATGTAACACCCTCCCTAGGGCGTCACATTTTAAAATAAAAACTTAAACCAATTATAATTATTTTATAAAAGCTTGAGTTTCAAAATACAAATTTTAAAATTTCTTTTTCGCGTAAATATAAACTTACCAAAAATTAAGAGTAACAATGAAATTAGATTGAACTGATTAACATACATATGCCATATACATCACAAAATAATCAACAATAAATTAAAACATGAAAATTACAGACTTTCGGAGAAACAAAGAGTAAACCCAAAGAAAGTTACTACTAATAGCACGGTAATAACACTAACGAGGAAGAATAAAACTCAACCTAAAAAAAAAAATTCCATTTCTTCACCAACTCGCATCATGTTGAAACTTGGAAGATTACTTCTTGACGTTGTCACCATCTTCGAATATTGTCTCCAATAAGCCTCAAAATACGCTTCGCCTACTACACGAATTTAAACAATACAAACCAAACAAAACAATACAATAAAGAGGTGAGATCCCCTTTCACCTTTACCAAGATCTGTAGCAAAGAATGATACGAATGACTAGATCATTCCATACACACAGTCAATACATGAATTTAGTCATATTATCGATTTACAATTAATTCTAATAAGCATATATTGTAATCGAATAAACCACAATAACATTACCAGGATAGATATAACAATTCACACTATATAAAATGCCATAACAATAAATCATAATAATATAGAATAAAGATTAAATGCAATATCAACATATAATATCCCAAATAAAAGATCATAGGTAAACGATCACAGATAAAAGATAATAATGTACCACATATAAACATATGCAATGTGACACAATCCTACTCCATGGAGCTACAATACACACAACGATATCAGAGAGAATGAGTTGAGACTTCTATTAGTATCTTGCCACCAATCCAATTGCCTTTCAGATCAAAACTTTGTGTCTATAGCTTTGGCTACTACCCCGACCACTATTGCATTGTCAAAACTTTGTGTCTATAGTGACCGTTGTGATTGCTATTGCAGATCATCAAAACTTTGTGTCTATAGCCCACGAAAAATAAACATAATGGCATAGCATACAACCCGGATACACACAAATCAATTAATTGTATACTACAAGCGGTCGATAGTCCTCTCAAAACTTGATTAAGGATAGTGTTTGTCGAGATCATAAGTGTGTTATCACGCACCAAGACCTGAAGAGCTACCTCCTGTCCACATATGGAATAATGCACACTATGAACTCCAAGTCCATATCAAGAACTGAACACACTATGCCTATCACATCGACAACACGATGTTATTCATCTCGTCAATCAAATCACCAATTTGTAAATTGGCACGACTCAGTGCATGAACAAAGCAATAATTACCAAAATATCCTCATGTTTCAATTATTTATATAAGTGTCATCAATTTCCAATTATTTACAAAAATACCATCAAATCTCCATCATTTACAAAAACGCCACTAAACTTCCATTATATACAAAAATGCCATCAAACTTTCATTATTTACAAAAATGCCATCAAACTTTAAATAATCACAAAACGCCTCGATTTCAAATAATATCAAAAACGCCTCAATAGCGAAAATAATTACGTAAATGCCCTCAATGGCATAAATCTCAAAATACAATGACGCTCCCACTTGGCGCACTATCTTTTCATAAAACCAAATCACAATACGCACCCACTTGGCGCAACATAACTTCTCATATATCTGGGTTCACCACATTGGCCCAATAGTAAAATTTGCTGTTTTTGTCAATCACGTAGAAATTTTATTTTATTTTCAAAATCTTGTCGTTTTCACAATATATATCACATTTCCAATCGCGTAAATATAATTTTGTCTTTGTTTCCTCAATCGCGTAATAATTTTATATCATTTTCTCAATCGCATAAGCTTTTAAATCATTTTCTTTTCCGTTTTCCTCAAATAAACAGCTTTTTGACTAATAAACAAAATTATTAAGCAATTTAAAACCATTTAAAATATTTTTCAAGCTACTATAAAATATTTCAAATTAATGTATAATCTTTGTAAATACTAACAATACTTAAATTAGTTTCTAAAATTCAATTCGACCATTTCATTTTTAATAATCAAAACATTTTGATAAAATTTCCTTTAACATGCTTACTTACCTTAGATTATTTAGAATCCAATTTTTCTCACTTTTTGGCATGTTGGCGAAAATCTCATAGTATAAATAAAATTCCAAAAATTCATTTCTTTGTTCTAATTCATTGAATTCACTTGATATTCATTAAAAACATTGTAAATCACCTTAATTCCTTCCATTCAATGGTATGACCGAACCTAGGGTTTTGCATTCTTTGGAATGCTCATGCATTTCTAACATTATAATAACACATACAATACATATGCCACATATTTCAACACTATAGGCATGCAAAATATTCTAAAGCTATAATCATGCATATAAAAATAAATAAATCACCAACCGAAAAACACTTAAATAATCAAATAATTAACACAAGCCACAACAATTCAAACCACCACAATTACACAAATCCGAATCCTCATGGATTCTTCATACACAGATTAAAAACATTCCTCACCACCAACACATGGTTGATGAGGGTAATCTCCCTCTTACCTCTTGAAGCAAAATAACCGGTTAGTCTCCTCCTTCTCCTTGAAATTTCGGGTAGCCTCCAAACAAAATCCTAACAATTTAAAACAATTAGTAAAAACTCATACAAGGTTTAATATGGAAAAACCATGGAACAATCATGGTTAAAAATTTTAAAAATCAAAATTTAAATTAAAGAATCCAAACTTACCCTTGAGGAAACAAGAAAAATGATGGATTTTGAACTAGATAGAATAGGATTTTGGCAAGATCTTGTGAAGAAAAAGTGTTTAAAATATGGTTTTGGTTTAAGAAAGATGAAGAGGAAAAATTATGGAGGTTTGGTTATGTGGGTAAGAAGCTTGACCGAATAGAGAAGAAAATAGAAGAAGAAAGAAGCTTGGGGTTTTGGTGTTTTTGGAGAGAAAATGGAAGACTTGTACATAGAGAAGGGTGAAAATGAAAATGAAGAAAGCCTCCCCAAAGAGCTGCTGCCGTGAGGGAATTTTGAGTGCAATTAAGTGATTAAAATCACATGGAAATCATCCTAGCCACCCATCCACTCAACAGTTGAGATCACATCTTGTTGGTGTGTTCAAGAAGCTTTGTAAAGCTTATCCAATAAGCCTCCAAATGCATGGCCGTGAATCACTTAAGAGAAAGTGAGAATTATTTATTATTTTGCTTCTTTAAATGATAGCTAATTAGAAAAGTGACTAAATATATTTAAATAGGTAAATTAACTTTTATTCAAATGCATGGCCGTAAATGCATTTGAGAGGAAAAATGACTATAAAATGAAATAGCTAATTGTAGGATTTCACCAAAGGTGAATTGTCGTAAAAGCTAAATGGAGAGCCACCAAAATTGACTAGTCTTACTTGGTTAATTAATGAAAGATAGTAAGAATTAAATTGAAATATTTTGCCTTCCAAAAAGTAGCTTGGCCGTAACTTCAACCAAGAAAAGCCATCAATATTGACTTTTCTTCATTTGTTCAATTTAGGCATCCTACGTGAATTCACTTGGTGAATTGGATATTAGAGCACTTTGTTCTCCTTCACTAATTAAGTATAAAAATTGTTTTCCATATATATCTAATTATATGCTAATAAATTGGTTAATTAGTTAGGTTAATTATCTTAACAAATCTTAATTAATATACTAATCACATAACTAATTAATTTAACATATATTAACATATATCATAACCTTTAGTTAATATTAGTATATCTAATTAACATTTAGATTATAATTAGTTAAGAATTAAACTAGTCTACTTAATTATTTATCTAATTACATAACTAATTAATTAGACACATAATTACATATTTTATAATCTCTAAACAATATTAGCACATCTAATTAATATTTAGATTATAATTATTTTATAACTAAACTAGTTTAATTAGTTTGCAAATTAAGTAATTAATCTAGTCAAACTAAGCTTAATTAATTACTAATCCTAAAGTCAAACCTACAACTTTTGACTTAATCCTAGCCATTGATTCATCTTTAAATCCTATCCATTGATCAAATCCATGGTCATCTTCAAAGCTTATCCATCAAGATTCAATCCTAGCCATTCATCAAATCTATGGTCATCATTCAAGCTTATCCACCAAGATTCAATCCTAGCCATTCATCAAATCTATGGTCATCATTCAAGCTTATCCACCAAGATTCAATCTAATGGTCCAAAATGGTCAAGCCACTTTTGTTGACTTCTCTTTATTAGTTTGACTTCTAGGTGTCTTATTTCTATTGGTCCAAGTTTCTTGTTTCTATTGGTTACTTTATTTATACGTGGGTCCCACACACACACAAGATGTCGATCCATTTCAAAATTTATATTGAGTAATAAAATAATACTAAAAATTATTTTATCGCACAGCTTAAATTCTAAAAATTACTGAAACTAATTTATATATCAATCAATTGGGTTTAGTAAGATCCCCCAACTCTAATTAATTAAAATAATATTTTTCCGAAGAAAAATTATTATTTTCCGTCCCGAGCAAAAATCTCACAAAAAGTCCAAATAAAATCACAGACAAGTAATATCAAACACTCAGTATCATGTAGAAAAACCAAAAACAGTACATTCGGGATGAAATGGTCATTTTTCCATTTTTCCCCATCACGAAGCAAAACACTCAAAACGTTCAAATAAAATAACAGACAGTATTATATGTCTGTATTTCATACAGAAAAACAAGAAACAGTAAAATAAGGATACATCGGTCTTTTACCCAAAAATTGGGGTGTTACACTAATTAGTGAGAGAAGAGCAGCTTTATGCTCAAACTCATGACCCCAGATATTAGCATTTCCACAGAAGTTTGCTCCATCAGGAGTGAGCTTCGTCAGCCTATACCACTTAGCCATAGTTATCCTGATTCGTTACTTTTTCACCTTAGATATTAAGCAATCATCTTCAAATTTTAGATTTGCATAAAATACTCTCACTAGGTTTGGGTAGATAGCCTTCTCTATACTCAGGAAACCCAGCAATCCTAAGTTCTCAATGGTTCTAAAACTCTCCAGAGGTTCACTCTCACAGAAGTTGATGGGAAGATACCTGGGAGAAATAATCTTGCGTAGCTGGAAGTTCTTCCGGAACAACTCAACT
Source organism: Ormosia semicastrata (assembly GCA_029884595.1). Taxonomy (NCBI): domain Eukaryota; kingdom Viridiplantae; phylum Streptophyta; class Magnoliopsida; order Fabales; family Fabaceae; genus Ormosia; species Ormosia semicastrata. Next base: position 1,265,805 of record JAQQTO010000035.1, on the reverse strand, counting down.
CTCTTCACGGTGGAGAAGTGGCGAGGGAGGTCCAGGCCAGAAATGTTGCGTGAAGCTCTACCTGAGGACACACCAATGGCAACCCCTGTTCTTAGGCGCTTTGAACGATGAGAGGATTCAGCCATTTGATGATGAAAAGGAGAGTAGGATGAGTGGAAAATGTTTGGAGATAAGTGAGGAAAGAGAGAGGGATGAGTTTAGGGCAGAGAAGTGAAGATACTGTTCGTGAGTGGTGATGGGGAGTTTTGGGTGAGGGATTGTGATGTAATTTGAGAGATAGTCAAGTGGAGAGGAGTTTTTCGAGTTAGAGGAGGTGAAATGGAGGAATTTGGGGGGATTTGAGTGAGAAAAGAGAGATTGGGAGATTTGGGTTGCGTGGGAGCAGAGGAGGAAGACGAAGAAACCTTTTAAAAAACCCTGTGTAATCGATTACATTGGGTTTGTAATCGATTACAAGCATTCTGGTTCATATGTAATCGATTACATCTTTGGTGTAATCGATTACTATGCTTCTGGGGAACCTTGTAATCGATTACATGGTTAATGTAATCGATTACCTGAGTTCTGAGTTAATTGTAATTGATTACAAAAGTTGTGTAATCGATTACATGCTTGACAGAACCTGTGTAATCGATTACCAGCACACTTTAACTCAGATTTTGCATTCCAAACAGCATAGAATCAATTTCAAACCATTCAAATCAGTTCCAGAGCATCTTAGATCAATTCAAATCATCATGCAAACATATAATCTAATCATATTATGATTCAAATCACATAATTGTTCAAAATTACTATTTTTTACTAAGAATTACACCCTTTTTGGTGAAATTGTGAGGTTGTTGAGTTGCTTGGGAGTCTTGGACATGAGGGAGCACCTGCAAAACAACTTAGGAGAAATCTCCAATGCTTAAGTCAGTATTGGATTCAAATATGATTAAAAACTCAGAGGTTATGCAGCAAAGTGGCATGATTATGCAGAAAAATCACAAGTTATACATTAGTTTTAGGATTATGCAGCACATAGTTAATTTATGCATGATTGATCCAATATACCAAGTTCATTTCTTATATAGAAAAATGCTTCTTTTGCTAGGAGTTTAGTGAAAATGTCAGCTAGTTGCTTAGTGGTTTCTACAAATTCAAGCATATAATCACCATTTTGAACATGATCTCTAATGAAATGATATCTTATTTCAATATGTTTAGTCCTAGAATGCAAAATGAGATTTTTGGATAAATTGATTGCACTAGTATTATCACATCTTATGGGGATGTGATCAAGCTCAAGACCATAGTCCAAGAGTTGTTGTTTCATCCAAAGGATTTGAGCACAATAACTCCCAACTGCAATATATTCAGCTTCAGCTGTAGACAATGCCACACTATTTTGTTTCTTACTATGCCAAGAAACTAGTGAGCTTCCAAGCAAGTGACATGTCTCACTAGTACTCTTCCTATCCATTTTGTATCCAGCAAAATCAGAATCGGAATACCCAATAAGGCTACATGAGGCACCTTTAGGGTACCATAAACCCATTTGTGATGTGCCTATTAGATATTTCATTATTCTTTTAACAGTACTTAGGTGTGATTCTTTAGGATTAGCTTGATATCTAGTACACATGTATACACTAAACATTATATCAGGCCTACTTGCAGTGAGATAAAGGAGTGAGCCAATCATACCTCTATATTTTGTAATTTCTACTGATTTACCTCCTTCATCCTTATCCAAATAGCAAGAGGTGCCCATAGGAGTAGCCATATGCTTGGCATTGTCCATTTCAAACTTCTTGAGCAGCTCCTTGCAATACTTGGATTGGCTTATGAAAGTTCATTCTCTTGTTTGCTTGATTTGGAGACCAAGGAAGAAGTTGAGCTCACCCATCATGGACATTTCAAACTCACTTTGCATAGTATTTAAAAATTTTTTACAAAGAGAGTTGTTAGTAACTCCAAATATAATGTCATCAACATAGATTTGAACTAGAAGTATTTCATGCATTTTGTGTTTTATGAAAAGGGTAGTATCAATTTTGCCTCTAGAAATACCTTTTTCTAAAAGGAATTTGCTCAACCTTTCATACTAAGCTCTAGGAGTTTGTTTCAAGCTATACAAGGCCTTTTTCAGTTTAAAAACATGGTTAGGCATTTCAAAATCCTCAAAACCAGGAGGTTGTTCCACATACACCTCTTCTTGTATAAAACCATTTAAAAAGGCACTTTTGACATCCATTTGATAGAGTTTGAAATTCATGATGCAAGCATATGCAAGTAACACTCTAATGGCCTCTAATCTAGCTACAGGAGCATAAGTTTCTTCATAGTCTATGCCTTCTTCTTGATTATAACCCTTAGCTACAAGCCTAGCTTTGTTTCTTATTATTAAGCCCGTTTCATCAAGTTTGTTCCTAGAGACCCATTTGGTGCCAATTATAGGATGATCATTGGGTCTTGGAACTAATTCCCAAACTTGATTTCTCTCAAATTGGTTTAGTTCTTCTTGCATGGCCAAGATTCAATGCTCATCATTAATGGCCTCATTTATATCTTTAGGTTCAACTTGAGAGATAAAGGCTAAGTGATTACATACATCTCTAAGTGAGTTTCGAGTGATTACCCCTTTTGATACATCACCTATCACCTTATTGAGAGGGTAATATCTTGAAGTCCTCCATTCATTAGGTAGATCCAAGATTTCTGAATCTTTTTGCCATGAGTGAACAAGGAGTCTCTCTTCTTGCTTATTGGACTCTTTCTCTTGATTTTTCAAGTGTGTTTTTGCCAAAATTTCTGCAACATCATCAACAAGCTCTTTTCTTGGCTCATTTGGGTTAGTTTCATCAAATGCAATATGTATAGACTCTTCTATGGTCATAGTTCATTTATTATAGACTCTAAAGGCCTTACTATGTATAGAATAGCCAATGAATATTCCATCATCAGATTTTGCATCAAACTTTCCCAAATTATCCTTTCCATTATTCAAGACAAAACATTTACACCCAAAGACATGAAAATGTAACACATTTGGCTTCCTTCCTTTGTACAATTCATATGGGGTTTTCTTTAAGATTGGCCTTATTAGGGCTCTATTCATAACATAACAAGTAGTGTTAACCGCATCCGCCTAAAAATACTTAGGAAGATTGGCCTTATTGAGCATATTTCTTGCCATTTCCTCTAAAGATCGATTTTTCCTTTCTATAACACCATTTTGTTGTGGTGTTCTAGGGGCAGAAAAATTATACTCAATGCCATGTTCATCACAAAAGGTTTCAAATTCATAGTTTTCAAATTCACCACTATGGTCACTTCTTATGGATGCAATACAAAAACCTTTTTCATTTTGGATAATTTTGGCAAGCTTTTTAAATGATTGAAAAGCATCATTTTTGCAGGCTAAGAATAATGTCCAAGTAAATCTAGAAAAATCATCCACAATCACCAATGCATAGTAATTCCCACCAAAGCTCATAGTTCTAGAGGGTCCAAAAAGATCCATGTGCAAAAGCAGTAAAGGTCTAGAAGTTGAAACCATGTTTTTAGCTTTAAAAGATACCTTTACTTGTTTTCCCTTTTGACATGCATCACAAAGTTTGTCTTTTTCAAATTTGAGTTTTGGAAGACCAATTACTAGTTCTTTAAAAACCAATTTGTTTAAGTGATCCATATGAATGTGAGCAATTCTTCTATGCCATAACCATGAATCATTTTCTTTACTCATAAAGAATTTAGCATCATTTGAGAAAATATCATCAAGACTAATTATATATATATTATTGACTCTATGACCAACAAACTTAACTTGCTTATCATCCTTTCCCTCAATTATACAACAAGAAGAATCAAATATAACTCTATTGCCTTTATCACACAATTGACTAATGCTAAGCAAATTATGTTTAAGTCCTTCAACAAGCAAAACATTATCAATAGATGATGAAGGAATCTTACCAACTTTGCCAATTCCAAGAATCTTCTCTTTGTTGTTATCACCATATGTGACATGACCATGTTTCTTGTGGGTAAGGGAGGATAACTTGGAGCCATCACCGGTCATGTGCTTAGAGCAACCACTATCAAGATACCAACTTGAGCTCTTGGTCTTCAAGCACACCTACAACACACATTCAAGTTTTAACCTTTGGTACCCAAATTGACTTGGGTCCTTGTGTGTTAGAGTTAGGCATGGTGCCTTTAAGAACCCAAACCCTTTTTATTCCAACTTTAGTGTTTATGTTCTTTCTAACATTGCAAGTGGATGCACTATGCCCTTTCTTACCATAGTGAAAACATTTAACAAAGGAACTACTTGAAGTATTTGAGGAAACAAAAAAATTCTTATAAGACTTTTGATGGTTATTTGGATTAAATCCCAAAATGGCTTTTTGAAAAACACATTTTTGTTTTCCTAATAGCACATTCAAGTTGTCTCTTCCAAAAGTGAATTTTACAAGAGTGTTGTTCAAATCTTCAATTTCTTTTTCAAAGGCTTTGCATGATGAGCAAGGTAATGATATGGATGCATTATTATGTCAGGAACAAGTCATGCATAATGAATTAGCATCAATAAGTCCTAAGGTCTCATTTTCAATCTTAAGCTCATTTATCTCCTTACTTAACATAGAAACTTTGTTTACCAATAAGGAAATTATTTTGTTAGAGGACAAAACCATTTTTGTGAGTCTCAAAGATTCATCATGCAATTCTTGAAAAGCATCTTGCAATTCATCATATGAAAGTAGAGATTCTGAGTTAGAAGAAGTTACCTCGGTGTCGCTCTCTTCACTTTCTTCTCCTTGAGCCGTGAGATAAAGATGAGCTTCTTCGTTCTCTGAACTATCGAAAGAGCTTAAGTCATTATCCTCCCAAGCTATGTATGCTCTCTTTCCTTTCTTTTCTTTGGAAGGCTTTTACTCAAACTTCTCCGTCTTCTTGAGATACATAGGATACTCCATTTTAATGTGCTCTGGTTTTTCACATTTATAGCATTTTGGAGGAGTAGAGGATCCTTCTCCTTTGTGATATACTTTCTTTTGAGGAAAGGGTGGTCTTATTTGAAATCTTTTTTTCTTTAGGAATCTTCCAAACTTTCTCACAATGAGACTAAGATTCTCCTCACTTAGCTCAACACTTTCAGCATCCTCTTCACCATCTTCATCATCATCTTCAATTGTAGAAGAGGTGGCTTTGAGTGCGATTCCCTTCTTCTTTTTATCATGCTCTTCATTTTGATTGAGCCTATTTAGTTTTAGCTCATGTTCTTGAAGCTTTCCGAATAAGGTGGCTAGAGACATTGTTGTTAAATCTCTTGATTCCGCAATAGTCGTTACTTGGGGTTGTCAATTCCTGCTTAGACATCTCAAGACTTTATTAATATGATCATCATTAGGAAATATCTTTCCCAATGAGATAAGATGATTAACAATATGAGTAAACCTCTTTTACATATCTTGAATACTCTCACCTTGGTTCATTCTAAATAATTCGTATTTATGAGTAAGAGTGTTTATTCAAGATCGTTTTACCTCACTAGTACCTTCATGAGTTACTTGTAGGGTATCCCACATTTCTTTTGCGGTCTTGCAATTTGACACCCTAAAGAATTCATCATACCCCAGGGATGTGGTGATGATGTTCTTGGCTCTCAAATTGTATTGAACCTTCTTTTTATCATCATCGGTCCATTCATTTCTAGGTGTATTAATTTTCACACCATCTTTAGTTTGTGTTGGAACAAAAGCACCATTTTCAATGGCGTCCCACACATCTAAGTCAATAGCTTCAATGAAAATTTTCATCCTTTCTTTCCCATAGGCATAACCATCCCCATTGAAATAAGGAGGTCTGTTTATAGAAGAACTTTCATTTGAAAAACCATTTGAAACCATCATTTCTCTTGAAGCTGCTAAGCTCTTTATACAAGAGTCTAGCTCTGATACCACTTGTTACCAAGTGACCTCAATACTCAAGAGAGGGGTGAATTGAGTATGAAAAACAAGTTCGCAAATCTTTCACAAATCGTTTGATAAACAATTTTCGTTGAAACTAATTGATGATTAGAGATGATTGGATATAAGAGATAAACACTTTTACTTATAAATGCAATAGCCAAATGGACTAATATTCAAGTAATTCAATAAAACAGTACTCAATGTAAAGAGAAGGGTTTAGAAAAAAAAAACACAATGATTTATCCTGGTTCGATCACCAATCCACTTGTGATCTACGTCCAGTTCTCAAGCAACCGCTAGAGATTTTTCACTATTCCTTCAAGTTTCAATAGGTGCTTGATAACCTTTACAACCTTGAGCACTCAACACTTTGGGATACCTCACCCTTGGAGCTTGAGTCTCTTCAACTAAGGGATACCTCACCCTTTATACTTTTGGAGGGATGCCTCATCCTCTTTACAAAGCAATATAGATTGATTGAATGAAGCTCTCACTAGAGTAGATGATTACAAATTGAAGCTCTAATATGCTCTCAAAGATTAACCCACGTTTTTCACAAAAACAGAGCAAGAATGAATTTGATGATTGAATCACATTTTGAAGTATTAGTAATCAGTTTTTGGTTCAAGGTCAACCTCTAATGAAGACCCAACATTGGTATTTATAAGTTTTGCAATAAATGGAGCCGTTGAAGGGTTTTAGCCAAGCATTAAATGCATTTAATATAGCCGTTGGGCATTGTCAGGATGCGTGTAATCGATTACACAACAAATGTAATTGATTACATTGTTGTTCCAACGAGTTCTTGGCTTTCTGGGCTCTATGTAATCAATTACATTATTGGTGTAATCGATTACATGGCTTCTGACTTGCTTGTAATTGATTACAATATCCATGTAATCGATTACATGACTTCTGTCTTGCTGTGTAATCGAATACAATATCCATGTAATCGATTACATGACTCTTTGAACGTGTTCTTGCCTTTCTGGGCTCATTGTAATCGATTATATTATTGGTGTAATCAATTACATGGCCTCTGACTTGCTTGTAATCAATTACATTGAGCATGTAATCAATTACAAGGCCTTTGTTTGTTGTGTAATCGATTACAAACATCATGTAATCGATTACATTGGCTTTTGAACACATTTTTCAAGTCCAATAAAGCTTGTAAGCCATTTTTAACACCTCAAAAACATTTGATTAAACATAAATGCTTTTATGAGTGTTAGATTTAAGATTAAAACTCAAGTTTCTTGAAAAACATGTTTAGCTTTGAATTTTCCCACTTATTCTGAAATGATATATTGAAAAATCATTTGAGAAATCTTGAGAGCATTTAACATTAATATTCTAAGTCTTATAACTAAATAAACCTCTTGACTTCTTTCTTTGATCTTGATCTTTTCTTTTGCACTTGATCTTCACTTTTACACTTGATCTTCACTTTTGCCTTTGTTATCATCAAAAACCATTTGATATGCTTTAGGGACATAAGCATTCAATAAAATATACATTGATACAACATACATGTACAATAATATATATCATTATATTAACTTGTTTGATTACAGCGCCTGATTTACAAAAAGCAAAACTTATACATATATACCTCCCCCAAGAGATCAGGAATATACAGCCCACCAAAATAAAGACACATTAGGCCCCCAAAATAAAACGCTGGTAGCCATCAGTAGCTACCACCGGTATCAATCCCCAAGATGAGGAGGAACTGTGTCGGGATCCTCCTCGGGGACCTCCTCAGGATCTTCCTCATCCGAGGAAACCTCCATCAGAGCCACCGACCTATGAGCCGGAGCTCGAGTAGTAGAATCAAAAGAATCCTCCTATGGGGTGTAATAGCGATCACCCCACATCTCTCGGATGGGCAGATAAAACTCCAAACGTAAGTTGACACAGTAAGTAAAGATCGGTGGTTCTTGGGGCCTCTAAGCCAAAGAAATCGACATGTCTCCCAGGTAGACACAACGGTCAGAATTTAGGTTAATGTGCCAGCAGTCTGGTCCTCCAAGGAAGGTCAAACGCACATCACCTAGGAATCCGCATGAGCGTGCCGCCATGATCCACAGTAGATGCTAATCACGATCGGGCCAGAAGCCAGGGAAATTGGGAGCTTTACCCTTCTTGCCGATGTCTTCGATGGGACACATATACAGATAGAAAATAATAGAAATACAGGAAATAGGTAAGACATCCTACCATCATTACCAATTATAGCAGCAAGAAACTGAACTGCACCAAGCGCCCACATAACATTTCAATAGCAATAATAATAATAATAATAATAAGCATTAAATTGCAGTAATAAACAACCAAACAGTTCCAGGTAATTATATAGCAATAATACAACAGTTCCCATTATAATAATAAACAGATGCCAGATAATACATAGACTCACTATGCACATGCATACAAAGTCAAAATCCTACTCCATTGAGCTAGACACGAACAGTCGGACAGAAAGTTCAGGAGACACGTCTGTAACTCGGCTGCCGCGGCCAAAGTGCTATAACTCATTAGTTTATCCACATGCACATCAAGATATTGTACAGACAGTCTACGCTAGATCACGATATAGGATAGTGTCTCAGTCCGGATCGTCGGTGCATTTGCATCGATTTGCCCCATAGACAAAAGAGCTACCAACGGTCCATTGTGAGGTACCTGCACCCCGACACCCCCAAGGTCAACAGTATGACCTATACTAGTCCACTCGCACCCGCACAAAGGTGTGTTCAATCTCCTAGGCAACATGGCCTTAACAATAGTCCAACGGACTTTCACAGTGCATGATGACTTAATGCATAATCATGTATGTTTATCATTACATGCTTTTCCACAATATGCCACAATTGGCCAAGGTAAGTATTAACACATCATTGGTCACTCACATGGACCCACAATATCATAATATCAGAATTTAAATAAAATAATACATGATCAAAGTTTATTATGAATTCTTACTTAAATATAGCATTTCTTATAAAGTTAGTCTCTAGAGGAGTTTTCTTGGTTAATTTAAATTTTCTACTACAATTTATTCACACATACACACTTAGAAAATTATTCTAAAAGTCTCAAAGTCTCACACTCTCTTGTTCTTTCTCGAATTAAATTACCCTATATCTTATGAAAACTCCATTCTTGGTTCTTTCAAATTTATGAATCTCTAATTATTTTTCTAATCTTCCAATTTATTAATTTTTCATCCTATTACTAATAATTTAATCACTTGATTATTTGAGTTCTAAGATTACCTAAAGTTGCATACTCAAGCTCTAAATGGCCCTAGAGGCCGTGGCCTCCCTAGGGAATTAAGTTCCCAATTTTTTTCATTCCATTAATTGCATATTGTACACTTGATTAATTATGTCTTCCACTTGTTACAATTGTTCATCATGAACCCTAATTTTGGGCCCCCAAAACTGTGAGCCATCCTAGAGGGAATCCAAATTATTTCTTTTCATTTCACGCCTTCCAATCCGTTCAAATGTATCAATATACATAACCAATCAATCCAATAGCTTAAACAATTTACAAACGACATGTAAACATACTAATTATGCAAACAAAGAATAACCCTCAATAGGGTTTTCTCACAATCAATCACAAACAAGGTTCCTTACTACTAATAGAGGTTGAGGAGGAGTGTCTTCCTCTTACCTAAGAGAAGAACAAACAAAGAACTCCCTTGAAGCTCTTTGGATTTTTGGATTCACACCCAAGCAAACCCTAGAAATTTCAATCTCATCAAAATAATAACAATGCTTGAAAAATAAGGTATAGATGGTCACAAAGGAGACCATAAAAACAAAATTGGGTAAAAGAGAGTGAAGAATCAAGAAGCTTACCCAAAAACCTTAAGCTTGAAGCTTGAAGAAAATAGTGAAGATGAAGGTTTTTCAAAGAATCACCAACTAGAGAAGTGTTTAGATTATGGAGGGGATCAAGTAAATTGGGTTAGTTGGAATTTTTGTGATGGATGAGCCAAAATGGGGCTGCTAGCCGTGAGCTTCTCTTAGAGAGAATGAAGAGAAAATGCAAATGAAGAATAAGGTAGAGAGAGAAAGTGCATAGAAAAATAAAGATAATAGCTTTTAGGTTTTTGAAATTAATGTGATATAATTAATTTGGTGAAACACAAATTCTTCCCTCCTATTTTTGGTGCAGCAGCCGTGAGTGAGAAGGAGGAGAGAGGAAGTGAATAGCTTCCTTGGGAAGCTTGGGAGGAAATTTCCTAGAAGCTTCCTTGAGACTTCCTTGAGAAGCTTCGCACGTTTCTCGATAAAATATAAAGTAAGGTTGTCTCCTTAATTAAACACTCTAGAATAGATGATTAATTACTCTACTAGAATTATTTTTCAGTGAACAATAGTTACAGTTAATGAAAATGGTATTTACTATTCATCAAAAAAAATTTCAGTACAGTGATTTTATTTATCAGATAAAACCTCAAAAAATGTAAACCTCGCAAACTGTGCTCGGCCTCGGGTTTAGTAAGATCCCCCATCGACACGTCGACAGTTTAAAGTTTACCAGTCTCGGGGAAAACATTTCGTTATCCCGGCTCCGCTCAGTGCACACATAAAACGAGGAATATACTAAAATATTAGACATTTTCAGAAAAAACCACAAAAATTCCTAAAAATTACAAATATTAGAAAATGAATATTTGTCATGAAACAAACAATTTTTCGGGGCATTTGACTGACTCTGCTCAATGTGCACGTAAAATGAAAAATATATTAAAATATTCAATATTTCCAAAAAAAATTTCAAAAATCACGAATATTAGGAAATGTCTATTCATAATGAAACAAACAATTTCTGGGACATTACACTGACTCTGCTCAGTGTGCACGTAAAATGAAGAATATATTAAAATATTTGACATTTTTGAAAAATTTCAGAAAAATTTCCAAAAATCATAAATATTATAAAATGATTATCTACGATGAAATAAATAATTTTTGGGGTGTTACAACTCTCCCCTTCTAAAAAAAAATTCATCCTCGAAATTTTCATACCTTAGAATAGTTGTGGGTGTTGCTCTTTTATTTTGTTTTCCAGCTCCCATGTTGCATTTTCAGTTATCTCGTTCCAGATTACCTTCACCAACGAGATCTCCTTGCCTCTTAGTTGCTTTATCCTTCTATCCTCAATTTTTACAGGAGGTGCCTCATAGGTTACGTTCTCTTTTAATTGTACTGTATCTGGTACTATGACATGACTTGGGTCAAGAAGGTATTTTCGCAGTTGTGACACATGGAAGACATTGTGAATGTTTGAGAGGAAATGGGGTAAGGCTATTTGATAGGCTATTGGACCTACTCGGCGAATAATCTGGTATGGTCCAAGAAATTTTGAAGTAAGTTTTCTAGATTTCAAGGCCCGGCCCACCCCAGTCGTAGGTGTGACTTTCAAAAATACATGCTCGCCTTCCTCAAACTCAAAAGGCTTTCTTCATTTGTCTGCATAACTCTTTTGTCGGCTCTAAGCCATCCTCATCTTCTTCTGAATCATCTTAACTTTTTCAGTCTTCTGCTGTATAACATCTAGCCCAATAGTGAGGCGCTTGCCGTCTTGGTACCAACATAGAGGTGTCCGACACCGTCGTCCATACAGAGCCTCATAGGGTGCCATCCCTATGCTTAAATGATAACTGTTGTTGTAGGTGAATTCTATCAACGGTAGAACGTCATCCCAACTTCCAGTCTGTTCTATGGTGCAAGCTCTAAGCAAATCTTTCAATGATTGGATCGTCCTCTCCGATTGGCCATCGGTTTGCGGGTGATAAGTAGAACTTAGATGTAACTTTGACCCTAATGCTTCCTGTAGACTCTGCCATAACTTTGAAGTAAATCTCGGATCCCTATCCGACATAATACTTGTAGGCACACCGTGCAGTGTAACAATTTCTCCAATATACAACTGGGTCAGTTTCTCCAGTTTGTACCTTATGTTGATCGGGAGAAAATGTGCTAATTTTATGAGTCGGTCCACAATTACCCAAATCGAGTCATGACCTTTTCTTGTCCTTGGCAAACTCATTATGAAATCCATTGCAATGCTGTCCCACTTCTATTCAAGAATAGATAATGGTTGCAGCAATCCTACTGGTCTTTGATGTTCCACTTTAGCTTTCTGATAGACCAGACAAGTCGATACACGTCTAGTGATGTCAATCTTCATTCCATGCCACCACAACAACTTCTTCAAATCTTGATACATTTTCGTTATGCCCGGATGCATATTCAGTTGACTTGTGTGAGCATGATCGATAATATACTCTCTAAGCTCTTGGTCACGGGGAATACAGACTCTACCTCAGAATCTCAGAATTCCATCTATTCCTTCCGTAAATGTTGTTTCATTGCCTTGCTTCACTAGTTTTCTCATTTCTTGCAAGAACTTGTCGACCTTCTGCTTTTCCCGTATGTCCTCCATCAATTCACTTAAGATAGTGACCATGTTCATGAAGATCTTTCCTGGTTCTAATTCCACAAAAGACTATACATCTCTGAATTGCTCTATTAGATCCTTTTCCTTGATCAGCAGGGCAGAGATGCTGATCATTTTCCTGCTCAAGGCATCTGCCATGACGTTTGCCTTGCCGGGGTGATACAGAAGTTGGAAATCGTAGTCTTTCAGGAACTCAAGCCACCTTCGCTGCCTCATGTTCAACTCCTTCTGATCATACAAATACTTCAGAATTTTGTGATCACTGAAGATGTTGAACGTCGCTCCATAGAGGAAATGCCTCCATATCTTCAGACTGAAAACCACAGCCGCTAACTCTAAGTCATACGTCGGGTAATTCTTCTCATGCACTCACAATTGCCTTGAAGCATAAGCCACTACTCTTCCATGTTGCATAAGCATAGACCCTAGTCCTTGGTATGAAGCGTCACAATACACCTCAAAGGGCTCATTCGGACCAGGTAGCACTAAGACTGGCGAGGTAGTTAGTCGATTCTTCAACTCTTGGAAACTCTGTTCATAGCTGTCGGTCCACTCAAAAGCTTAGTTCTTTCTTGTGAGTTGGGTGAGAGGTCCTGCAATTTTGGAGAATCCCTCAATGAACCTCTGGTAATATTCGGCCAAACCCATGAAGCTATGAATCTTTGTTACCGACTTAGGCCATTCCCATTACAGCACTGCCTCCACTTTTGATGGATCCACCGCGATCCCATCCTTCGAGATTACATGACCCAAAAACTTAACTTTTTCCAGCCAAAATTCACATTTTGACAGTTTAGCATACAGTTCTTTCTCCTTCAGAATCTAGAGAGCTATACCGAGGTGTTCGGCATGATCCTCCTAATTTTGAGAATAGATTAGGATGTCATCGATGAAGATAACAGCAACCCTGTCTAAGTAAGGACGGAAGATCCTGTTCATGTAATCCATGAAGATAGCAGGCGCATTCGTCACGCCAAACGGCATCACGAGGTATTCGTAATGGTCGTAATGGGTACGAAAAGCAGTCTTGGGTATATCCTCCGTCTTCACTCGTATCTGATGATACCCAAATCGCACTGCTCCCTTTAGTTGGTCCATTAAGTCATCAATTCTTGGGAGTGGATATTTATTCTTGATGGTCACTTTGTTTAGCTATTTGTAGTCCATGCACAACCTTGATGAATCGTCCTTCTTTCGAACTAGCAGTACTAGTGCTCCCCAGGGTGATACACTCATTCTAATGAATTGTTTTTCCAAAAGCTCCTCTAACTACTTCTTAAGCTCAGCTAATTCTGTTGGTGACATCCTATAAGGTGCTATAGACACAGGACCAGCTCCCGGTACAAGGTCAATAGCAAACTCTATTTCTCGCACCGGTGGTAAACCAGGTACATCCTTAGGAAAGACTTTAGAAAATTCCTTCACCACTGGAATTGTGTTCACATCGACCTCACTCTTGACTTTCAAATAAGATAGTAGCATGTATCCTTGAGCTCCTTCTTTCAAGAGAGCTTGAACTTAGTTGGCCGTTAAGTATCTAGAATCCTCATCCATAAGGAAAATTATCATTTTTCTTGAACAATCTAATAGAACATAGTTGGAAGACAACCAGTACATCCCTAAAATTATATCTAGCTGGGAAAGGGGTAAACAGATCAAATCGATAGAAAAGATTCGACCTTCGACAATTAAGGGACAATTTAAATAGACTTTGGTAGTAACTACCGGTTTGTTAGTGGGGGTAGAAACAGTCAGATCAAAAGGTAAGGATGACACAGGTAAACCAAGTCTTTGCACATAGTCATATGATATGAAAGAATGGGTTGCCCCAGAGTCATACAGTACAGTTAAAAGGTTACCTTCTATGGTGCCTTCTCCTTGAATCAAGTCTTCTGACTCAGAGGCTTCGGCTCCGCTCATGGTATAGACCCGTCCTCCTACTTTCAGTTTGTTGGCCCTTGCAGTATTGACTGAAGGTTCAGCCTTCGCTTGGTTGCAGTCTCGGGATATGTGGCCAGGTTTGTCACATCTAAAGTAGATAATCCCTTTTATGGTGCAGTCCCTCGTGAGATGATCTTTCCTACACTTTAGGCATTTTGAGGGATACGCCACATTTTGGCCAGTCCGGTTCCCAGTAGAACCTCCACCCGCTATCTGTTGCTGGTTCCCCATCGATCAGGAATAGGGCTTCTTTTGGAAGCAGTTAGAACTGTTGCCACCGCCCCTTCGGAACCTTGTAGGTCCAAAGTTCCTGCTCCTCGTATCTCTAGCTTGCTCCAGAGCTTCTACTTCATAGCACGTATCTATCAACTCTGAGATTTCGTGGATTTTCAGTGTGATCACAACTCTCTTCACTTCATATCTCAGTCCTTCTGTAAACTTCTGACACTTCCAAGCTTCATTCGGTTGGTTCTGAAAGTACATCGAAAACTGTGACAAGTTTTTGAATCTCGCTGCATACTCACTCACAGTCATGTTCCCCTGCCTTAGGTTAAAGAACTCTATCTCCTTCGCGTGCCTCGCGCTAGCAGGAAAATACTTATCCAAGAATTTATCCTTGAATAAATCCCAAGTAATCTCATGATTTTCAGCCTCCAGAATTCTTTGCACTCCGCTCCACCAGTTTTCAGCATTGCCGACCAACATAAAGGTAGCATAGGTCACCTTCTTATTCTCGGCGCAATTCATGCCTCGGAAGACTTTCTCTAGTTCCTTGATCCATAGACTGGCTTTGTCCGGATCTAACTCTCTTTTGAATTGGGGAGGATTATGGCGACGAAACTCTGCCAAGTTCTGAGCATCAGTAGTAACTTTAAGCTGTTGAGCAGCCCTCTCTTGTTGCTGAGCAACTCTTTCTTATTGTTGAATAGCTCGTTCATTCTGTTGCGCAATGGCTTCAGCCATCCTCTGCATAGCCTCTATAGCAGCTGTCATGTCTTCTCTTCGTGCCATCTTGCTTCCTCAATTCAGATTAACTGAAAACATAAAGAAAGTCACTTGTATCCACTAGGAATACCAAACACAGAGATTCACACAACACAAATAAGACAGACTCAATCATAAGACCCAAAGAAACACAAATCGAGGCTCTGATACTAACTTAATGTAACGCCCCCTTTTTGGGAGGGAACGTCACATTGTTATTTACAATGCGAAAAATAAAAATGAGGTTAAGACCCAGTTCCTTTTTATGATTATTAATTCGCTTGGTTATAAACATGTAGTTAAATTAGTGAGTATATTTTTTTTTTGTAATTAATAGAATGATGATAAGGCATAAGAACAATGGTTACAATGAAGAGCAAAATGGAAGTAAAACATACATCGATACAACATACATGTACAATAATATATATCATTATATTAACTTGTTTGATTACAGTTCCTGATTTACAAAAAGTAAAACTTATACATATATGCCTCCCCTAAGAGATCAGGAATATACAGCCCACCAAAATAAAGACACATCAGGCCCCCAAAATAAAACACTGGTAGCCATCAGTAGCTACCATAGGTATCAATCCCTAAGATGAGGAGGAACCGTGTCGGCATCCTCCTCGGGGACCTCCTCAGGATCTTCCTCATTCGAGGAAACCTCATTCGAGGAAACCTCCATCGGAGCCACCGAGCTACGAGCCGGAGCTCGAGCAGTGGAATCAAAAGAATCCTCCTGTGGGGTGTAATAACGATCACCCCACATCTCTCAGATGGGCAGATAAAACTCCAAACGTAAGTTGACACGACAAGTAAAGATCGGTGGTTCATGGTGCCTCCAAGCCAAAGAAATCGACACGTCTCCCAAGTAGACACAGCGGTCGAAATTTAGGTTGATATGTCAGCAGTCTAGCCCTCCAAGGAAGGTCAAACGCACATCACCTAGGAATCCACATGAGCGTGCCGCCATGATCCACAGTAGATGCTAATCGAGATTGGGCCAGAAGCTGGGGAAATCGTGAGCTTCACCCTCCTTGCTGACATCTTTGATGGGACACATATACAAATAGAAAATAATAGAAATACAGGAAAGAGGTAAGACATCCTACCATCATTACCAATTATAGCAGTAAGAAACAGAACGGCACAAAGTGCCCATATAGCATTTCAATAGTAATAATAATAATAAGCATTAAATAGCAACTAATAAACAACCAAACAGTTCTAGGCAGTTATATAGCAGTAATACAACAGTTCTCGTTATAATAATAAATAGATTCCAGATAATACATAGACTCACTATGCACATGCATACAAAGTCAAAATCCTACTCCATTGAGCTAGACACGAATAGTCGGAGAGAAAGATCAGGAGACACGTCTGCAACTTAGCTGCCGCGGCTAAAGTGCTATAACTTATCAGTTTATCTACGTGCACATCAAGGCATTGTACAGACAGTCTACGCTAGATCACGATATAGGACAGTGTCTCAGTCCGGATTGTCGGTGCGTTTGCATCGGTTTGCCCCATGGACAGAAGAGCTACTAACTGTCCATTGTGAGGTACCCGCACCCCGACGCCCCCAAGGTCAACAGTATGACCTACACTAGTCTACTCGCACCCGCACAAAGGTGTGTTCAATCTCCTAGGCAGCATGGCTTTAACAATAGTCTAACGGACTTTCACAGTGCATGATGACTCAATATATAATCATGTATGTTTATCATTACATGCTTTTCCACAATATGCCATAATTGGCCAAGGTAAGTATTAACACATCATTGGTCACTCACATGGACCCACAATATCATAATATCAGAATTTAAATGAAATAACACATGATCAAAGTTTATTATGAATTCTTAATTAAATATAGCATTTCTTACAAAGTTAGTCTCTAGAGGAATTCTCTTGGTTAATTTAAATTGTCTACTGTAATTTATTCACACACACACACTTAGAAAATTATTCTAAGAATCTCAAAGTCTCACACTCTCTTGTTCTTTCTCGAATTAAAATACCCTAAGTCTTATGAAAAACTCCATTCTTGGTTCTTTCAAATTTATGAATCTCCAATTATTTTTCTAATCTTCCAATTTATTAATTTTCCATCCTATTACCAATAATTTAATCACTTGATTATTTAAGTTCCAAGATTACCTAAAGTTGTATACTTAAGCCCTAAATGGCCCTAGAGGTCGTGGCCTCCCTAGGGAATTAAGTTCCCAATTTTTTTCATTCCATTAATTGCACATTGTACACTTGATTAATTATGTCTTCCACTTGTTACAATTGTTCATCAAGAACCCTAATTTTCAGCCCCCAAAACCGTGAGCCATCCTAGAGGGAATCCAAATTATTTCCTTCTATTTCATGTCTTCCAATCCGTTCAAATGTATCAATATACATAACCAATCAATCCAATAGCTTAAACAACATGTAAACATACCAATCATGCAAACAAAGAATAACCCTCAATAGGGTTTTCTCACAATCAATCACAAATAAGGTTCCTTACTACTAATAGAGGTTGAGGAGAAGTGTCTTCCTCTTACCTAAGAGAAGAACAAACAAAGAACTCCCTTGAAGCTCTTTGGATTTTTGGATTCACACCCAAGCAAACCCTAGAAATTTCAATCTCATCAAAACAATAACAATGCTTGAAAAATAATGTATAGATGGTCACAAAGGAGACCATAAAAACAAAAATGGGTAAAAGAGAGTGAAGAATCAAGAAGCTTACCCAAAAATCCTAATCTTGAAGCTTGAAGAAAATGGTGAAGATGAAGGTTTTTCAAAGAATCACTAACTAGAGAAGTGTTTAGATGATGGAGGGATCAAGAAAATGGGGTTGGTTAGAATTTTTGTGATGGATGAGCCAAAATGGGGCTGCTGGCCGTGAGCTTCTCCTAGAGAGAAGGAGGAGAAAATGCAAATGAAGAAGAAGGTAGAGAGAGAAAGTGCATAGGAAAATAAAGATAATAGCTTTTGGGTTTTTGAAATTAATGTGATATAATTAATTTGGTGAAACACAAATTCTTCCCTCCTATTTTTGGTGCAGCAGCCGTGAGTGAGAGGGAGGAGAGAGGAAGTAAGTAGTTTCCTTGGGAAGCTTGGGAGGAAATTTCCTAGAAGCTTCCTTGAGGTTTCCTTGAAAAGCTTCGCACGTTTCTCGATAAAGTATAAAGTAAAGTTGTCTCCTTAATTAAACACTCTAGAACAGATGATTAATTACTCTGCTAGAATTATTTTTCAGTGAACAAAAGTTACAGTTAATGAAAATGGTATTTACTATTCATCAAAGAAATTTTCGGTACAGTGATTTTATTCATCAGATAAAACCTAGAAAAATGAAAACCTCGCAAACTGTGCCCTACCTCGAGTTTAGTAAGATCTCCCGTCGACATGTCTACAGTTCAAGGTTTACCAACCTATGGGAAAATATTTCGTTATTCTGGCTCCACTCAGCGTGTACGTAAAACGAGGAATGTACTAAAATATTTGATATTTTTAGAAAAATTCATAAAAATTTTTAAAAATCACAAATATTAGAAAATGAATATTTGTCGTGAAGCAAACAATTTTTTGAGGTGTTTGACTGACTCTGCTCAGTGTGAACGTAAAATGAAAAATATATTAAAATATTCAACATTTCTGAAAAAATTCTAGAAAAATATTCAAAAATCACGAATATTAGGAAATGCCTATTCATGATGAAACAAACAATTTCTAGGGCGTTACAATGACTCTGCTCAGTGCGCACGTAAAATGAAAAATATATTAAAATATTTAGCATTTCCAAAAAATTTCAGAAAAATTTTTAAAAATCATAAATATTATAAAATGATTATCTATGATGAAATAAATAATTTTTGGGGGTGTTACAATCACGTTCTTGATAACTTATAATTTTCGTTCACTCAAGTGTGCACAAAGCTCATATTCCCTCCTTTTCCTTGATAATAACTCTAATGAATGAATTTGAACTCTTAAAATGTTAAAAATATAATGCCATTAATACTTAAGAAGTCAATTATATATATATATATATATATATATATATATATATATATATATATATATTCAACATATTATTAAATATTTATTAAATTTAAACATAAAACAAATTCTAGTTTGACCACCATATTATTAAATATTTATTAAATTTAAACATATAATAAATTCTAGTTTGACCATGGTTACAACTAAAATATCTCCTATTATTATATATATATTCAAGTGACTTTCTTGGTTAAATAAATGTAATTAAAATGTGCTCAACTTTATCATTATATTTTCCTCTGTCCCGCAGTTGAAATTCTTTAACTCGAACAAGGATGATAAACATTATTGTATAACAAGCTGCACCGAGACAACTGATGAAGAGAAAAAGATGGAATTTGATAATTTATGACACTCATATATTATATCTCTTCCAAAAGACAAGTGAAATAAATCATCACTTTGGGAATATTTTACCTAACCACCACCCTAGATCTGAACGTTAGTCTACTTTGGCTAAAGACAAAAAGTAATTAATAGTTGATATCATTAATTACTCCTTAAAGGAATTTTACTTATATATATATATTCTATATATTATTTTGTATTTATTTAATTTAAATGTATAACAAATTCTAGTTTGACCATGGGTAGAACTCACACCTCTCTCATTGACATATAATTTCTCAAGTAGGCTTTCTTTGTTAAACAAATGAAATTTGAAAGTGCATAACTTTAACAGATCTTTTCCTCCAACTTGTATTTGAAATTCTTTAAATTTGAGCAAGGATGATAAGCTTAATTGTATAATGAGCTTGATTGAGACTGTAGATAGAAAGAAAGATATTAAATTTTATTATTTATGACACACATAAATTATATCCACTCCAAAAAATTAGTAAAGTAAAACATTGCTTTGGGGAATGCTTTACCAAGCCATCACCCTTGATCCAAATGTGAGCCTCACAGCAATGCTTTGTGAGGATACCTTGATCAAAGAAAAATCGTAATTAAAAAGTGGTATCATTAATTACTCTTCAAGGGAATTTGATATTATATATATATATATATATGTACATATGTTTGTATGTATGTATGTATGTATATATAAATTCTACATATTATTATGTATTTATTAAACTTAAACGTATAAAAAAATCTAGTTTGACCAAGGTTAGAACTCACACCTCTTCCATTGTCATATATGTTTTCAAGTATGCTTTCTTGATTGAATAAATGGAATTAGAAAACTCCTAACTCTAATATTATTTTTTTCTCTACAACATTTTTGAAATTTTATAAATTCGAACAAGGATGATAAGCTTAGTTATATAATGAGTTGAACACTAATAGAGAGAAAGATGGATTTTGATTATTTATGACTCACATATATTATTATATCTCCTCCAAAACACAAGTAAAAAAAACACCAATCAAGAATAGTCATATGACTTTTATATCTTGGATTTTTATTTCAGCGGAAACAAATTATAAAGAAAATTATTCGTTCATAGTATTCCAAGCTCCTAGTTCCATATCTTTGGAAGATCCCTTGTTCCAGGAAAAGCAGTTATTGCCCATACATCCACCAGTTTCCCGTATTTTCCATGAACATAATCCGCATGTATCTCGATATTCATAATAAATGTCCAAATAGCGAGTGGATGATTGTCCTGGCCATGTAAAGCCGCAAAAGAATAACGTTGCCGCAAACGGAACAAAACTTGGCCTAAATGTAAACTGGTAGCTCTCTCCATGTGTGAGTGTATGATATCCCAAATCGTCATCAGCGGATTTGCAATGAAGAGTGAGATTCTTCCGAAAAGGAGTTGCAGCTAAATCATTAATAATTTCTACTGTTACCTTGGAAAAATACAATCTAGCCTCACAAGCATCAAGCCTCAATGCAAAAAGTATTGTTAATAGTAGTGAGAGCGATATGACTTTGGAGGTAATTGGATTTTGAGCCATAGGTGCCTTGTGACCTGCAAGGCATATAACCATCTATTTATAGTGCATAACATAGTGTCACGTTCTTGATAACTCATAATTTTCATTCACTCGGTGTGCACAAAGCTCATATTCCCTCCTTTTCCTCGATAATAACTCTAATGAATGAATTTGAACTCTTAAAATGTTAAAAATATAGTGTCATTAATACTTAAGAATATTAATATATATATATATATATATATATATATATATATATATATATATTAAACATATAACAAATTCTAGTTTAACCATGGTTACAACTCAAATCTCTACCATTATCAAATATATTTTCAAGTGGCTTTCTTGGTTGAATAAAATGTAATTAAAAAATGTTCAACTTTATCATTATATTTTCCTCTATCCTGCAATTGAAATTCTTTAAACTTAAGTAAGGACGATAGACATTATTGTATAACGAGCTGCACCGAGACAACTGATAAGGAGAAAAAGATGAAATTTGATAATTTATGACACACATATATTATATCTCCTCCAAAAGAAAAGTGAAATAAAACTTCACTTTGGGAATGTTTTACCTAACCCCACCCTAGATCTGAATGTTAGTCTACTTTGACCAAAGACAAAAAGTAATTAATAGTTGATATCATTAATTACTCCTCAAAGAAATTTTACTTATATATATATATTCTATATGTTATTTTGTATTTATTTAACTTAAATGTATAACAAAATATAGTTTGACCATGGGTAGAACTTACACCTCTCCCATTGACATATAAGTTCTCAAGTGGGCTTTCTTTGTTAAATAAACGAAATTAGAAAGCGCACAAGTTTAAAAAACCTTTTCCTTCAACCTGTATTTGAAATTCTTTAAATTCGAGCAAGGATGATAAGCTTAATTGTGTAATGAACTTGACTGAGACTATTGATAAAGAGAAATAGATTAAATTTTATTATTTATGACACACATATATTATATCTTCTCCAAAAACTAGTAAAGTAAAATATTGCTTTGGGGAATCTTTTACCAAAGCACCACCCTTGATCCAAATGTGAGTCTCACAGCAATGCTTTGTGAGGATACCTTTGTAACAACCCAGAATTTGCTATCTAGATATATAGTCATGTAAAAGAATAGCTAATACTGGTCATGCTACTTTTAGCATACATCAATAAACTAACCCATATCATTCATACACAATGAGTAAATATGGAAAGCCGTGATAACAAAAGTTATATGTACATCATTGCCTCCAAGGCACATTGTAATACATAAACTTTTACAACACCAAAATCTAGCATAATATACAAGCTTAGTCAACATCAAGCCTATAAGTATACTAATATTCATACATCATCTTCTTCCCTTTCAAAGAACTAGCACCTAGATTTAGATGGCAACACAATCGGGGTGACAAATCACATATCTCAATAGAAGTATTCTAATACTCGTATATATACATATACATACATTCAGATAATATTCACAATTATTGAATTAACATTTCAATCACAGAAGCAAACAACATGTCCATCTCAGAGATATGTAGTCACCCATACAATTGCAATGTTATGGTTTTATGTCATGATAGAAACCGCCCATACAATCGACATGCTATGCCAAATTATGTCTAGTGTTTATGCCTATGCAATATCTTAAGCATGAAAATGAATAATGTTATGATACCAAGTCCATGACAATGTCATGTTATGCATGAGTCCTAAATAATGTACCAAGTGACTTCCAGTACTCAAGAGGGGAGATGAATTGAGTATTAAAACTTTTTTCAAAAGCGTAAATAAATTAAATATGTTGAAATAAAATATTAAAAGGCGTAAATAAAAGGATGAGAAGAAAAACATTGAAGAACAACCAACAAGTAAATTTCAGGAAATAATAAATTAAATGCAGATAAACAAAAGAATAGGGATAAGAAAAATAGGCACGATATTTATTCTGCTTTGACCACTAACCACTTGTAGCCTACGTCTAGTCCTCGAAACATTATTCGAGATTTTTCACTATGTATACAAGCTTCAATAGGTGCTTGCTACCGTTACAAAATAAAGCACTTTTCACACACTGGAAAACTCTACTCTTGTGCTAAAGCCTTGGTCTGCAGGAATACCTCACCCTTACACAAACCTTAGAGGGATACCTCACCCTTTTACAATAGAGTAGAAAATAGATGAAAAGAAACTCTCTTTAAGAGTAAATAATACAAATTGAAGTGCTAATAGAGCTCACACAGAATATCTCAAAGTTTTGATCGAAAATGAGCGTAGAAAATATAATTCACGAGTTAGTGCAAGTAGAAAATGATTCAAAATGTTAGGCAAACTTCAGAGAAGACCTAAGGTCTCTATTTATAGAGCAATTCAAGAAAATATCCATTGGGTGAATTAAAAGCTCGTAAATGAGACAAATATGGCAATTTATTTCCATATCAGAATTTGTGTTTATTCGAATAACCTCCGTGCTATTCGAATAACACATTTTATAAAAGCTTCATGAAAACCAGTCTGATATGGCTTATTTGAATAACCTATATGTTATTCGAATAACACTGTTAAAAATAATGTTATGAGAAAACAGGTTTATTCGAATAACTACTGAGTTATTTGAATAACTCATTTGTGAAAATAGTTCTGAAAAAGCCTTTTATTCAAATAGCTAATGTGCTATTCGAATAATAATTTACAAAAAACAAAAATTGCTGGATGGATTTATTTGAATAGAAAGAATATTATTCGAATAATACTATTAAAAAAATAATTTTAACACAATTCCAGATTCATTTCAAAATCACTTAAATTCCTTTTTAAAGCTAATTAGATATTTCTATCTTATCTTTCAAAACAGTCAGATAATAAAGAGAGGTCCGTAGAAAAAGACTCTAAGTCCTAAAGCTATTCTTAAAGGATCTTGGACTTGGTCTTCCCATCATCTTCATTTTTGTCTTCATGTTTGTTATCATCAAAATCATTTTTCAAAGACATATGTTCAATCACATTCTCCCTCTTTTTGATGATGATAAACTAGCATTGAGAAAAGAATTAGTGCATATAATTGGAATTCACAGAGGTATTAAAAGCTTACTCCCCCTCTTTACTTATATGAGGTAACGTATATCAGGGATGTGCGTAGCTTTCCCTTACTTTTGGAATCCAATTTCTCTTGTTAATTTTACCTGTCTTTTCTCAAATAAATTCAAAATTTTCTCCCCTTTTGTCATGAGCAAAAAGGAGGGGGTAAGTCCCATAGATAAATATCCAAATATAAGGACAGGGAATAAATCAAATGAAGAATTGTAAATCACATTTCAATAGGCCATAAAAACATCATTTATTCATTGATCAAAGGTAAAGCAAGTACAATGGCAAATAAATAAAACAGAGCAAAAATAAAGATCCTAAGATCTAAAGCTCCTAGAAATAAGCATCCGGTGGTGGGGGCGGAGAGTCAGGTGCAGGAGCAGGTGATGCAGCTCGTAAAGCAGCAACCTTACGTTCAACACCTTCTATTCTGTCAAAAAGAATAGAGAATGTGTATTCCAAATAAACACGATTATTGCGCAAGGTAGCCATGATCTGCTTCAAAGTGACTGGAGCAAGGGCAGCAGCAGGGGCAGCTGGGTCCTCTGGGTCAAACTCATCATCAGCAACCTTATCTGGGTACACCCAGCTTTCATCAGTCCTGGTCATCTTCATTTTACGCAAAGTGTGGGCTCTGAAGACATTGTGATGAGTCAAAGCGATGGCACGCTCAGTCTCCAACACCTGAGGATACTTGCTAAGCAAGGTAGTGATGAGAATGAATGAGCAGAGAGAAGAAATAGAGAGAAAGGGAGAATGAAATAGCTTGAACGCGCGATATGGGCTTAAATAGGAGGCCTGAAATTATTCGAATAACCAATGGGGTTATTCGAATAACCCTTCGTGGAAACTCAAAAGTCATGGGATTCTAGCTAAGGTTTATTCGAATAGCTGATGATCTATTCGAATAGAGAGATAGGGAAAGCCAAACATTATGGCTTTTTATCAAGTTTTATTCGAATAAAGCTAGTGTTATTCAAATAGGGCAGAGAGCAGGCACTAAGAAATGCACAAACGAGTTACAGTTTATTCGAATAAGCTAAGCTTTATTCGAATAAAGCTGAAACTATAGCATATAGAAAATTGACATGGAAATCAGTTTATTCGAATAAGCTAAGCTTTATTCGAATAATACAGAGACCAAATGAAAGAATTATAGTTGCTAAATGTCAGTTATTTGAATAAATGAAGTGTTATTCGAATAACACTGATACACAACACCATTTTTGAGCAGCTGACTAATTTTTATTCGAATAAACTTAGATTTATTTGAATAAATCTTATTAAAAAAATAGTAAAACACACGTCCAGAAATGAAATTCAAGAGAGGAAAACTTACCCAATGATAAAGTACCTGCAAAACAAGATTTGGGATATTTCCAACGCTCAAGTCAGTAATAATTCAAGAATTATAAACCCATAATTAAGCAATAATTACAAACATTTATATGTTAGATTGATCAATTATGCCCAATTATCCTCTAATATAAAAGAATGCTTCTTTTGCTAGGGGTTTAGTGAAAATATCTGCAAGTTGCTTAGATGTTTCAACAAATTCAAGAATGCAATCCCATTTTTAGACGTGATCTCAAATAAAATGATGTCTTATCTCTATATGCTTTGTTCTAGAATGTAAAATAGGATTTTTAGAGAGATTTATTGCACTAGTGTTGTCATATCTTATCGGGATATGATCAAGCTGAAGACCATAGTCTGGAAGTTGTTGCTTCATCTATAAGATTTGAGCACAACAACTCCTAGCTGCAACATATTCAGCCTCAGCGGTAGACAAAGCCACACTATTTTGTTTTTTGCTATGCCAAGAAACTAAAGAACTACCAAGCAAGTGGCATGTTCCACTAGTACTCTTCCTATCCATTTTGCATCCTACAAAATCAAAGTCAGAATAGCCTATTAGGCTACATGAGGCACCCTTAGGGTACCACAAGCCCATTTGTGAAGTGCCTACTAGGTACTTCATTATACATTTAACAGCACTTAGATGAGATTCCTTAGGGTTAACTTGATATCTAGCACACATGCATACACTAAACATAATATCTAGCCTACTAGCAGTAAGATAGAGGAGAGATCCAATCATTCCTCTGCATTTCGTTATTTCTACAGATTTACCTCCTTCATCTTTGTCCAAATAGCAAGAAGTGCCCATTAGAGTGGCCATGTGTTTAGCGCTGTTCATTTCAAATTTTTTGAGCAGTTCCTTATAGTATTTGGTTTAACTTATGAAGGTCATTTCCTTTGTTTGTTTGATTTGAAGTCTGAGGAAGAAATTAAGCTCTCACATCATCGACATTTCAAATTCATTCTGCATTGTCTTAGCAAATTCCTTACAAATGGATTCATTAGTAGTACCAAAAATAATATCATCCACATATACTTGTACAAGAAGAATAGCATGCCTTTTATTTTTAATAAAAAGAGTAGTATCGACTTTTCCTCTTGAAAAATAATTTTCTAAAAGAAACTTACTCAACCTTTCATACCAAGCTCTAAGAGCTTGTTTTAAGCCATACAAGGCCTTTTTAAGTTTAAAAACATGGTTGGGTAGTTCATGATTTTCAAAACCTAGAGGTTGTTCAACGTATACCTCCTCTTGAATAAAACCATTTAGAAAAGCACTTTTAACATCCATTTGATATAATTTAAAATCCATGATGCAAGCATATGTAAGTAACATTCTAACAGCTTCTAATCTAGCTACAGGTGCATAGGTTTCTTCATAATCTATTCATTCTTCTTGATTATATCATTTAGCAACCAACCTAGCTTTGTTTCTTATTATTAATCCATTTTCATCAAGTTTATTTCTAAAAACCCATTTAGTGCCAATTATAGGATGATCGTTAGGCCTAGGAACTAATTCCCAAACTTGATTTCTTTCAAATTGATTTAATTCCTCTTGCATAGCTAAAATCCAATGTTCATCATCAAAAGCTTCAATTATATCTTTAGGTTCAATTTGAGAAACAAAGGCTAAGTGATTACATACATTTCTAAGAGAATTACGAGTACTTACATCTTTAGACACATCACCTATAATTTGATCAAGAGAATGATATTTTGAAGTCCGCCATTCTTTGGGAAGGTCCAAGACTTTTGAATCCTTTTTTCTTTGCTTATCTTCTTGAGTTTCCTCTTGCTCCTTGACTTCTCTTTCTTTGCTGTCCAGATGTGTTTCCGCCAAGATTTCTGTAACATCATCAACAAAGTCCTTTCTCGGCCCATTTGGATTAGTTTCGTCAAAGGCAATATGAATAGACTCTTCAATAGTCATAGTTCTTTTATAAGGCAACATGAATAGACTCTTCAATAGTCATAGTTCTTTTATTATAAATACAAAAAGCCTTACTATGATTGGAATAACCAAGAAATATACCCTCATCAGACTTAGCATCAAACTTTCCCAAGTTATCCTTTGCATTATTTAAAACAAAATATTTACATCCAAAAATATGAAAATGTAAAATATTTGACTTTCTTCCCTTGTACAATTCATATGAGGTTTTCTTTAAAATTGGCCTTATCAGGGCCCTATTCATTACATAACACGCATTATTAACTACATCAGCCTAAAAATACTTAGGAAGAGAAACTTCATTGAGCATAGTTCTCGTCATTTCTTTTAAAGATTGATTTTTCCTTTCTACAACTTCATTTTGTTGTGGAGTTCTAGGAGCAGAAAAATTATGCTCAATGTCATGTTCATCACAAAAAATTTTCAAAAACATGATTTTCAAACTCACCACTATGGTCACTTCTTATGGATGTAATTGAAAAACTTTTTTCATTTTCGATAACTTTGGCAAGTTTCTTAAAGGTTAGAAATGCATCACTTTTATGAGAAAGAAATATAGTCCATGTGAACCTAAAAAAATCATCCATAATCACCAAAGTATAGTAATTCCCACTAAAGCTCATAGTTCTAGATGGTCCAAAAAGATCCATGTGCAAAAGTTGTAAGGGTCTAGAATTTGAAATAACATTTTTAGCTTTAAAAGAAACATTTACTTGTTTTCCCTTTTGACATGCATCACATAATTTATCTTTTATAAAATTAAGCTTGGGTAGTCCAATTACTAGCTCTTTAGAGACTAAATTTTTTAGATGATCTATGTGAATGTGTGTAATTCTCCTATGCCATAACCATTATTTATCTTCTTTACTTAAAAGGCATTTCGCATCATTTGAGGATATATCATCAAGGCTAATCATATAAATATTATTAACTCTATGACCCACAAATTTAACATGCTTATCACTTTTACCTTCGATAATGCAACAATTAGAATAAAAAATTACTCTATTTCCCTTATCACATAATTGGCTAATACTAAGCAAGTTATGTTTCAAACCTTCAACAAGCAACATATTATCAATAGAGGAATTAGGATTCTTACTGACTTTGCTGACTCCAAGAATCTTTCCTTTGTTGTTATCTCCATAAGTTACATGCCCATGAGTTTTGGGAACAAGGGATGAGAATTTGGAGTCGTCTCTGATCATGTGCTTGGAGCAGCCACTATCGAGATACCAATTTGAGCTCTTGACCTTCAAGCACACCTACAACGCAAATTCAAATTTTAACTTTTAGTACCCAAATTTTCTTAGGTCCTCGTGTGTCAGTTTTGGGTATAGTACCCTTGGGAACCCAAGCCATTTTTATTCCAATTTTAGTGTTAATGTTTTTCCTAGCATTACATGTTGATGCACTGTGTTCTTTCTTTCCACAATAGAAACATTTAATAAAAGGACTACTTGAAGTACTTGAATGCATAAACAAATTGTTATATAAATTTTTTTGATTTTTCGGGTTATAACCTATCCCAGCCTTTTGAAAAACCATTCTTTGTTTTCCTAATAAAATATTTAAATTGTCCCTTCCAAAGGTGAATTTAGAAAGAGTATTCTTTAAATCTTCAATTTCTTTTTCAAGCATATAACATGAAGAACAAGATGAAGATGTAGAAGCATGTGAATAATGAGTGGTTCATGCATTAATAATTCCCAAAGTTTCATTTTAAATTTTTAATTCTTCAATTTTTTTATTTAAAATAAGAATTTGGTTTTCTAAAGATGAAATCGTTTTCATAGATGAAGAAATTAATTTTTTGAGCTTTAAAGATTCATCATGCAATTCTTCAAAGGCATCTTGTAATTCATCATAAGAAGGTAATAAAATAGTATTAGAACTTACCTCATTTTTGCTTTTTTCTTCTTCTTCTTCTCCTTTGGCCATAAGACATAGATGGGCTTCCTCGCTATCTGAGCTATCAGTTAAGTCTATGTCGTTGTCATCCCATGTTATGTAGGCTTTTTTTCCTTTTCTTTCCTTGAAAGGTTTCTTTTCAAATTTCTCCATTTTATTTTGGTAAACTGGGCACTCCATTTACATGTGATCCAGTTTGCCGCATTCATAGTAGGTTGGAGTTGACGATGCTCCTTCTTTATGATGGGTTTTCTTTGGAGGAAAAGGAGGTCTTCTTTGTGTTCCCTTCTTCTTGAGAAAATTTCCAAATTTTTCTTACTAAAAGACTAAGGTTTTCTTCATTTACCTCGATGTCTTCTCCATCTTCTTCATCATCATCGCCAATTGTCGAGGAGATGGCTTTGAGCGCTATCCTCTTTTTCTTTTTATCGTGCTCTTCACTTTGACTTAACCTGCTTAGTTCCAATTCTTGCTCATGAAGCTTTCCAAAGAGGGTAGCTAGTGTCATTGTCGACAAATCCCTCGTTTCTGATATGGTTGTTACCTTGGGTTGTCAAATCTTACTTAGATATCTTAGAACTTTGTTAATCAAATCTTCATTGGAAAAACTCTTACCTAATAATGCAAGATGATTTACGATGTGGGTGAACCTCTTTTGCATTTCCTGAATGTTTTCTCCTTAGTTTATTCTGAATAATTCATATTCACAAGTTAGAGAATTTATTCTTGACCTCTTTACCTCACTAGTACCCTCATGGGTAACTTGTAAAGTGTCCCACATTTCTTTAGCAGTTTTGCAATTTGAAATTCTAAAAAACTCATCATATCTCAAAGATGTGGTAATAATATTTTTGGCTTTTAAATTATGTTAAACTTTTCTTTTATCCTCATCTGACCATTTACTCCTTGGTGTTTCGGTCCTTACGCCATCGACCTCATGCGTAGGTATAAATGCGCCATTTTTTACAGCATCCCACACATCTAGATCAATAGCTTCGATGACAATTTTCTTTCTTTCCTTCCAATATGCATAACCCTATTGAAAAAGGGTGGTCGGTTTATGGAAGATCCTTCTGAAAAACCATTTGAAGAAGCCATGTTCTCTTGAAGCTGCTAAGCTCTTTATACAAGAGTCTAGCTCTGATACCACTTGTTACCAAGTGGTTTCCAGTACTCAAGAGAGAGTGAATTAAGTATTAAAACTTTTCGCAAAAGCGTAAATAAATTAAATATGCTGAAATAAAATATTAAAAGGCGTAAATAAAAGGATGAGAAAAAAAAACACTGAAGAACAGCCAATAAGTAAATTTCAAGAAATAATAAATTAAATGCAGATAAACAAAAGAATAGGGATAAGAAAAATAGGCACGATATTTATCCTGGTCGGATCACTAACTACTTGTAGCCCATGTCCAGTCCTCAAAACACTATTTGAGTTTTTCCACTATGTATACAAGCATCAATAGGTGCTTGCTACCGTTACAAAATAGAGCACTTTTCACACACAGGAAAACTCTACCCTTGTGCTAAAGCCTCAGCCTGCAAGGATACCTCACCCTTACACAAACCTTAGAGAGATACCTCACCCCCTTTACAATAGAGCAGAAAATAGATGAAAAGAAACTCTCTTTAAGAGTAAATAATACAAATTGAAGTGCTAATAGAGTTCACATAGAATATATCAAAGTTTTGATTGAAAAGAAGCATAAAAAATATAATTCATGATTTAGTGCAAGTAGAAAATGATTCAGAATATTAGGCAAACTTCTGAGAAGACCTAAGGTCTCTATTTATAGAGCAATTCATGAAAATAGTCGTTGAGTGAATTAAAAGCTCGTAAATGAGACAAATATGGCCTTTTATTTCCATATCAGAATCTGTGTTTATTCGAATAACCTCCGTGCTATTAGAATAACACGTTTTATAAAAGCTTCGTGAAAACTAGTTTGATATGGGTTATTCGAATAACCTATACGTTATTTGAATGACACTGTTAAAAATAATGTTATGAGAAAACAGGTTTATTCGAATAACTATTGAGTTATTCGAATAACTCATTTGTGAAAATAGTTCTGAAAAAGCCTTTTATTCGAATAGCTAATGTGCTATTCGAATAACAGTTTACAAAAAACAAAAACTGCTGGATGGATTTATTCGAATAGAAAGAACATTATTCGAATAATACTATTAAAAAAACAATTTTAACACAATTCCAAATTCATTTCAAAATCACTTAAATTCCTTTTTAAAGCTAATTAGATATTTTTATCTTATCTTTTAAAATAGTCAGATATTAAAGAGAGCTTCATAGAAAAAGACTCTAAGTCCTAAAACTATTCTTAAAGGATCTTGGACTTGGACTTCCCATCATCTTCATTTTTGTCTTGATGTTTGTTATCATCAAAACCATTCTTCAAAGACATATGTTCAATCATAAACAACATAATGGAAGTCATAACCATAACATTAAACAAGCACGGGAAGTCCATCCAGCAATCATCATTTTCACAAAGGAAATCCATCCCCCCGGGTAATGAAGTCCATCAACTACACGATTATTGACAATTAACAAGGAAATCCATCCTTAGAACCACTATAATAGGAAGGATACAATTTACCTCGCCTAATATAGATCACTCACATCTACAGGGCTCACACCTTTCAAAAAATAATCAACCACATCTACAGGACTCACACTTTTCAAAAAGTACAATCATGTATATAATCATGTCAAATTAAATTCCAATAATTAGTATTACAAATCATTATGATTCAAATCATCCATTCTTCATTAAATACTCTTACTAGAGTCTCATCAGTCATTAAG
Organism: Ormosia semicastrata; assembly: GCA_029884595.1. Classification (NCBI taxonomy): domain Eukaryota; kingdom Viridiplantae; phylum Streptophyta; class Magnoliopsida; order Fabales; family Fabaceae; genus Ormosia; species Ormosia semicastrata. The sequence goes on along the minus strand of JAQQTO010000035.1, from coordinate 1,233,317 downwards.
AAACATAAAAGAAGAAACTACACCATTGCAAGGCTCCATGGCATCAAACACAACTCATAGTTGTTTCTAGGCATCCACACTGCGGCACACCCAGTGCCACGCTGCAGCGCCCTAGCCTCGGGTTGAAGTACTGGTAGGAAATGCTACCCACGCCGCGGCACACCATATGCCATGCCGCTGCATTCATCCCCTGTTCTACTCACACTGCGGCACTCCAAGTGCCACGTCGTGGCGCCCAGCTCTCGGGTTCCATTTCCTAGGCGTGCATCACTATCATGCTGCAGTGTGTAACACCTTGCACCGCAAATAACAGAACTTGGATTCTGTAAAATTCTACAGATACGGGTACCATTCCATTGGAACTAGATCCTCTTCCAATCACTCATAACTCATTTCTAAGTGATTTCCAACCTCCCATAAGGTTTATCTACACATAGAAACTCTTATTTCACTTCAATTTCACTCAAAACCATAAATCATGGAAAATCATTCAATACAAAACCTAAAATCCCAAATATCAACTCAAATGGAATTTAAGGCATACAAGGGCTGGAAATCCATTTCCATACACCCAACTACTCATAAACAAGCCATCTTCAAGTTTCCCAACAAGATTCAAGCTAAAAACACCAAAATCACACTAAGAATCCATATCTCACATCAAGCACGCTCAAGAACCTAATGAAAAACATGGAAGGAAAATGTGAAATACAAAGTTTCCCCTGCCTCAATCTTCAAAAATTGAAGTTAGTAAGTCTTTCCTCCACAAAACTAAGTTCTCTTCCTTGCTTGAATGATGATCCTTATCCTTTAGCTCTTTGTTTTCCTCTCTTTTTTCCCTTTCCTATTGCAACCGTGAAGTGAGAAGTGAGAAATATGAGAAAAATCTCATTTTGGCCTTAAATAGGCCAAGCAACATAGCAAGAGAGTCGTGCTCTCACTTTGGTCACTTAAGTGACTCACTATTCACCCGATTAGTTAAGAACGCTTGAATTTCACTAGACCAAGTTTCCTCACTTCCAACAAGCTTAAAATAAATCCTAAGATTCATTAAAAATCTTATTTCACCACTTTCACAATTTTTCATATCTGGTAAGGGTCAATCCAGCATTAAAACACACAACCAATATGCTTAAAAATGTAAAACTAACTCCGATTAATCTTAAACTTTAACCATGTGAATGCTTATGTCCTTAAAGCATGTCAAATGGTTTTTGATGATAACAAAGTCAGAGATGAAGATCAATGAAGATCAAGTGCAAAAGAAAAGATCAAGATCAAAGAAAGAAGTCAAGAGGTTTATTTAGTTATAAGACTTAGAACATTAATGTTAAATGCTCTCAAGATTTCTCAAATGATTTTTCAATATATCATTTCAAATATAAGTGGAAAAATTCAAAGCTAAACATGTTTTTCAAAGAAACTTGAGTTTCAATCTTAGATCTAACACTCATGAAAGGATTTATGTTTAATCAAATGTCTTGAGGTGTTAGAAATGGCTTACAAGCTTAATTGGACTTGAAAAATGTGTTCAAAGGCCAATGTAATCGATTACATGATGTTTTTAATCGATTACACAGCAAACAGAGGCCTTGTAATCGATTACATTATCAATGTAATCGATTACAAGAAAATCAAAGGCCATGTAATCGATTACACCAAGTTGGTAATCGATTACAATGAGCATAGAAAGGCAAGAACACGTTCAAGGAGTCGTGTAATCGATTACATGGATATTGTAATCAATTACAAAGCAAGTCAAAAGCCATGTAATTGATTACATGGATATTGTAATCGATTACAAGCATGTCAGAAGCCATGTAATCGATTACACCAATAATGTAATCGATTACAAAGAGCCCAGAAAGCCAAAAACACGTTAGAACAATAATGTAATCGATTACATTTGTTGTGTAATCAATTACACGCAATCTGACAGAGCCCAACGGCTATGTTAATGGCATCTAATGCTTGGGCAAAAGTCCCCAACGACTCCATTTATTGCAAAACTTATAAATACTAATGTTGGGACTTCAATTAGAGGTTGACCTTGAACTAAAAACTGATTGTCAATACTTCAAAACGTGATTTAATCTTCAAATCCATTCTTGCTCTGTTTTTTGTGAAAAACTTGAGTTATTCTTTAAGAGCATATTAGAGCTTCAATTTGTAATCATCTACTCTAGTGAGAGTTTCATTCAATCAATCTATATTGCTTTGTAAAGAGGGTGAGACATCCCTCCAAAAGTGTAAAGGGTGAGGCATCCCTTAGTTGAAGAGACTCAAGCTCCAAGGGTGAGGTATCCCAAAGTGTTGAGTGCTCAAGATTGTAAAGGTTGTCAAGCACCTATTAAAGCTTGAAGATATAGTGAAAAATCTCTAGTGGTTGCTTGAGGACTGGACGTAGATCACACGTGGATTGGTGATCGAACCAGGATAAATCATTGTGTTTGTTTTTTCTAAACCATTCTCTTTATATTGAGCACTATTTTATTTTCCTTGAATATTGTTCTTTTTGTCTATTGCATTTATAAGTAAAAGTGTTTATCTCATTTATCCAATCATCTTTAATCATTAAATAGCTTCAACAAAAATTGTTTATCAAATGTTTTGTGAAAGATTTACGAACTTGTTTTACATACTCAATTCACCCCCTCTTGAGTATTGAGGCCACTTGGTAACAATTGGTATCAGAGCTAGACTCTTGTATAAAGAGCTTAGCAGCTTCAAGAGAAGTGATGGCTTCAAATGGTTTTTCAAATAAAGGTTCTTCTATAAACAGACCTCCTTATTTCAATTGGGATGGTTATGCCTATTGGAAAAAAAGGATGAAAATTTTCATTGAAGCTATTGACTTAGATGTGTGGGATGCCATTGAAAATGATGCTTTTATTCCCACACAAACTAAAGATGGTGTGAAAATTAATACACCTAGAAATTAATAGACCGATGATGATAGAAAGAAGGTTCAATACAATTTGAAAGCCAAGAACATCATCACCACATCCTTAGGGTATAATGAATTCTTTAGGGTGTCAAATTGCAAGACCGCAAAAGAAATGTGGGATATCTTACAAGTAACTCATGAAAGTACTAGTGAGGTTAAGCGATCTCGAATAAATACTCTTACTCATGAATACGAATTGTTTAGAATGAACTAAGGTGAGAGTATTCAAGATATGCAAAAGAGGTTTACTCATATTGTTAATCATCTTATCTCATTGGGAAAAACATTTCCTAATGAGGATCTTATTAACAAAGTCTTAAGATGCTTAAGCAGGAATTGGCAACCCAAAGTAACAGCTATTGCGGAATCAAGAGATTTATCAACTATGTCTCTAGCCACTTTATTCGGAAAGCTTCAAGAACATGAGCTGGAATTAAATAGGTTCAATCAAAATGAAGAGCATGATAAAAAGAAGAAGGGAATTGCACTCAAAGTCACCTCTTCTATAATTAAAGATGATGATAAAGATAGTGAAGAGGATGCTGAAAATGTTGAGCTAAGTGAGGAGAATCGTAGTCTCCTTGTGAGAAAGTTTGGAAGATTCCTAAAGAAAAAAGGATTTCAAAGAAGAGCACCCTTTCCTGCAAAGAAAGTGTATCACAAAGGAGAATGATCCTCTACTCCTCCAAAATGCTATGAATGTGGAAAACTGGGGCACATGAAGATGGAGTGTCCTATGTATCTCAAGAAGACGGAGAAGTTTGAGAAAAGACCTTCCAAAGAAAAGAAAGGAAGGAGAGCATACATAGCTTGGGAGGACAATGACTTAAGCTCTTCCGATAGTTCGAAGAATGAAGAAGCCCATCTTTGTCTCATGGCTCAAGGAGAAGAAAGTGGAGAGAACGACACCAAGGTAACTTCTTCTAACTTAGAATCTCCACATTTTTATGATGAATTACAAAATGCCTTTCAAGAATTGCATGATGAATCTTTGATGCTCACAAAAATGGTTTTATCTTCTAACAAAATAATCTCCTTATTGGTAAACAAAGTTTCTATTTTAAGCAAGGAGATAAATGAACTTAAAATTGAAAATGAGACCTTAGGACTCATTGATGCTAATTCATTATGCATGACTTATTCCTCACATGATAATACATTCATATCATTACCTTGTTCATCATGCAAAGCATTTGAAAAAGAAATTGAAGATTTGAACAACACTCTTGCAAAATTTACTTTTGGAAAAGATAATTTAAATGTGTTGTTAGGGAAACAAAAATGTGTTTTTCAAAAAGTCGGTTTGGGATTTAATCCAAATAACCATCAAAAGTCTTATAAGAATTTCTTTGTTTCCTCAAAAACTTTAAGTAGCCCTTTTGTTAAATGCTTTCATTGTGGTAAGAAAGAGTATAGTGCATCCACTTGCAATGTTAGAAAGAACATAAACACCAAAGTTGGAATCAAAAGGGTTTGGGTTCCTAAAGGCACCATGCCTAACTCTAACACACAACGACCCAAAACAATTTGGGTACAAGGTTAAAATTTGAATGTGTGTTGTGGTTGCTCCAAGCACATGACCGGTGATGGCTCTAAGTTCTCCTCCCTTACCCACAAGAAACATGGTCATGTCACATATGATGATAACAACAAAGGGGAGATTCTTGGAATTGGCAAAGTTGGTAAGATCCCTTCATCATCTATTGATAATATTTTGCTTATTGAAGGACTTAAACATAATTTGCTTAGCATTAGTCAATTATGTGATAAAGGCAATAGAGTTATATTTGATTCTTCTTATTGCATAATTGAGGGAAATGATGATAAGCAAGTTAAGTTTGTTAGTCATAGAGTCAATAATATATATATGATTAGTCTTGATGATATTTCCTCAAATGATACTAAATGCTTTATGAGTAAAGAAAATGATTCATAGTTATGGCATAGAAGAATTGCTCACATTCATATGGATCACTTAAACAAATTGAATTCTAAAGAACTAGTAATTGGTCTTCCAAAACTCAAATTTGAAAAAGATAAACTTTGTGATGCATGTCAAAAGAGAAAACAAGTAAATGTCTCTTTTAAAGCTAAAAACATGGTTTTAACTTCTAGACCTTTACAACTTTTGCATATAGATCTTTTTGGTCCCTCTAGAACTATGAGCTTTGGTGATAATTACTATGCATTGGTGATTGTGGATGATTTTTCTAGATTTACATAGACATTATTCTTAGCCCACAAAAATGATGCTTTTCAATCATTTAAAAAGCTTGTCAATGTTATCCAAAATGAAAAAAGTTTTTGTATTGCATCCATAAGAAGTGATCATGGTAGTGAATTTGAAAATCATGAATTTGAAACCTTTTGTGATGAACATGGCATTGAGCATAATTTTTCTGCCCCTAGAACACCACAATAAAATGGTGTTGTAGAAAGGAAAAATCAATCTTTAGAGGAAATGGCAAGAACTATGCTCAATGAGGCCAACCTTCCTAAGTATTTTTAGGAGGATGCTGTTAACACCGCTTGTTATATTATGAATAGAGCCCTAATAAGGTCAATTTTAAAGAAAATCTCATATGAATTATACAAAGGAAAGCTAAATGTGTCACATCTTCATGTCTTTGGATGTAAATGTTTTGTTTTGAATAATGGAAAGGATAATTTGGGAAAGTTTGATGCAAAATCTGATGAGGGAATATTCATTGGCTATTCTATACATAGTAAGGTCTTTAGAGTCTATAATAAATAAACTATGACTATAGAAGAGTCTATATATGTTGCATTTGATGAAACTAACCCAAATGAGTCGAGAAATGAGCTTGTTGATAATGTTGCAGAAATCTTGGCAAAAACGCACTTGGAAAATCAAGAGAAAGAGTCCAAGAAGCAAGAAGAGAGACTCATTGGTCACTCATGGCAAAAGGATTCAGAAATCATGGACCTACCCAAGGAATGGAGAACATTAAAATATTACCCTCTTGACAAGGTGATAGGTGATGTATCTAAAGGGGTAATCACTCGAAACTCACTTAGAGATGCATGTAATCACTTGACTTTTGTCTCTCAAGTTGAACTTAAAGACATAAATGAGGCCATTAATGATGAACATTGGATCTTGGCCATGCAAGAAGAATTAAACCAATTTGAAAAAAATCAAGTTTGGGAATTAGTTCCAAGGCCTAATGATCATCCTATAATTGGCACCAAATGGATCTTTAGGAACAAACTTGACGAAACGAGCCTTATAATAAGAAACAAAGTTATACTTGTAGCTAAGGGTTATAATCAAGAAGAAGACATAGATTATGAAGAAACTTATGCTCTTATAACTAGATTAGAGGCCATTAGAATGTTACTTGCATATGCTTGCATCATGGATTTCAAACTCTATCAAATGGATGTCAAAAGTGCTTTTTTAAATGATTTTATACAAGAAGAGGTATATGTGGAACAACCGCTTGGTTTTGAGGATTGTGAATTGCCCAACCATGTTTTTAAACTGAAAAAGGCCTTGTATGATTTGAAACAAGCTCCTAGAGCTTAGTATGAAAGGTTGAGTAAATTCCTTTTGGAAAAAGGTTTTTCTAGAGGCAAAGTTGACACTAACCTTTTCATAAAACACAAAATGCATGACATACTTCTAGTTCAAATCTATATTGATGACATTATATTTGGAGCTACTAACAACTCTCTTTGTAAAGAATTTTTAAATATTATGCAAAGTGAGTTTGAGATGTCCATGTTGGGTGAACTCAACTTCTTCCTTGGTCTCCAAATCAAGCAAACAAGAGAAGAAACTTTCATAAGCCAATCCAAGTATTGCAAGGAGCTGCTCAAGAAGTTTGGAATGGACAATGCCAAGCATATGGCTACTCCTATGGGCACCTCTTGCTATTTGGACAAGGATGAAGGAGGTAAATCGGTAGAAATTACAAAATATAGAGGTATGATTGGATCACTCCTTTATCTCACTGCAAGTAGGCCTGATATAATGTTTAGTGTATGTATGTGTGCTAAATATCAAGCTAATCCTAAAGAATCACACCTAAGTGCTGTTAAAAGAATAATGAAATATCTAATAGGCACATCACAAATGGGCTTGTGGTACCCTAAGGGTGCCTAATGTAGCTTTATTGGGTATTCCGATTCTGATTTTGCTGGATGCAAAATGGATAGGAAGAGCACTAGTAGGACATGCCACTTGCTTGGAAGCTCACTAGTATTGCTGGAGAGTTTTAGAACCATTGAAAACTTAGGATTGCTGGGTTTCCTTAGTATAGAGAATGTCATCTATCCAAACCTAGTAAGAGTCTTTTATTCAAATTTGAAATATGAAGATGATTGCTTAATATCTGAAGTGAAGAAGCAACAAATCAAGATAACTATGGCAGAGTAGTATAGGCTGACCAAGCTCACTCTTGATGGAGCAAACTTCTATGGAAATACCAATATTTGGGGTCATGAATTTGAGCATAAGGCTGCTCTTCTTTCAATGATTAGGACAGGATACTATCCCCCCAATGATCCCAAGAAAAGGATAATGGTCACTGGCCTAACCATGGAGAACAGGGTACTCCACTATCTGTTGGTCAGGGGATTGATTCCCAGGGGAGGAAATTACTCTCAGGTTCTTAAGGATGATGTGGTGTCCTTATGGGCAATGACCACTGGGAGACCAATAAACTGGGGTTTCTACGTCATTGAGCATATGCTAGACGTAAAGAAAAAGAAAAACTCTACTCTACCGTTTGCTATGCTAGTGACAGCAATCTTGGAGCACTACCGCATCTCCTTGGCTGAGGAGTCCAAGGACACTAGCTCAAAAGGACCACAATCCATTGGCTTGCATACCTTGAAAAAGCTTCAGCTCTACAAAGTCAATGATAGGTGGCACTACATTACCCATGGTACCTTTGGGCATATCCATCATGATCAGGATAGCGATGACAATGAAGAGGCTCAGTATCCTGCTCCTATCCCTGCTCCTGCTCTAGCTACAGCCACACTAGACCTCCTGCTCCAAGAGATGCAAAACTTGAGCACTACCGTGGACACACGCATAGATCATATTAAGTAGAAGATAGATCACCTTGAGCTGAGAATGGACTACTCAGATCAGGAGCTTGCCTCCATTCAATCCCTCTTGGCAGGACCTCATTTTCCTCTGAATGTTGCTGCTACACCTCCCACATCCTCTGCCTCTCCTGTTCCCCTGTCCTTTGTTGGTCCATCTGGCGTCCCTACTAATAATGAGGAGCTCCTAGGCTCTAAGGACGATCTTGAGCCCGGCGATGATGATGTTGATCTAGGAGACATCGCTACAGATGCGGATAGTGATAGCGAGGCTATTGATAGTGATCATGGCTCATTGCCCTGATGTTTTTCATTGTTATTTGTTTATGACTACATTGTACATTCTCTTTTTGGCTCAGTTATATAATATTGATATACATTTTTGGTGTTTTTGGTTATTGGTTATATTGGCTATGATGAGTTACATTGTATATGTTTTTTGATGATATATGAACTTGAATCAGCTTTGATAATATTCTCTAAATGTTTGGTTTTTGAATATTAGTTATATTGAATATTCTCTTGATCTAAATTTGCTGGCTTCATTATATTCTCTTTGGATTTCTTGTTTTGGCAATTCTTGGGAAATCATGAAATACAGCCGAAATGCTATCCATTTTTTTTAAATGCTTATGTCTTTTTGATAATGCCAACGAGGGAGAGAATAGTGAAAAATGAAATCTAATTAATATTATATATGTACGGGGGAGCTTTTGAGCTCTTGAGCTTTTTACATGAAAAATCTAACTCAATATCATGCATAAACTTCGGGGGAGAGTTGCGCCTAAATCTCATATATATATACAAATGCAAAAACTCTTTCTTTTTCATATGATCAGTTTGTCATTATCAAAAAGGGGGAGAATGTGAATGCTTATGTCCTTAAAGCATGTCAAATGGTTTTTGATGATAACAAAGTCAGAGATGAAGATCAATAAAGATCAAGATCAAAGAAAGAAGTCAAGAGGTTTATTTAGTTATAAGACTTAAAACATTAATGTTAAATACTCTCAAGATTTCTCAAATGGTTTTTCAATATATCATTTCAAAAATAAGTGGGAAAATTCAAAGCTAAACATGTTTTTCAAAGAAACTTGAGTTTCAATCTTAGATCTAACACTCATGAAAGGATTTATGTTTAATCAAATGTCTTGAGGTGTTAGAAATGGCTTACAAGCTTAATTGGACTTGAAAAATGTGTTCAAAGGCCAATGTAATCGATTACATGATGTTTGTAATCGATTACACAGCAAACAGAGGCCTTGTAATCGATTACATGATCAATGTAATCGATTACAAGAAAGTCAGAGGCCATGTAATCAATTACACCAAGTTGGTAATCGATTACAATGAGCCTAGAAAGGCAAGAACACGTTCAAGGAGTCGTGTAATCGATTACATGGATATTGTAATCGATTACAAAGCAAGTCAGAAGCCATATAATCGATTACATGGATATTGTAATCAATTACAAGCAAGTCAGAAGCCATGTAATTGATTACACCAATAATGTAATCGATTACACAGAGCCCAAAAAAGCCAAGAACACGTTGGAACAACAATGTAATCAATTACATTTATTGTGTAATCGATTACACGCAATCTGAAAAAGTCCAACGGCTATATTAATGGCATTTAATACTTGGGCAAAAGTCCTCAACGGCTCCATTTATTGCAAAACTATAAATACTAATGTTGGGACTTCATTAGAGGTTGACCTTGAACTAAAAATTGATTGCCAATACTTCAAAACGTGATTTAATCTTCAAATCCATTCTTGCTCTATTTTTTGTGAAAAACTTGAGTTATTCTTTGAGAGCATATTAGAGCTTCAATTTGTAATCATCTACTCTTGTGAGAGTTTCATTCAATCAATCTATATTGCTTTGTAAAGAGGGTGAGGCATTCTTCCAAAAATGTAAAGGGTGAGGCATCCCTTACTTGAAGAGACTCAAGCTCCAAGGGTGAGGTATCCCAAAGTGTTGAGTGCTTAAGATTGTAAAGGTTGTCAAGCATCTATTGAAGCTTGAAGATATAGTAGAAAATCTCTAGCGGTTGCTTAAGGACTGGATGTAGATCACAAGTGGATTGGTGATCGAACCAGGATAAATCATTATGTTTGTTTTCTCTAAACCCTTCTCTTTACATTGAGCACTGTTTTATTGAATTGCTTGAATATGGTTCCCTTTGGCTATTGCATTTATAAGTAAAATTTTTTATCTCATTTATCCAATCATCTCTAATCATCAAATAGCTTCAACGAAAATTGTTTATCAAACGTTTTGCGAAAGATTTGCGAACTCGTTTTACATACTCAATTCACCCCCCTCTTGAGTATTGAGGCCACTTAGTAACAAGCCACATCCACTTCCACACATTTGTGAGCTAGAACTAAGTTCTCCACACTTATTTCCATTAACTAAGCAGTTTAAGTCAAAACCAGGGCTGAAAACAGCTATATTTCATACATTGAGATACAACAAAGTGACTGAACGTGCTCAGACGGTCATAAAAATTTACAAGAATAACAAACTAGTGTTAGGCTACCTCCATAACCATATACAAGTCTATCATGTTTATCTAGGGTATTACATTTCTCCCCTCTTTTTAAAATTTTGTCTCCAAAATTTGGTTTACCTAATGCAAGAAGTTCAAACAACTCACACACAATAACATGTGCAACCAAACCTCAAGAAAATAAAATTATTCAACAAGTACAATCTTATCTCCTCACCTTGTAGAATGTAGACTCTGCCTTGGGTTATTGGTTTAGCATCTGTCCTATTCTCTTGCTTTTAAGAACAGCTCTTGGCATAGTGTCCCTTCTCACCACACTAGTAACAGGTTATCTAGTCCACTATATACACTTTGTTTCCATGGTGTCTGCCATACTTGGTACACCTTTGAGCTTGATCATCTCTTTGAACTTGCTCGTCTTTCTTTTATGGGTACCTAGATTTAGGAGCACCTTTCCCATATCAACCCTCCACTTTTTCTTCTTCTGTAGGCCTTGCAGTCTTCGCTCTGACTGAAGTTAGAGATTATCAGACTCCACAATTCTACACTTGTTCACCAAGAATAGAAAATCCTTGATGTCTAAAGGTCTCACAGCCCTTCTCACATTCCCTCTCAGCCTAGACTCAAACCTGACACATTTCCAATTCTCATTCGAATTGAGTCTAAACTAAGTGGAAAACTTGGACAACTCATGAAATTTCACTTCATATTGTGCAACTGTCACGTCCTCTTGATGAAGACTTAGAAACTCCATTTCTTTATCATCTTATAGACTTCTGGGAAAGTATTTCTCTAAAAAGGTCTCCTTGAATACTTCCCATGCAACCAAAGTCCCTACTGTCTCTAGCAGTCTCCTAGCACTTCTCCACCACTGCTCCACTTCCCCTCCCAACATAAAGGAAGCAAAGGAAACTCTTTGCTCATCTGAGGAAACCATGACCTTATAAATCTTCTCTAACTTGATCAATCATTCTTTCACTTTAATTGGATCGTAGTCTCCTCTGAATATCATAGGATTCATTTTTCTGAACTCCAAAATGTCAAGAAAATTATGATTTCTCTTGACTGATACATCCTGTACTGGTAGTGGTATCGGTGGTGGTACTTGTTGCTGTGGTACCAACCTCTCTAGCACTCTAGTAGTTACCACTGCTTGCTCTGTCATTGCATTAGCAATAACGACTGCCTACTCTGTCTGTTGCCTCATGGCATTGACCATTACCATACAAGCTACGGCCATATCAGGGCCATCATTCTCAGAATTCTTGTTTCTGCTCTCACGCGGTCGCCCTCGTGCTGCCATAGTTTCCTGTAAACACAGAACATTACATATTGAGTTAGCTAGACTTAATATCATGTAACCGTGCAACAGTAGCTAAAATAAACATATCAAAGGCAAATCATGCAATTCCACTCAAACTATCACATATAAGAGATAAGAAATGCATAACCATCACTACACATGCATAAGCATAGTCAGTCCATACCCCGGCTCAACAAGATGAACTGCCCTGATACCAAAATGTAATAGCCTAATATTTACTATCTAGATATATCGTCATTTAAAAGAACAACCAATACTGGTCATACTAATTACTAGTTCTTTAAAAACCAATTTGTTTAAGTGATCCATATGAATGTGAGCAATTCTTCTATGCCATAACCATGAATCATTTTCTTTACTCATAAAGCATTTAGCATCATTTGAGAAAATATCATCAAGACTAATTATATATATATTATTGACTCTATGACCAACAAACTTAACTTGCTTATCATCCTTTCCCTCAATTATACAACAAGAAGAATCAAATATAACTCTATTGCCTTTATCACACAATTGACTAATGCTAAGCAAATTATGTTTAAGTCCTTCAACAAGCAAAACATTATCAATAGATGATGAAGGGATCTTACCAACTTTGCCAATTCCAAGAATCTTCTCTTTGTTGTTATCACCATATGTGACATGACCATGTTTCTTATGGGTAAGGGAGGATAACTTGGAGCCATCACCGGTCATGTGCTTAGAGCAACCACTATCAAGATACCAACTTGAGCTCTTGGTCTTCAAGCACACCTACAATACACATTCAAGTTTTAACCTTTGGTACCCAAATTGACTTGGGTCCTTGTGTGTTAGAGTTAGGCATGGTGCCTTTAAGAACCCAAATCCTTTTTATTCCAACTTTAGTGTTTATGTTCTTTCTAACATTGCAAGTGGATGCACTATGCCCTTTCTTACCACAGTGAAAACATTTAATAAAGGAACTACTTGAAGTATTTGAGGAAATAAAAAAATTCTTATAAGACTTTTGATGGTTATTTGGATTAAATCCCAAAATGGCTTTTTGAAAAACACATTTTTGTTTTCCTAATAGCACATTCAAGTTGTCTCTTCCAAAAGTGAATTTTGCAAGAGTGTTGTTCAAATCTTCAATTTCTTTTTCAAAGGCTTTGCATGATGAGCAAGGTAATGATATGGATGCATTATTATGTCAGGAACAAGTCATGCATAATGAATTAGCATCAATAAGTCCTAAGGTCTCATTTTCAATCTTAAGCTCATTTATCTCTTTACTTAACATAGAAACTTTATTTACCAATAAGGAAATTATTTTGTTAGAGGACAAAATCATTTTTGTGAGTCTCAAAGATTCATCATGTAATTCTTGAAAAGCATCTTGCAATTCATCATATGAAGGTAGAGATTCTGAGTTAGAAGAAGTTACCTCGGTGTCGCTCTCTTCACTTTCTTCTCCTTGAGCCGTGAGATAAAGATGAGCTTCTTCGTTCTCCGAACTATCGAAAGAGCTTAAGTCATTGTCCTCCCAAGCTATGTATGCTCTCTTTCCTTTCTTTTCTTTGGAAGGCTTTTACTCAAACTTCTCCGTCTTCTTGAGATACATAGGACACTCTATTTTAATGTGCTCTGGTTTTCCACATTTATAGCATTTTGGAGGAGTAGAGGATCCTTCTCCTTTGTGATATACTTTCTTTTGAGGAAAGGGTGGTCTTATTTGAAATCTTTTTTTCTTTAGGAATCTTCCAAACTTTCTCACAAGGAGACTAAGATTCTCCTCACTTAGCTCAACACTTTCAGCATCCTCTTCACCATCTTCATCATCATCTTCAATTGTAGAAGAGGTGGCTTTGAGTGCGATTCCCTTCTTCTTTTTATCATGCTCTTTATTTTGATTGAGCCTATTTAGTTTCAGCTCATGTTCTTGAAGCTTTCCGAATAAGGTGGCTAGAGACATTGTTATTAAATCTCTTGATTCCGCAATAGTCGTTACTTGGGGTTATCAATTCCTGCTTAGACATCTCAAGACTTTATTAATATGATCATTATTAGGAAATGTCTTTCCCAATGAGATAAGATGATTAACAATATGAGTAAACCTCTTTTACATATCTTGAATACTCTCACCTTGGTTCATTCTAAACAATTCGTATTTATGAGTAAGAGTGTTTATTCAAGATCGTTTTACCTCACTAGTACCTTCATGAGTTACTTGTAGGGTATCCCACATTTCTTTTGCGGTCTTGTAATTTGACACCCTAAAGAATTCATCATACCCCAGGGATGTGGTGATGATGTTCTTGGCTCTCAAATTATATTAAACCTTCTTTTTATCATCATCGGTCCATTCATTTCTAGGTGTATTAATTTTCACACCATCTTTAGTTTGTGTTGGAACAAAATCACTATTTTCAATGGCGTCCCACACATCTAAGTCAATAGCTTCAATGAAAATTTTCATCCTTTCTTTCCCATAGGCATAACCATCCCCATTGAAATAAGGAGGTCTGTTTATAGAAGAACTTTTATTTGAAAAACCATTTGAAACCATCATTTCTCTTGAAGCTGCTAAGCTCTTTATACAAGAGTCTAGCTCTAATACCACTTGTTACCAAGTGACCTCAATACTCAAGAGAGGGGTGAATTGAGTATGAAAAACAAGTTCGCAAATCTTTCATAAATCGTTTGATAAACAATTTTTGTTGAAACTAATTGATGATTAGAGATGATTGGATATAAGAGATAAACACTTTTACTTATAAATGCAATGGCCAAATGGACCAATATTCAAGCAATTCAATAAAACAGTACTCAATGTAAAGAGAAGGGTTTAGAAAAAAAAACACAATGATTTATCCTGGTTCGATCACCAATCCACTTGTGATCTACATCCAGTCCTCAAGCAACCGCTAGAGATTTTTCACTATTCCTTCAAGTTTCAATAGGTGCTTGATAACCTTTACAACCTTGAGCACTCAACACTTTGGGATACCTCACCCTTGGAGCTTGAGTCTCTTCAACTAAGGGATACCTCACCCTTTATACTTTTGGAGGGATGCCTCATCCTCTTTACAAAGCAATATAGATTGATTGAATGAAGCTCTCACTAGAGTAGATGATTACAAATTGAAGCTCTAATATGCTCTCAAAGATTAACCCACGTTTTTCACAAAAACAGAGCAAGAATGAATTTGATGATTGAATCACATTTTGAAGTATTAGTAATCAGTTTTTGGTTCAAGGTCAACCTCTAATGAAGACCCAACATTGGTATTTATAAGTTTTGCAATAAATGGAGCCGTTGGAGGGTTTTAGCCAAGCATTAAATGCATTTAATATAGTCGTTGGGCATTGTCAGGATGCGTGTAATCGATTACACAACAAATGTAATCGATTACATTGTTGTTCCAACGAGTTCTTGGCTTTCTAGGCTCTATGTAATCAATTACATTATTGGTGTAATCGATTACATGGCTTCTAACTTGCTTGTAATTGATTACAATATCCATGTAATCGATTACATGACTTCTATCTTGCTGTGTAATCGAATACAATATCCATGTAATCGATTACATGACTCTTTGAACGTGTTCTTGCCTTTCTGGGCTCATTGTAATCGATTATATTATTGGTGTAATCGATTACATGGCCTCTGACTTGCTTGTAATCAATTACATTGAGCATGTAATCAATTACAAGGCCTCTGTTTGTTGTGTAATCGATTACAAACATCATGTAATCGATTACATTGGCTTTTGAACACATTTTTCAAGTCCAATAAAGCTTGTAAGCCATTTCTAACACCTCAAAGACATTTGATTAAACATAAATGCTTTTATGAGTGTTAGATTTAAGATTGAAACTCAAGTTTCTTGAAAAACATGTTTAGCTTTGAATTTTCCCACTTATTCTGAAATGATATATTGAAAAATCATTTGAGAAATCTTGAGAGCATTTAACATTAATGTTCTAAGTCTTATAACTAAATAAACCTCTTGACTTCTTTCTTTGATCTTGATCTTTTCTTTTGCACTTGATCTTCACTTTTGCACTTGATCTTCACTTTTGCCTTTGTTATCATTAAAAATCATTTGACATGCTTTAGGGACATAAGCATTCAATAAAATATACATCGATACAACATACATGTACAATAATATATATCATTATATTAACTTGTTTGATTACAGTGCCTGATTTACAAAAAGCAAAACTTATACATATATACCTCCCCCAAGAGATCAGGAATATACAGCCCACCAAAATAAAGACACATTAGGCCCCCAAAATAAAACACTGGTAGCCATCAGTAGCTACCACCGGTATCAATCCCCAAGATGAGGAGGAACTGTGTTGGGATCCTCCTCGGGGACCTCCTCAGGATCTTCCTCATCCAAGGAAACCTCCATCAGAGCCACCGACCTATGAGCCGGAGCTCGAGCAGTGGAATCAAAAGAATCCTCCTATGGAGTGTAATAGCGATCACCCCACATCTCTCGGATGGGCAGATAAAACTCCAAATGTAAGTTGACACAGTAAGTAAAGATCGGTGGTTCTTGGGGCCTCCAAGCCAAAGAAATCGACATGTCTCCCAGGTAGACACAACGGTCAGAATTTAGGTTAATGTGCCAGCAGTCTGGTCCTCCAAGGAAGGTCAAATGCACATCACCTAGGAATCCGCATGAGCGTGCCGCCATGATCCACAGTAGATGCTAATCACGATCGGGCCAGAAGCCGGGGAAATTGGGAGCTTCACCCTTCTTGCCGATGTCTTCGATGGGACACATATACAGATAGAAAATAATAGAAATATAGGAAATAGGTAAGACATCCTACCATCATTATCAATTATAGCAGCAAGAAACTGAACTGCACCAAGCGCCCACATAACATTTCAATAGCAATAATAATAATAATAATAATAATAATAATAATAATAATAATAATAATAATAAGCATTAAATTGCAGTAATAAACAACCAAACAGTTCCAGGTAATTATATAGCAATAATACAACAGTTCCCATTATAATAATAAATAGATGCCAGATAATACATAGACTCACTATGCACATGCATACAAAGTCAAAATCCTACTCCATTGAGCTAGACACGAACAGTCGGACAGAAAGTTCAGGAGACACGTCTATAACTCGGCTGCCGCGGCCAAAGTGCTATAACTCATTAGTTTATCCACATGCACATCAGGGTATTGTACAGACAGTCTACGCTAGATCACGATATAGGACAGTGTCTCAGTCCGGATCGTCGGTGCATTTGCATCGATTTGCCCCACAGACAAAAGAGCTACCAACGGTCCATTGTGAGGTACCTGCACCCCGACGCCCCCAAGGTCAACAGTATGACCTATACTAGTCCACTCGCACCCGCACAAAGGTGTGTTCAATCTCCTAGGCAACATGGCCTTAACAATAGTCCAACGGACTTTCACAGTGCATGACGACTCAATGCATAATCATGTATGTTTATCATTACATGCTTTTCCACAATATGCCACAATTGGCCAAGGTAAGTATTAACATATCATTGGTCACTCACATGGACCCACAATATTATAATATCAGAATTTAAATAAAATAATACATGTTCAAAGTTTATTATGAATTCTTACTTAAATATAGCATTTCTTATAAAGTTAGTCTCTAGAGGAGTTTTCTTGGTTAATTTAAATTTTCTACTACAATTTATTCACACACACACACTTAGAAAATTATTCTAAAAGTCTCAAAGTCTCACACTCTCTTGTTCTTTCTCGAATTAAATTACCCTATGTCTTATGAAAAACTCCATTCTTGGTTCTTTCAAATTTATGAATCTCTAATTATTTTTCTAATCTTCCAATTTATTAATTTTTCATCCTATTACTAATAATTTAATCACTTGATTATTTGAGTTCTAAGATTACCTAAAGTTGCATACTCAAGCCCTAAATGGCCCTAGAGGCTGTGGCCTCCCTAGGGAATTAAGTTCCCAATTTTTTTCATTCCATTAATTGCATATTGTACACTTGATTAATTATGTCTTCCACTTGTTACAATTATTCATCATGAACCCTAATTTTGGGCCCCCAAAACTGTGAGCCATCCTAGAGGGAATCCAAATTATTTCTTTCCATTTCACGCCTTCCAATCCGTTCAAATGTATCAATATACATAACCAATCAATCCAATAGCTTAAACAATTTATAAACGACATGTAAACATACTAATTATGCAAACAAAGAATAACCATCAATAGGGTTTTCTCACAATCAATCACAAACAAGGTTCCTTACTACTAATAGAGGTTGAGGAGGAGTGTCTTCCTCTTACCTAAGAGAAGAACAAACAAAGAACTCCCTTGAAGCTTTTTGGATTTTCGGATTCACACCCAAGCAAACCCTAGAAATTTCAATCTCATCAAAACAATAACAATGCTTGAAAAATAAGGTATAGATGGTCACAAAGGAGACCATAAAAACAAAATTGGGTAAAAGAGAGTGAAGAATCAAGAAGCTTACCCAAAAACCTTAAGCTTGCAGCTTGAAGAAAATAGTGAAGATGAAGGTTTTTCAAAGAATCACCAACTAGAGAAGTGTTTAGATGATGGAGGAGATCAAGTAAATTGGGTTAGTTGGAATTTTTGTGATGGATGAGCCAAAATGGGGCTGCTAGCCGTGAGCTTCTCCTAGAGAGAATGAAGAGAAAATGCAAATGAAGAAGAAGGTAAAGAGAGAAAGTGCATAGAAAAATAAAGATAATAGCTTTTAGGTTTTTGAAATTAATGTGATATAATTAATTTGGTGAAACACAAATTCTTCCCTTCCTATTTTTGGTGCAGCAGCCGTGAGTGAGAGGGAGGAGAGAGGAAGTGAGTAGCTTCCTTGGGAAGCTTGGGAGGAAATTTCCTAGAAGCTTCCTTGAGACTTCCTTGAGAAGCTTCGCACGTTTCTCGATAAAATATAAAGTAAGGTTGTCTCCTTAATTAAACACTCTAGAATAGATGATTAATTACTCTACTAGAATTATTTTTCAGTGAACAAGAGTTACAGTTAATGAAAATGGTATTTACTATTCATCAAAAAAAAATTTCAGTACAGTGATTTTATTTATCAGATAAAACCTCAAAAAATGTAAACCTCACAAACTGTGCTCGGCCTCGGGTTTAGTAAGATCCCCCATCGACACGTCGACAGTTTAAAGTTTACCAGTCTCGGGGAAAACATTTCGTTATCCCGGTTCCGCTCAGTGCACACATAAAATGAGGAATATACTAAAATATTAGACATTTTCAGAAAAAACCACAAAATTCCTAAAAATTACAAATATTAGAAAATGAATATTTGTCATGAAACAAACAATTTTTTGGGGCGTTTGACTGACTCTGCACAATGTACACGTAAAATAAAAAATATATTAAAATATTCAACATTTCTAAAAAAAATTTCAAAAATCACAAATATTAGGAAATGTCTATTCATGATGAAACAAACAATTTCTGGGACGTTGCACTGACTCTGCTCAGTGTGCACGTAAAATGAGAAATATATTAAAATATTTGACATTTTTGAAAAATTTCAGAAAAATTTTCAAAAATCATAAATATTATAAAATGATTATCTATGATGAAATAAATAATTTTTGGGGTGTTACAACTCTCCCCTTCTAAAAAGAAATTCATCCTCGAAATTTTCATACCTTAGAATAGTTGTGGGTGTTGCTCTTTTATTTTGTTTTCCAGCTCCTATGTTGCATTTTCAGTTATCTCATTCCAGATTACCTTCACCAACGAGATCTCCTTGCCTCTTAGTTGCTTTATCCTTCTATCCTCAATTTTTACAGGAGGTGCCTCATAGGTTAAGTTCTCTTTTAATTGTACTGTATCTGGTACTATGACATGACTTAGGTCAAGAAGGTATTTTCGCAGTTGTGACACATGGAAGACATTGTGAATGTTTGAGAGGAAAGGGGGTAAGGCTATTTGATAGGCTATTGGACCTACTCGGCGAATAATCTAGTATGGTCCAAGAAATTTTGGAGTAAGTTTTCTAGATTTCAAGGCCCGGCCCACCCCAATCGTAGGTGTGACTTTCAAAAATACATGCTCGCCTTCCTCAAACTCAAAAGACTTTCTTCGTTTGTCTGCATAACTCTTTTGTCGGCTCTGAGCCATCCTCATCTTCTCCTGAATCATCTTAACTTTTTCAATCTTCTGCAGTATAACATCTGGCCCAATAGTGAGGCGCTTGCCGTCTTGGTACCAACATAGAGGTGTCCGACACCGTCGTCCATACAGAGCCTCATAGGGTGCCATCCCTATGCTTAAATGATAACTGTTATTGTAGGTGAATTCTATCAATGGTAGAACGTCATCCCAACTTCCAGTCTGTTCTATGGTGCAAGCTCTAAGCAAATCTTTCAATGATTGGATCGTCCTCTCCGATTGGCCATCGGTTTGCGGGTGATAAGCAGAACTTAGATGTAACTTTGACCCTAATGCTTCCTGTAGACTCTGCCATAACTTTGAAGTAAATCTCGAATCCCTATCCGACATAATACTTGTAGGCACACCGTGCAGTCTAACAATTTCTCCAATATACAACTGGGTCAGTTTCTCCAGTTTGTACCTTATGTTGATCGGGAGAAAATGTGCTGATTTTATGAGTCGGTCCACAATTACCCAAATCGAGTCATGACCTTTTCTTGTCCTTGGCAAACTCATTATGAAATCCATTGCAATGCTATCCCCCTTCTATTCAAGAATAGATAATGGTTGCAGCAATCCTACCAGTCTTTGATGTTCCACTTTAGCTTTCTGACAGACCAGACAAGTCGATACACGTCTAGTGACGTCAATCTTCATTCCATGCCACCAAAACAACTTCTTCAAATCTTGATACATTTTCGTTATGCCCAGATGCATATTCAGCTGACTTGTGTGAGCATGATCGATAATATACTCTCTAAGCTCTTGGTCACGGGGAATACAAACTCTACCTCGGAATCTCAGAATTCCATCTATTCCTTCCGCAAATGTTGTTTCATTGCCTTACTTCACTAGTTTTCTCATTTCTTGCAAGAACTTGTCGACCTTCTGCTTTTCCCGTATGTCCTCCATCAATTCACTTAAGATAGTGACCATGTTCATGAAGATCTTTCCTGATTCTAATTCCACAAAAGACTATACATCTCTGAACTACTCTATTAGATCCTTTTCCTTGATCAGCAGGGCAGAGATGCTGATCATCTTCCTGCTCAAGGCATCTGCCATGACGTTTGCCTTACTGGGGTGATACAGAAGTTGGAAATCGTAGTCTTTCAGGAACTCCAGCCACCTTCGCTGCCTCATGTTCAACTCCTTCTGATCATACAAATACTTCAGAATTTTGTGATCACTGAAGATGTTGAACGTCGCTCCATAGAGGAAATGCCTCCATATCTTCAGACTGAAAACCACAGCCGCTAACTCTAAGTCATGCGTCGGGTAATTCTTCTCATGCACTCACAATTGTCTTGAAGCATAAGCCACTACTCTTCCATGTTGCATAAGCATAGACCCTAGTCCTTGGTATGAAGCGTCACAATACACCTCAAAGGGCTCATTCGGACCAGGTAGCACTAAGACTGGCGAGGTAGTTAGCCGATTCTTCAACTCTTGGAAACTCTGTTCATAGCTGTCGGTCCACTCAAAAGCTTAATTCTTTCTTGTGAGTTGGGTGAGAGGTCTTGCAATTTTGGAGAATCCCTCAATGAACCTCTGGTAATATTCGGCCAAACCCACGAAGCTACGAATCTCCGTTACCGACTTAGGCCATTCTCATTACAGCACTGCCTTCACTTTTGATGGATCCACCGCGATCCCATCCTTCGAGATTACATGACCCAAAAACTTAACTTTTTCCAGCCAAAATTCACATTTTGACAGTTTAGCATACAGTTCTTTCTCCTTCAGAATCTGGAGAACTATACCGAGGTGTTCGGCATGATCCTCCTAATTTTGAGAATAGATCAGGATGTCATCGATGAAGATAACAACAACCCTGTCTAAGTAAGGATGGAAGATCCTGTCCATGTAATCCATGAAGATAGCAGGCGCATTCGTCATGCCAAACGGCATCACGAGGTATTCGTAATGGCCGTAATGGGTACGAAAAGTAGTCTTGGGTATATCTTCCGTCTTCACTCGTATCTGATGATACCCAAATCACACTGCTCCCCTCAGTTGGTCCATTAAGTCATCAATTCTTGGGAGTGGATATTTATTCTTGATGGTCACTTTGTTTAGCTGTTTGTAGTCCATGCACAACCTTGATGAATCGTCCTTCTTTCAAACTAGCAGTACTAGTGCTCCCCAAGGTGATACATTCATTCTGATGAATTGTTTTTCTAAAAGCTCCTCTAACTACTTCTTAAGCTCAGCTAATTCTGCTGGTGACATCCTATAAGGTGCTATAGATACAAGACCAGCTCCCGGTACAAGGTCAATAGCAAACTCTATTTCTCGCGCCGGTGGTAAACCAGGTACATCCTTAGGAAAAACTTCAGAAAATTCCTTCACCACTGGAATTGTGTTCACATCGACCTCACTCTTGACTTTCAAATAAGACAGTAGCACGTATCCTTGAGCTCCTTCTTTCAAGAGAGCTTGAACTTAGTTGGCCGTTAAGTATCTAGAATCCTCATCCATAAGGAAAATTATCATTTTTCTTGAATAATCTAATAGAACATAGTTGGAAGACAACCAGTACATCCCTAAAATTATATCTAGCTGGGAAAGGGGTAAACAGATCAAATCGATAGAAAAGATTCGACCTTTGACAATTAAGGGACAATTTAAATAGACTTTGGTAGTAACTACCGGTTTGTTAGTGGGGGTAGAAACAGTCAGATCAAAAGGTAAGGATGACACAGGTAAACCAAGTCTTTGCACATAGTCATATGATATGAAAGAATGGGTTGCCCCAGAGTCATACAGTACAGTTAAAAGGTTACCTTCTATGGTGCCTTCTCCTTGAATCAAGTCTTCTGACTCAGAGGCTTCGGCTCCGCTCATGGTATAGATTCGTCCTCCTACTTTCAGTTTGTTGGCCCTTGCAGTATTGACTGAAGGTTCAGCCTTCGCTTGGTTGCAGTCTCGGGATACGTGGCCAGGTTTGCCACATCTAAAGTAGATAATCCCTTTTATGGTGCAGTCCCTCGTGAGATGATCTTTCTCACACTTTAGGCATTTTGAGGGATACGCCACATTTTGGCCAGTCCGGTTCCCAGTAGAACCTCCACCAGCTATCTGTTGCTGGTTCCCCATCGGTCAGGAATAGGGCTTCTTTTGGAAGCTGTTAGAACTGTTGCCACCGCCCCTTCGGAACCTTGTAGGTCCAAAGTTCCTGCTCCTCGTATCTCTAGCTTGCTCCAGAGCTTCTACTTCATAGCACGTATCTATCAACTCTGAGATTTCGTGGATTTTCAGTGTGATCACAACTCTCTTCACTTCATATCTCAGTCCTTCTGTAAACTTCTGACACTTCCAAGCTTCATTCGGTTGGTTCTGAAAGTACATCAAAAACTGTGACAAGTTTTTGAATCTCGCTGCATACTCACTCACAGTCATGTTCCCCTGCCTTAGGTTAAAGAGCTCTATCTCCTTCGCGTGCCTCGCGCTAGCAAGAAAATACTTATCCAAGAATTTATCCTTGAATAAATCCCAAGTAATCTCATGATTTTCAGCCTCCAGCATTCTTTGCACTCCGCTCCACCAGTTTTCAACATTGCTGACCAACATAAAGGTAGCATAGGTCACCTTCTTATTCTCGGCGCAATTCATGCCTCAGAAGACTTTCTCTAGTTCCTTGATCCATAGACTGGCTTTGTCCGGATCGAACTCTCTTTTGAATTGGGGAGGATTATGGCGATGAAACTCCGCCAAGTTCTGAGCATCAGTAGTAGCTTTAAGCTATTGAGCAGCCCTCTCTTGTTGCTGAGCAACTCTCTCTTATTGTTGAATAGCTCGTTCATTCTGTTGCGCAATGGCTTCAGCCATCCTCTGCATAGCCTCTATAGCAGCTGCCATGTCTTCTCTTCGTGCCATCTTGCTTCCTCAATTCAGATTAACTGAAAACATAAAGAAAGTCACTTGTATCCACTAGGAATACCAAACACAGAGATTCACACAACACAAATAAGACAGACTCAATCATAAGACCCAAAGAAACACAAATCGAGGCTCTGATACTAACTTAATGTAACGCCCCCTTTTTGGGAGGGAACGTCACATTGTCATTTACAATGCGAAAAATAAAAATAAAGTTAAGACCCAGTTCCTTTTTATGATTATTAATTCGCTTGGTTATAAACATGTAGTTAAATTAGTGAGTATATTTTTTTTTTTGTAATTAATAGAATGATGATAAGGCATAAGAACAATGGTTACAATGAAGAGCAAAATGGAAGTAAAACATACATCGATACAACATACATGTACAATAATATATATCATTATATTAACTTGTTTGATTACAGTTCCTGATTTACAAAAGCAAAACTTATACATATATGCCTCCCCTAAGAGATCAGGAATATACAGCCCACCAAAATAAAGACACATCAGGCCCCCAAAATAAAACACTGGTAGCCATCAGTAACTACCATAGGTATCAATCCCTAAGATGAGGAGGAACCGTGTCGGCATCCTCCTCGGGGACCTCCTCAGGATCTTCCTCATTCGAGGAAACCTCCATCGGAGCCACCGAGCTACGAGCCGGAGCTCGAGCAGTGGAATCAAAAGAATCCTCCTGTGGGGTGTAATAACAATCACCCCACATCTCTCAGATGGGCAGATAAAACTCCAAACGTAAGTTGACACGGCAAGTAAAGATCGATGGTTCATGGTGCCTCCAAGCCAAAGAAATTGACACGTCTCCCAAGTAGACACAGCGGTCGAAATTTAGGTTGATATGCCAGCAGTCTGGCCCTCCAAGGAAGGTCAAACGCACATCACCTAGGAATCCACATGAGCGTGCCGCCATGATCCACAGTAGATGCTAATCGAGATTGGGCCATAAGCTGGGGAAATCGTGAGCTTCACCCTCCTTGCTGACATCTTTGATGGGACACATATACAAATAGAAAATAATAGAAATACAGGAAAGAGGTAAGACATCCTACCATCATTACCAATTATAGCAGTAAGAAACAGAACGGCACAAAGTGCCCATATAGCATTTCAACAGTAATAATAATAATAAGCATTAAATAGCAACTAATAAACAACCAAACAGTTCTAGGCAGTTATATAGCAGTAATACAACAGTTCTCGTTATAATAATAAATAGATTCCAGATAATACATAGACTCACTATGCACATGCATACAAAGTCAAAATCCTACTCCATCGAGCTAGACACGAATAGTCTGAGAGAAAGATCAGGAGACATGTCTGCAACTTAGCTGTCGCAGCTAAAGTGCTATAACTTATCAGTTTATCTACGTGCACATCAAGGCATTGTACAGACAGTCTACGCTAGATCACGATATAGGACAGTGTCTCAGTTCGGATTGTCGGTGCGTTTGCATCGGTTTGCCCCACGGACAGAAGAGCTACTAACTGTCCATTGTGAGGTACCCGCACCCCGACGCCCCCAAGGTTAACAGTATGACCTACACTAGTCTACTCGCACCCGCACAAACGTGTGTTCAATCTCCTAGGCAGCATGGCTTTAACAATAGTCTAACGGACTTTCACAGTGCATGACGACTCAATGTATAATCATGTATGTTTATCATTACCTGCTTTTCCACAATATGCCATAATTGGCCAAGGTAAGTATTAACATATCATTGGTCACTCACATGGACCCACAATATCATAATATCAGAATTTAAATGAAATAACACATGATCAAAGTTTATTATGAATTCTTAATTAAATATAGCATTTCTTACAAAGTTAGTCTCTAGAGGAATTCTCTTGGTTAATTTAAATTGTCTACTGTAATTTATTCACACACACACACTTAGAAAATTATTCTAAGAATCTCAAAGTCTCACACTCTCTTGTTCTTTCTCGAATTAAAATACCCTAAGTCTTATGAAAAACTCCATTCTTGGTTCTTTCAAATTTATGAATCTCCAATTATTTTTCTAATTTTCCAATTTATTAATTTTCCATCCTATTACCAATAATTTAATCACTTGATTATTTAAGTTCCAAGATTACCTAAAGTTGTATACTTAAGCCCTAAATGGCCCTAGAGGTTGTGGCCTCCCTAGGGAATTAAGTTCCCAATTTTTTTCATTCCATTAATTGCACATTGTACACTTGATTAATTATGTCTTCCACTTGTTACAATTGTTCATCAAGAACCCTAATTTTCAGCCCCCAAAACCGTGAGCCATCCTAGAGGGAATCCAAATTATTTCCTTCTATTTCATGTCTTCCAATCCGTTCAAATGTATCAATATACATAACCAATCAATCCAATAGCTTAAACAACATGTAAACATACCAATCATGCAAACAAAGAATAACCCTCAATAGGGTTTTCTCACAATCAATCACAAACAAGGTTCCTTACTACTAATAGAGGTTGAGGAGAAGTGTCTTCCTCTTACCTAAGAGAAGAACAAACAAAGAACTCCCTTGAAGCTCTTTGGATTTTTGGATTCACACCCAAGCAAACCCTAGAAATTTCAATCTCATCAAAACAATAACAATGCTTGAAAAATAATGTATAGATGGTCACAAAGGAGACCATAAAAACAAAAATGGGTAAAAGAGAGTGAAGAATCAAGAAGCTTACCCAAAAATCCTAATCTTGAAGCTTGAAGAAAATGGTGAAGATGAAGGTTTTTCAAAGAATCACTAACTAGAGAAGTGTTTAGATGATGGAGGGATCAAGAAAATGGGGTTGGTTGAATTTTTGTGATGGATGAGCCAAAATGGGGTCATTGGCGTGAGCTTCTCCTAGAGAGAAGGAGGAGAAAATGCAAATGAAGAAGAAGGTAGAGAGAGAAAGTGCATAGGAAAATAAAGATAATAGCTTTTGGGTTTTTGAAATTAATGTGATATAATTAATTTGGTGAAACACAAATTCTTCCCTCCTATTTTTGGTGCAAAGAAATGAGTGAGTGAGAGGGAGGAGAGAGGAAGTAAGTAGTTTCCTTGGGAAGCTTGGGAGGAAATTTCCTAGAAGCTTCCTTGAGATTTCCTTGAAAAGCTTCACACGTTTCTCGATAAAGTATAAAGTAAAGTTGTCTCCTTAATTAAACACTCTAGAACAGATGATTAATTACTCTGCTAGAATTATTTTTCAGTGAACAAAAGTTACAGTTAATGAAAATGGTATTTACTATTCATCAAAGAAATTTTCGGTACAGTGATTTTATTCATCAGATAAAACCTAGAAAAATGAAAACCTCGCAAACTGTGCCCTGCCTCGAGTTTAGTAAGATCCCCCGTCGACATGTCTACAGTTCAAGGTTTACCAACCTATGGGAAAACATTTCGTTATTCTGGCTCCACTCAGCGTGTACGTAAAACGAGGAATGTACTAAAATATTTGATATTTTTAGAAAAATTCATAAAAATTTTTAAAAATCACAAATATTAGAAAATGAATATTTGTCGTGAAGCAAACAATTTTTTGAGGTGTTTGACTGACTCTGCTCAGTGTGAACGTAAAACGAAAAATATATTAAAATATTCAACATTTCTGAAAAAATTCTAGAAAAATATTCAAAAATCACGAATATTAGGAAATGCCTATTCATGATGAAACAAACAATTTCTAGGGCGTTACAATGACTCTGCTCAGTGCGCACGTAAAAT
Source organism: Ormosia semicastrata (assembly GCA_029884595.1). Classification (NCBI taxonomy): domain Eukaryota; kingdom Viridiplantae; phylum Streptophyta; class Magnoliopsida; order Fabales; family Fabaceae; genus Ormosia; species Ormosia semicastrata. The sequence continues at coordinate 1,205,650 of JAQQTO010000035.1, read as the reverse complement.
GAAAAATATATTAAAATATTTAGCATTTCCAAAAAATTTCAGAAAAATTTTTAAAAATCATAAATATTATAAAATGATTATCTATGATGAAATAAATAATTTTTGGGGGTGTTACAATCACGTTCTTGATAACTTATAATTTTCGTTCACTCAGTGTGCACAAAGCTCATATTCCCTCCTTTTCCTTGATAATAACTCTAATGAATGAATTTGAACTCTTAAAATGTTAAAAATATAATGCCATTAATACTTAAGAAGTCAATTATATATATATATATATATATATATATATATATATATATATATATATATATATATATATATATATATATATTCAACATATTATTAAATATTTATTAAATTTAAACATAAAACAAATTCTAGTTTGACCACCATATTATTAAATATTTATTAAATTTAAACATATAATAAATTCTAGTTTGACCATGGTTACAACTAAAATATCTCCTATTATTATATATATATTCAAGTGACTTTCTTGGTTAAATAAATGTAATTAAAATGTGCTCAACTTTATCATTATATTTTCCTCTGTCCCGCAGTTGAAATTCTTTAACTCGAACAAGGATGATAAACATTATTGTATAACAAGCTGCACCGAGACAACTGATGAAGAGAAAAAGATGGAATTTGATAATTTATGACACTCATATATTATATCTCTTCCAAAAGACAAGTGAAATAAATCATCACTTTGGGAATATTTTACCTAACCACCACCCTAGATCTGAACGTTAGTCTACTTTGGCTAAAGACAAAAAGTAATTAATAGTTGATATCATTAATTACTCCTTAAAGGAATTTTACTTATATATATATATTCTATATATTATTTTGTATTTATTTAATTTAAATGTATAACAAATTCTAGTTTGACCATGGATAGAACTCACACCTCTCTCATTGACATATAATTTCTCAAGTAGGCTTTCTTTGTTAAACAAACGAAATTTGAAAGTGCATAACTTTAACAGATCTTTTCCTCCAACTTGTATTTGAAATTCTTTAAATTTGAGCAAGGATGATAAGCTTAATTGTATAATGAGCTTGATTGAGACTGTAGATAGAAAGAAAGATATTAAATTTTATTATTTATGACACACATAAATTATATCCACTCCAAAAAATTAGTAAAGTAAAACATTGCTTTGGGGAATGCTTTACCAAGCCATCACCCTTGATCCAAATGTGAGCCTCACAGCAATGCTTTGTGAGGATACCTTGATCAAAGAAAAATCGTAATTAAAAAGTGGTATAATTAATTACTCTTCAAGGGAATTTGATATTATATATATATATATATATATATATATATATATATATATATATATATACATATGTTTGTATGTATGTATGTATGTATATATAAATTCTACATATTATTATGTATTTATTAAACTTAAATGTATAAAAAAATCTAGTTTGACCAAGGTTAGAACTCACACCTCTTCCATTGTCATATATAAGTTTTCAAGTATGCTTTCTTGATTGAATAAATGGAATTAGAAAACTCCTAACTCTAATATTATTTTTTTCTCTACAACATTTTTGAAATTTTATAAATTCGAACAAGGATGATAAGCTTAGTTATATAATGAGTTGAACACTAATAGAGAGAAAGATGGATTTTGATTATTTATGACTCACATATATTATTATATCTCCTCCAAAACACAAGTAAAAAAAACACCAATCAAGAATAGTCATATGACTTTTATATCTTGGATTTTTATTTCAGCGGAAACAAATTATAAAGAAAATTATTCATTCATAGTATTCCAAGCTCCTAGTTCCATATCTTTGGAAGATCCCTTGTTCCAGGAAAAGCAGTTATTGCCCATACATCCACCAGTTTCCCGTATTTTCCATGAACATAATCCGCATGTATCTCGATATTCATAATAAATGTCCAAATAGCGAGTGGATGATTGTCCTGGCCATGTAAAGCCGCAAAAGAATAACGTTGCCGCAAACGGAACAAAACTTGGCCTAAATGTAAACTGGTAGCTCTCTCCATGTGTGAGTGTATGATATCCCAAATCGTCATCAGCGGATTTGCAATGAAGAGTGAGATTCTTCCGAAAAGGAGTTGCAGCTAAATCATTAATAATTTCTACTGTTACCTTGGAAAAATACAATCTAGCCTCACAAGCATCAAGCCTCAATGCAAAAAGTATTGTTAATAGTAGTGAGAGCGATATGACTTTGGAGGTAATTGGATTTTGAGCCATAGGTGCCTTGTGACCTGCAAGGCATATAACCATCTATTTATAGTGCATAACATAGTGTCACGTTCTTGATAACTCATAATTTTCATTCACTCGGTGTGCACAAAGCTCATATTCCCTCCTTTTCCTCGATAATAACTCTAATGAATGAATTTGAACTCTTAAAATGTTAAAAATATAGTGTCATTAATACTTAAGAAGTCAATTTATATATATATATATATATATATATTAAATATATAACAAATTCTAGTTTAACCATGGTTACAACTCAAATCTCTACCATTATCAAATATATTTTCAAGTGGCTTTCTTGGTTGAATAAAATGTAATTAAAAAACGTTCAACTTTATCATTATATTTTCCTCTATCCTGCAATTGAAATTCTTTAAACTTAAGTAAGGACGATAGACATTATTGTATAACGAGCTGCACCGAGACAACTGATAAGGAGAAAAAGATGAAATTTGATAATTTATGACACACATATATTATATCTCTTCCAAAAGAAAAGTGAAATAAAACTTCACTTTGGGAATGTTTTACCTAACCCCCACCCTAGATCTGAATGTTAGTCTACTTTGACCAAAGACAAAAAGTAATTAATAGTTGATATCATTAATTACTCCTCAAAGAAATTTTACTTATATATATATATATATATATATATATATATATATATATATCTTCTATATGTTATTTTGTATTTATTTAACTTAAATGTATAACAAAATATAGTTTGACCATGGGTAGAACTCACACCTCTCCCATTGACATATAAGTTCTCAAGTGGGCTTTCTTTGTTGAATAAACGAAATTAGAAAGCGCACAAGTTTAAAAAACCTTTTCCTTCAACCTGCATTTGAAATTCTTTAAATTCGAGCAAGGATGATAAGCTTAATTGTGTAATGAACTTGACTGAGACTATTGATAAAGAGAAATAGATTAAATTTTGTTATTTATGACACACATATATTATATCTTCTCCAAAAACTAGTAAAGTAAAATATTGCTTTGGGGAATCTTTTACCAAAGCACCACCCTTGATCCAAATGTGAGTCTCACAAAGAATGCTTTGTGAGGATACCTTTGTAACAACCCAGAATTTGCTATCTAGATATATAGTCATGTAAAAGAATAGCTAATACTGGTCATGCTACTTTTAGCATACATCAATAAACTAACCCATATCATTCATACACAATGAGTAAATATGGAAAGCCGTGATAACAAAAGTTATATGTACATCATTGCCTCCAAGGCACATTGTAATACATAAACTTTTACAACACCAAAATCTAGCATAATATACAAGCTTAGTCAACATCAAGCCTATAACTATACTAATATTCATACATCATCTTCTTCCCTTTCAAAGAACTAGCACCTGTATTTACATGAAAATATAAACAGGGTGAGAAATCACATATCTCAGTAGAAGTATTCTAATACCGGTATATATATATATATATATATATATATATATATATATATATATATATATATATATATATATATATATATATATACACAATAATATTCACAATTATCGAATTAACACTTCAATCATAGAAGCAAACAATATCTCCATCTCAGAGATACGTAATCGCCCATACAATTGCAATGTTATGGCTTTATCTCATGATAGCAACCACCCATACAATCGTCATGTTATGCCAAATTATGTCTAGTGTTTATGTCTATGCAATATCTTAAACATGAAAATGAATAATGTTATGATACCAAGTCCATAGTAATGTCATGTTATGCATAAGTCCTGAACAAAGTAATAGAAGTCACAACCATAACCTTGAACAAGCACTGGAAGTCCATCCAGCAATCATCTTTATCACAGAGGAAATCCATCCCCCCCGGGTAGTGAAGTCCATCAACTACACGGTTATCGACAATTAACAAGGAAAACCATCCTTAGAACCACTATAATAGGAAGGATATAATCCACCTTGCCTAATATAGATCACCCACATCTACGGAGCTCACACTTTTCAAAAAAGCAAAACATACAATCATGTATATAATCATGTCTAATTAAATTCTCATAATTAGCATTACAAATCATTATGATTCAAATCATCCACTCTTCATTAAATACTCCTACTAGAGTCTCATCACTCAATAAGAAGCATAAAAGAAGAAACTCCACCATTGGAAGGCTCCATGACATCAAATGCAACTCATAGTTATTTCCAGGCATCCACGTTGTAGCACACCTAGTGCCACGCCGCGGTGCCCTAGCCTCGGGTTAAAGTACTGGCAGGAAATGTTGCCCATACCGTGGCACACTATGTACCACGCTGCAGCATTCATCCCCTATTCTACTCATGCCGCGACACTCCAAGTGCCACGCGACGGAGCCCAACTCTCGTGTTCCATTTCTTGGGCGTGCATCACTATCATGCCGCAGCGTGTAACACCTTGCGCCATGGCTCAGATAGTAGAACTTGGATTCTGCAGAATTCTATAGATACAAATACTGTTCCATTGGAACTAGAACCTCTTCTAATCACTCATAACTCACTTCTAAGTGATTTCCAACCTCCCACAAGGATTATCTATACATAGCAACTCTTATTCCATTTCAATTTCACTCAAAACCATAAATCATGAAAAATTATTCAATATAAAACCTAAAACCTCAAATGTCAAATCAAATGGAATTTAAGACATACAAGGGCTGGAAAACTATTTCCATACACCCAATAACTCATAAACAAGTCTTCCTCAAGTTCCCCAACAAGATTCAACCCAAAAACACCAAAATCATACTAAGAATCCATATCTCACCTCAAGCACACTCAAGAACCTAATCAAAAACATGGAAGGAAAGTGTGAAATACAAAGTTCCCCCTACCTCAATCTTCAGAAATTGAAGTCAGTAAGTTGTTCCTCAACAAAACTAAGCTCTCTCCCTTGCGTGGATGATGATCCTTCTCCTTTAGGTCCTTGTTTTCCTATCTCTTTTCCTTTTCTTGTTGCAGCCATGAAGTGAGATGTGAAAAATGAGAAAAAAGTATCATTTTGGCCTTAAATAGGCCAAGTAACAGAACAAGAGAGTCGTGCTCTCACTTTGGTCACTTAAGTGACTCACTATTCACCCGATTAGTTAAGAACGCTTGGATTTCACCAGACCAAGTTTCCTAACTTCCAACAAGTTTAAAATAAATCTTAAGATTCATTAAAAATCTTGTTTCACCATTTCCACAATTTTCCATATCTACTAAGGGTCAATCCGGTATTAAAACACACAACCAATATGCTTAAAAATGTCAAACTAACTCCAATTATTCTCAAACTTTAACCACATCTACTTCCTCACATTTGTGACCTTGAAAGAAGCTCTCCACACTTATTTCCATTAACTAAGCAGTTTAATTCATAAT